>CM019160.1:26846282-26887936 GCA_009733165.1 Naja naja | reverse complement strand
GAGACCTTCTAATGAGCAAACTCAACAGGGAAGCCAGATTCACTTAACAACCATGTGACAAACTTAACAACTGCAGGGATTCACTTAACAACAGTGGCCAGAAAGGTCATAAAAGTGGGGCAAAACTCACTGAACAGATGTCTCATTGAGCAACAGAAATTTGGGGCGCCATCGGGGTCGTAAGTCAGGGAGTCTCTGTACAAGTAGTCCTTGGTTTACGACCAGAATTGGGAGCAGAATTTGCAGGGCTAAGCAAGGCGGTTGCTGAATGAGCCACACCTGATTTTACATCCGTGTTGGCCACAATTGTTCAGCGAATCACTACCATTGTTAAGTGAATCACATGGTCACTAAGCAAATCAGGCTTCCCCCACTGACTTGGCTGGTTGGAAGCCGGCAGGGAAGGTTGCAAGTGGTGAACACTTGAACCCAGGACACGGCAACGGTCATAAATCTGTGCCAGGTGCCAGAATTTTGAACCTGTTGCTGTGGGGAATACAATGACAGTTGTACGCAGCACCAGTCATGGGTCCCTTTTTCCACGCTGTTGTAATTTCACAGGGTGACTAAACTATCAGTTGTAGTGGTGCGTGGCTTAGAGGTGGAGCACTGCCCACAATCAGGAGGCTGTGAGTTCAATCCCAGGTAGGGGATCCCATATTTCTCTCTGGGCAGGATGAGAATTTATCTGCTGAATATAACTCCGCCCTGGTGACAAGGGACGGCATCCGCCAGTAAATACTCAGCTCCTTTCAGTTGCCCAGACTCTACCCCAAAGGATTCTGGGGTCATTAAAAGGAGAGATGACTGAACTATCAGCTGTAAGTTGAGGACTTAACTCTACCTTGTAGAGTCACAGGAAAAATGCACCTGTTGGATTTGGCCTAATGAGCAAAGTTCCATGCACAGGAATCTCTGACTAACCATAGAGTGAAAACTTAAGATTTAGTTCTACTTTTTCCAGACACACACACACACACACACACACACAGAGCACACACACATACCACATCACATGTAACCCAGTTCCTTTTAACTCCACATCAGCACAAAACCAACCAGTTGGTTTTGACTCAGCTGCCTCGCAGCCAGCTAGCATCTCAGCTGTCTGACTTGTTCTGTGCCGCACTTGCCTGACGGAAACGTCTCTGGCGTTCGCAGAGAAATTCCAAGCGAAGGAGGCAACCTTCCCTAATGGTCACAACAGCAGGCTAAAAGGAAAGGACCCTGGTGAGCTAGCCCCCCCAAAAAGAAGAACTATGATACGACGGAGAGTAAGCGGTAAGCGAGCCTTGAAACCTTCCTTTTCTTTCTCCTCTTAGTCACGGGAATTTCTTGGTATTTTCTAAGTTCCGTGTCATTCTGAGTAAGGTGAACACCACTTGTTTTGTCACTTCTCCTTTTGCATTGGTGTGGAAAAGGAGGAGTTGCTCTACCCGTACATCCTTCGGTCATCGAAATTAATCTTTCACAAGGTGCCAGTTTGGGAGAGGCACTGGGCTGGTGGGCATCTGGAAAGCTTTAGGTTGCTGGGCCCGAAAAAAAAGGGGCCAAGATTTTTTTCTTCTTCTTCTTTCCTTCAGATCGGGGAAAAAAGGTATTTTTTTCTCTCTCTGGAACTACTCGGGACGATCTATTTACCTGGCACCTAGTTCTTACTTCTTACCTGCAGCCTGGGGTCCCTTATGGCTGAACGCCCGCAGGTAAGTTTCTTTTCAGCCTGGCACACGACTTCAGAGGGAAAGAGCCAGCTCAAAATTGGGAGATGACAGCTGTCACATTTGGATAATGTTGAAGGAGGGCACCCTCGGGCCCCGTACGATCTGGTGCCTAAGACCGTCGGAAGGATTGGAAACCTTTGCATTTGTGGCAGCCACCGCCCTGCCATTTATGAGAACGAGAATCTTAAATAAACGACTCAAATCGCATCTCAAGCCCGGGCAAGCCGGCGTTTTCAGCTCACCGATGTTTTTCGGGATGTTGGAAACGGTTTTGCTTCAAGAGGGAACTTCCTAGTATGAGATCTGCAAGATGCAGCATGCAACAAGACAGAGGAGGGGAAACTGGAGAGCTGGAGTAGGGTGGGGGTAGTGGGGAAGGGAAGGGCCGCAGGCTGACAGAAGAGGGTCTTTCCTTGGGGCTGAGAGGGGGCGCTTGGCAGAAATGCCCACCGTGCCTCCTATTTTCCTTGGGGCACAGCTGGCGTTCGAAACAGCCAGGCAACATGAGGCTGCGGGGCATGGGTGTGTGCGTGCGTGCGTGTGCGGGCCAGGGTATATGTGTGCCAAGCTCTTGAAATGGACATTTGAGGAACTTGTGCAAGATCGTGACACAGGGTTGCAAGCAGTTTGCTTCAGAGGTCTGTTGTGGGCAATCAGCGGAGCCTCTCCAGAAAAAAGCAATTGCAATAGCCCTTAGACTGATATATACCACTTTGCAGTGCTTTATGGCCTTCTCTAAGTGGTTTACAGAGCTGTCCTCTTGCCCCCCAACAATCTGGGTCCTCGTTTTACCGACCTTGGAAGGACGGAAGGCTGAATCAACCCCGAGCCAGTCAGGATTGAACTTCCTGGCTGTGGGTAGAGTCAGCCTGCAATGCTGCATTCTAACCACTGCGCACCATGGAATGGAGGGAGGGAGGGAGGGAGGGAGGGAGGGAGGAGGAAGGAAGGAAGGAAGGAAGGAAGGAAGGAAGGAAGGAAGGAAGGAAGGAAGGAAGGAAGGAAGGGCAATAGCACTACCAACTTTGGAAGAATGGAAAGCTGAGTCAACTTTGAGCCGGTCAGGATCAAACTGCTGGCAGTGGGCAGAGTTAGCCTGCAATACTGCCTTCTAACCACTGCGCCACCAGCAGAGTCAAAGGGCCCAAGGCTCCTGCCCATTTGGGGGAAGAGGACAGATTAAGGGACCTTAAATGTTAGAGGAGATTAATCCACCCCTTAGCAACTCCCAAAAGGGCCCTTATCACCCCCATCTGCCTTTGGAGTAGAGCGCTATGGCTTTGAGCAGATAACTCTCTGCTGCAGAAGATAAGATGCAACCATGCTTCCACTCAAGAGCTGATGGGGCCTGGGTAATCTGCCCCAGCTACATTTGGAAATTTCAAGTTTTTTCCCACCTTGAACGAAAATATTTCTTTCTTTCTTTCTTTTTTAAGGGATGGGTGCTTGGTTTCATGTTACCTTCCTAAGCTCATTTCAAAAGAATTGCATTGTCATCGTACAACTGAAGTTTACAAACTTCTATTTTAGAGATGAAGATTACATTTGGACTGGGATGGGGAGGCCCTTGGGGCTCTCTGAGCTTCGGTGCTTTTCATGAAGACGTTTCATTACCAAACTAGGTAACATCACCAGCGCTAGCTGGCGGTGTTAATGAATTGGTCATGAAAACCAAAAAACCACCAAGCTCAGAGAGGAGAACCAAAGATCCCACCGTTCAATCCTGAGCGGCAAATATATCTCTTCTGTTGTTGCATTTTATGGTCTTTAGTATCCCATGCCAGATTTACACGGTCTTCTATTTCACTGGCTAACTTGCGAAAAACACGCCAAACACCTTTGCATGGATCTGTCTCTGCTGTTGAGGCTGAGCAGAATTATTCGGAGTAAGACGGTGTGGAGATTTTGCGAAGGACCTTTGCGGTCCACTGCCAGTTCCTGATTCCGCCTGGCTAAAAAAAAACAGACGCTTGGTTTGGATTCAGTACACGCTCCTGCTGATCAGCGTTTCGGATAAGGGCTCCCAGCGTCGTGGAGATGAGACACCAGAACAAAAGACAGGCTGGCTCTCCGCGGGGAGATCAAAGCACAGAGGTCTGGTTTGACTGAGAAGGCAGGCAGGCAGGCAGGGCGGGACTGTGCTGTCTCTACACACAAGGAAGTTGGGTAAGGAGGGGAAAAAAAACCTTGAGCACGTCCACGTATTGCTTCAAGTTGGGTGGTTTACGGTCATCTGGAAAGTTGAAGAGGGGTCTTCTTTAAAGGTCAGCAACGCTGAGCGTGTCGATCAGAAAGGTCGGCAGTTTGGCGGTTCGAATCCCTAGCGCCGCGTCACGGAGTGAGCTCCCGTTCCTTGTCCCAGCAGCTTCTGCCAACCTAGCAGTTCGAAAGCATGTAAAAAAAAATGCAAGTAGAAAAATAGGGACCACCTTTGGTGGGAAGGGAACAGCATTCCGTGCGTCTTCGAAGGCATTCAGTCATTTATTTATTTATTTACTTATTTACTTACTTACTTATTTATTTATTTATTTTATTTATTTGATTTCTAACCTGCCCCATCTCCCGAAGGACTTGGGGCGGCGTACAATCATAATTGCTGAGGTACAGCAATTCACTCCGCCGTGTGAATCAGCTGAGCTAAGAAACCACAGAATATAGGAGAGGTAAGAGCAGAGGAGGGTGGGCGGGGCCAGTCAGAGGCGGTATTTGCCAGTTCTCCGAACCAGTCAAAATTTTTGCTACCAGTACGCCAGAACCGGTCCGAACAGGCTGAATACCACCTCTGGATTCACCCAAGTTGTTGACGATGGCCAATAGCACAGCTGTTGCTTTTGCAGGAGATCGCGGACCGAGGCCGCTGGTAGGATGGATTCCAGCACCCTCCCCGGAGCCAGCAAGATCTACCGACGGAAAAGCCGACGCCATATGACCTGCCCCAACCCCCGGGAGATCAACCAGGCATTGGCCTGCATCAGCCTGGGAGAACTGAACCGTTCCTGCACTCTGGAGGAGCTGATTGAGAAATGCCTTCGCTCCTTTGGTACTGTGGCTGGAGGGGGTGGGGTGAGATGGAGACCCCCTCTTGATTCTGGGGTGGATGGGTAGAGCAGAAGATGTTCCATAAGGCTAAAGTCCAAGGCTGACTCTTGTGCCAATCATGCCACAGTTAGTCCAGGTTACCATCCAGGAAATTTTGTTTCATTGTTGATTTGTATAATAACTCAAGGAGGAGAACATATCCAACACAGCTTCCTTCTCCTATTTTCCCCACAACAACAACCCTGTGAGGTGGATAGGGCTGAGAGAGTGAAAAAGATGGACTCACCCAAGGTGGCTTTCATTACTAAGGTGGGACTAGAACTCACCGTCTCCTGGTGATTGGCCCAAAGACATCCAACTAGCTTTCATGCCTAAGGTGGGACTAGAATTCACCATCTCCTGGTGATTGGCCCAAAGACATCCAACTAGCTTTCATGCCTAAGGTGGGACTAGAATTCACCATCTCCTGGTGATTGGCCCAAAGACATCCAGCTAGCTTTCATGCCTAAGGTGGGACTAGAACTCACCGTCTCCTGGTGATTGGCCCAAAGACATCCAGCTAGCTTTCATGCCTAAGGCGGGACTAGAACTCACCGTCTCCTGGTGATTGGCCCAAAGACATCCAGCTAGCTTTCATGCCTAAGGTGGGACTAGAACTCACCGTCTCCTGGTGATTGGCCCAAAGACATCCAGCTAGCTTTCATGCCTAAGGTGGGACTAGAACTCACCGTCTCCTGGTGATTGGCCCAAAGACATCCAACTAGCTTTCATGCCTAAGGTGGGACTAGAATTCACCGTCTCCTGGTGATTGGCCCAAAGACATCCAGCTAGCTTTCATGCCTAAGGCGGGACTAGAACTCACCGTCTCCTGGTGATTGGCCCAAAGACATCCAGCTAGCTTTCATGCCTAAGGCGGGACTAGAACTCACAGTCTCTTGCTTTCTAGCCTGGTACCTTAAGCACTAGACCAAACTTAAAGACCAGGAATGCACTGCATTATGGGGCAGATCTATCCCAGACTGCTTGCTTTCCTCATTTCTGTTCAGTTCCATTCCTGCCTAGCGACAGATCCACTCTAACGCCTGTCTTTCTTCTCCAGATGTAGACGGGAAGCTGTGCACCAGCGACTTCATGGTGAACATGACACTAACCGTTCATAGTTGGGTCGTCCCGTCTGCAGAGCTCGCTCGCCGTCTTTTGACTTTATATCCTTTTGGAGAACACAAAGAACCTCTCCTGAAGATATCCCCAAGGTGCTTTTTCAAGAGGCCACTGGGCTGTTCTTTGTTTTTCCTTGAAGATGTTTCGCTTCCCATCCGAGAAACTTCTTCAGTTCTGCATGTCGGTTCTTGGATAGGAAGCAGAACGTCTTTGAGGAAAACCCAAGATAAGTACAGTTGCCTCTTGAAAAAGTACTTTTGGGACAACCATGACCTGGATGATTAAGAATCTCCATAGACACTCCCTAGATTCAGAGGTCTACAACCTTAAACACTGAAATAGCTGCTTGGACTCTTTTCCCACAGAAAAGAAAACACCGGGAGCCACAAAACCTGAGTGGGTTTGGCCAGCTCAATGTCACTCCCACCCAGTCACTGTTGTGGTTTATTTTTTTTTAATTACATTTATATCCTGCCCTTCTCCGAAGACTCAGGGCGCTTACAATTTTGGGATACAACCCAGTGTGCTCAGCAATAGCCTTCATTCCATTGTATATGCCTGCTTATTACTAAGCGGCATTTTTACAAGGTCAGCTTATTGCCCCCAACAATCTTGGGTCCTCAATTTACCCACCCGGAGAGGATGGAAGGCTGAGTCAACCTTGAGCCTGGTGGGATTCGAGCCTACAGCAGTTGTAGGCAGCTGGAACTTAAGTGCAGGCAATTAACAGCCTGAGCCACCAAGGCCCTGAGCCACCAAAGGTTTGCCGGCAGCCTGTGCAGACGGCAGCAGAATCGGACAGTGGGGAAGAACAAAGACCAGTCAGGGAGTCTGGAGAGAACTCGGATGACAGTCCTGTGTCCAATGCAAAGATGGGGCCAAGGCCATCTGGGAGTGGGGTGCTTCCTCCAGAGCCGTCAGAGTCTGGCAGCAGTGAGGCAGAGGACCCAGGGGAGTCTGTTCCCAGTGCGCGTGTGCACAGAGCTGCTAGAAGGCGAGAGCAGCTGAACCAGAAGGGGTGACTCAGCAGTAAGGCTGGGAGGTGATTGCCCCTCCCATAAGGGATCAAAGTCAGGCCTAGATGATGAAACCTTTGCAGGAAGTAAAGTAGTTCGATCAGTTCTGAGTCCTCCTTGAAGCTCTGTGTACTTTGGTTGGTTTCTTTTATAGTTAATTGGATGTTTCTGTTTTTGGCAACATTTCACATAACTGAAAGGTGTGTGCTTATCTTGGGGGACTGTTTAAGATAAGTTCCGGCTGGGAATGGAAACAATTCCCAGCATTGCAATAAAATAGGTTTTGCTTTTAAAACAAGTTTGTGATTAATTACGATTTACGAAGCCTGGGCCAGAACAGTCACATGACCCAAGCCACACCATGCCTACCCAGATTTTGTGGCTCCCGGTGTTTTCTGTGGGAAATGGATCTCTCTCTCCCTCCCTCCCTCCCTCCCTCCCTCCCTCTCATTTCTGTTTTTTGTGTTTTACCTTCTCAGGCCAGGCAAGGAGTGACTAGGAGGGGAGGGCAAAGGGTGGGGCCAGCCAGTAGTGGGAATCACCCAACAGGGAGCCCAAAGAGCTGTATGTGGCTCCAGAGCCGTGGGTTGCTGACTTCTGCCCTAGAATGTCTTTCCAAGCGGACGGTGGCAATTGTTGGATATGAAACAGTTTTCATATTCATTTATTCGTCCATTTATTTATTAAACTTGTATGCTGCCCATCTCACCAAAGGGGACCCCAGGCAGCTTACAAACACTGAATAAAACACCGTAGGTAAAACAGTGGCAACAATAGAACTTAAATTTAAAGGAAAGTTCTTAGATTTAAAAGTTCCAAGAAAGGCAAAAGGATTGCTTGCTGGTGGTGACAAGGTCGAGGATTCCTTGACCAATATTACAATTACAAAATCAGTTCTAAAGGGACTGACTTTGCATAAAATGGGTTGGTTCGCCGGTGGTGTAGTTTGCTGTGCTGTTATTTTAGGTGGCTGCATGAATCAGGCTATGATACTGTTTATTCTTACAGTACATTATGTGAACCTGGATATGGGGTTTCGTGCATTATAGAAAGCTAGCAAATTTCTTTTGTCCAGCCTCCAACCAGAGCTATAGGAACAGCTTTGGAACAAGCATTATATACTTCAGCGGCGTTCTGATTTTTTTTTTTTAAATCAGCACAAAAAGGATCTTGAGTTGTAGCACTTGCAACGAATGACAATTCCCAGTGAACAATTTCTGGGTGAATTACTGGGGCTGTTCGAGCATTAACTCCCCAGGGAGCAATTATGCCAGTTAATTAGTGTAAGCTTTGTAGCGGGAGGCAGTATTGAACTGGTGAGCAATGAAGGCAGCCTGACCTTCAAATACTCCAACAGATCAGGAGTTCCGTGAAAAATGTTCGGCGTTATGTCCTCTTAGCTAATAGGGTCCTGCTAGAACAGGGGTGTCAGACTCAAGGCCCGTGGGCTGGACCTGGCCTGCAGGGTGCTTAGATCTGGCCCGTGGACCCGCCCTGGAAAATGGAGCTTGGGAGGGACTGGGCTCCATTTCCAGTCATGATGGCCTCCTGCAGCCCTCTGCCAGTGAAAATGGAGTTCGGGAGGGCCACATGCATGCCTCCCAGGCTCCGTTTCTGCCCACGATGGTCTCCTGCAGCCCTCTGCCAGTGAAAACAGAGTTTGGGAGAGCCACACACAGGACTCCTGGGCTCCGTTTCCAGTCATGACAGCCTCCTGCAGCCCTCTGCCAATGAAAATGGAGCTTGGGAGAGCCACACGCAGGCCTCCTGGGCTCTGTTTCCATCCACGATGGCCTTCTGCAGCCCTCTGCCCGTGAAAACGGAGCTCGGGAGGGCCCTCCTGGGCTCTGTTTTCACTGGCAGAGGGCAGCAGGAAGCCATCGTGGCCGGAAACGAAGCCTCAATGAGTGATGTCAAGCTGGCCATGTCCACCCTGGCCATGCTTCCCCCCAGCCCCCCCCCAAGGTGAAACACAACCCTGTTGCGGCCCTCAATAAAATCGCGTTTGACAACCCTGTGATAGAAGGTCTCACATAGTAAAGGGATTCTGTTGAAAGGAAGGGAAAGGAGTGCATTTGTGCAAAATAGATTCTTGAATCCTTTCCCTAAGTATCTGAGAACAAATTAAGCCTTAACTCTATTGATCACATATCAGGAATCAGCTCAGGACAAGAATCCTTCACGTCAGCTGAGGATCTGCCACTTTGTCCGGTCTGAATTCTCTTTCCACTATCTTTTTTCTCTCTCCCCGCCCCCGCCAGGTTTCTCAACTTTGCCAATTTCAAATGAGTGGCCTTCAATTCCCAGAATTCCCCAGCCATCAAGCTAGTAAACATTAAGATGTCTGGACTTCAACTCCCAGAATTCTCCATCAGCAAGCTAGTAAACTTTTAAGATTTGTGGACTTCAAGACCCAGAATTCCCTGGTCAGCAAGCTAGTAAACATTAAGATGTGTGGACTTCAAGTTACAGAATTCCCTGGTCAGCAAGCTAGTAAATATTAAGATGTCTGGACTTCAACTCCCAGAATTCTCCGTCAGCAAGCTTGTAGACTTTAAGATATGTAGACTTTAACTCCCAGAATTCCTCAGCCTCAAGCTAGTAAACTTTAAGATATATGGACCAACTCCCAGAATTCCCGTCAGCAAGCTAGTAAACATTAAGATGTAGGGTACTTCAACTCCCAGAATTCTCCAGTCAAGCACACAGCTCCAACCTGAACCTCTTGCTCTCTTTTCAGCTACTGGCTTGTGAACTATCCAGAGGCTTTTCACCTGGACCCGCACTTGGAGGAGGTGATCACAGAAATCTTGGAGGTGATGAGGAGCCAAGGCCCAGCAGGACACAACAACATGCTCGATACATCCTGCATGTGAGTGGCAACAACCAGTTCAGAAATGGGAATCGCCCCATGGAAGAGACGGGATAGGCACGGCGAGATTCCGTGCGCTCTCGTTTTAATTTGTTTATATATAGGTGATAACCCGGCGTTGCCTGTGTATTTATTTATCCAATTCTGTATTAGACAGGAAAAGGAATGTTGTACTGTCTCTGAAGTTCTAGATGTAGTAGCTCTATCTCTCTTATCTTTTAGTCGGGCCTCACACGGTTGTTCTGTCTCTGAAGTTGTAGATGTAGTAGCTCTCGCGCAGTATCGCCTAAGTCTTCTATTCCTCCTTGGGAGTCTCTTGTCTATGCTGGTGTTTCATGTTTGTAGCATTTGATTACGTTTGGCCAATCGCCTGATGTTTCCTTGGAGGGCTGAGGGCCCATTAGAACCAATCCCCCTTACCAGAGAGAGCCCCCTTGTGGAGTACTGTGAAGCCATTACCCAGTGAAGCCATTACCATGGCAACTCTACTGTGCTGTACAGTAGAAGCCATTTTAAGGCACACACAACCCCCCGAGGAGTGTTAAGGGCATCTTACCCACACAGTATTTGTTTCCAGAGGGTAAGTCATCTGTCTACCATGTTTGGTTGAAATTTCTCGGGCTCCAGAGTTACGCTGGTACACACACACACACACACACACACACACACACACACAGCCGTCGATGTTTCGACGAGATCCCACTCGCCATCTTCAGGCTGGTATCTTCGACTTTGTGCTTGAAGACACCAGCCTGAAGATGGCGAGTGGGATCTTGTCGAAACGCCGCCAAGGTATTCTCAATCTTACACGGACAAGACCGAATACACCAAGACCTACATACCTTACCCGTGAAAATACGAAAACAAATATATATAGTGTCAGTGTTCCAGAAAACCTTCACTCCAAACAATAACTCCAAGACAAATTTACTATCCAATAAAACAGAATATCTATCTTCTCAAAAGTTCTATTTTAATTGGATAGTAACCTGGCACATCTGGGGAATCCGAATCGAAAGTTCCGGCTTCCTTGCAATAAGTAAAAACTACAAATCCACCCCCTGCACCCATCACTGCATCACATGCCCCAATCACTATCCGTCCCAACTTGAGACTTCCCCTCACCCAGGTGCAGAGATAACATGACCTTGACTTAGAAAAAGAATGCTATTATGTCTAACTACACACACTCCAAGAATTTCCCCCCTCCCATTTTCCCAGGCTCAAGAATGTGGCAGTGAGGAAGCGTCTGGCCTCAGTATGGCTTCCAAAGCTGTCATATAGATTAAATGTATTTGTGTTGCAAAAGAGGGCTTTCAGGTAGGGAAAAAGGGGGAAGCTGAATGCATCCCATATTATTAACTCCATGATATTTTTTTTTTTTTTAAAAACCTGCTGTATACAGGTAGGCCTCAATTTACAACCGGTTATTTAACAAAGGTTTAAAATTATGACGGACTTCTAAAAGCTATTTCAGACCTAGCCTCAGAGTTACCACTGATGCTCTGCCCCTCCTCCCCTTGGGTCACATGGTTGCATTTGGGCTCTTGGCAACCTGTTTGCACTTACAACCGATTGCCAAGCCCCCTGTGAATATGTGATCGCCATTTGCAACCTTCTCCGCTGGCTTCCCCAGAAAGTCAGTGGAGAAGCCTGTAGGGAAGGTTGAAATCTGCTTCGCCCTGCTGAAGGATTTCCTCTCCTCTCCTAGGTGCATGGAAGTGGGGAGGAGTCCTGCGGTGAGGTGGGGAAAGTACACTCAGGTCATGGCCATGTGAGCTTCCTTTCTCCAGCTGTTGTTTTGGGGGGGGGGCAGGCACCCCATCTGCTTAATGACTGCAAAGGGGAGAGCCAGAATTACAATCATTGAGCAAAGTAGTGCCATAGCCATCTCACTTTAACAATGGCTTTGCTCAACGACCGAAATTTCATTTTCAATTGTGGTTGTAAGTCTACTTGTACACAGGGGTGGGATTCAGCCAGTACGCACCGGTTCGGGCGAACCGGTAGTTCTGGAAATTAGTTGACCCTGCTCACCTGTCCCTGCGCTAGTCTGTCCTATATTTTCTTTGTTTGAAGCCCAGCTGATAGCTGTTTTACTCACTGGGGCTGCCGTAGAAAGTAAGTTTTAGAGCTGTTTTCAAACGCCCTGCACGTGCTCACCGAACCTATTGTTACACCAGTTGAATCCCACCACTGCTTAGTTACTGTAGAAGATTTCACAGGTCAACATACCTCTGAGGCATTAGAAAAAGGAATACGTTCCAATTATCTTGAGTTAAGAAGAATGCACCTCACTACAGACAAATGGGGGAAATTGAGTCTCGTGTATCAGAATGAGAAAGGCTCAGGGGAATTTACAAAGGATCCTTTTAAAATTTATTTTGAGATGTCTCCTTACTAGAAGGCATCAATGATTTTTCTTCATAACCTGGGAAATAGGAATGGTTGAGCAAACCTAAAATGCCAAATTTGGCTTTTCATTTTAGCTGATTCTTTTGGGGGGGGCATTAATGGAAAAAACATTAATCTGTAGCAGGGGTGTCCAACCTTGGCGACTTGAAGACCTGTGGACTACAACTTCCAGAATTCCTCAACCAGCCATGCTGGCTGGGGAATTCTGGGAGTTGAGGTCCACAAGTTTTAAAGTTCTGTGGGACACCGGTTCTATGGCACACTTTATTTTGAATGCAAGCTGCTTGGGGGAAGAGGACAGGAGGTCATTAACCACCCTTTTAAAAAAATATCTTCTGATTCAATGGCAAGGAGGAGTGATTCATCAGGTTCTCCAGAAAGGTTGCCAAACCATGAGGATGTAAAGCAGAAGGAAAGTCCAATAACGTGTCATTTCGTGGAGATGAACCAACAGTGACGAAAGCCCATGGGTGTTGCCATAACACCCATTCTGAGCTTCTTGACTGGTCTCCAACAGCTTGGCCTCTTCACCTTTCCAACACTGTTCAAAAGAGCCATGGATCTCTGTTCCTCAGGAGAGCACCTGCCTTCTTCAAACTTCTCCTTACACCATCCCATCTTTCCACAACTATCCATGGAGCTAATGTTTCTCCAGGTAGTTCAGGGGCATACCATCCACACCCTAGCAACGTGTTGGTCTTGCCTTGCTCTGCATTTCCACAGAGAAGTCCTCTGGTCTTGTGAATCTTTGGATACTCGTGTCATGCCGCCCATCAGAGCCTGAATCTGGTGGAGGGGAGATGAGCTGGAACTGGAGCCGACAGAGTTTAAGGGGGCAGTTTCACTGGCTTCAGAAGAAAATGGGGAGGAGCAGGCCCAGTCAGGCCAGGGCCTTTCAGGATTGGGATGGCTTGTAGGCAGGGAGGAACAGGGGCAGGATGACCAAGAGGGGCTAAGCAGGGAGCGTGAGAGACAGAGCTCAGGCGATGTGCAAGGACCACCCCCTCCTGATCCGAGAGCCCAGAGAGCGGAGAGAAGGTGAGAACAGCACAGACTGACCCAACTACTCAGGAGGAGAGGCCCCGCCCCTCTTCACAAGGCACACCTGGGGAGTGAGACTTAAGAAGATGTTTGGGGAGGGGCATTTGTTGGGGACAAACGCTGAATTTCATGGAGTAATGAGTGCCGGCGTTTGAACTTCTCTGGATTCCTTGCATTCCTTCTGGATTTCTGGATTACTTTGTTCTGGGACTTGCCAGAAATGTGGGAGCATTTGGGGAAACTTGGAGCAATAAAAGGGGCGGATTGAACTGTCAGACAGCTTCTGCGCCATTGCCCCATCCCGATCACATCTCAGTCCCTAATGAGTCCCTTCTGCGTTTGTTCTTCCTCCAGGGTGAATCACACCTGGAACCGTTCCCTCAGTTGCCAACACAGTCCTGCTGGTGGCAAGAAACGTAAAGTCTCTCTGCTCTTTGATCACTTGGATCCAGGTGAACTAGCCGGCCACCTCAGTTACCTGGAATTCAAGGCATTCTGCCGTCTCTCGGTAAGGAACTGCAAAGGAACATGCAACGTTTGTGCAAGATGGGTGGATGGATCATTGTGAAAGGCTTCCTCAGCCTTGTATCTTTTACAGATAACTTGGGAGTGGAAAATTTGGCTGGTTGAAGACAATGGTAGACATAGGAAATCCCCAGGTTGAGGATGGCTGAATACAACATATATTAATCAGTGTTTCTCAGCTCTTAGGGTTCTCTGAGCCTGGTTGTTTTCTAGCTGACATTTCATTACCACACTAGGTAACACCATCAGTGCTGATGTCACCTAGCTTGGGTAATGAAATGCCTGCAGGAGAACAAGCAAGCTCAGAGAGAGCACCAAGGACCCCACATTTCAACCAATATTCTCCTTTATTAAGAGCCTCGGTGGCGCAGTGGTTAGTGCGCTGTATTGCAAGCTACTTCTGCTACAGCCAGCTACCTGCAACTTGGCAGTTCGAATCTCACCAGGCTCAAGGTTGACTCAGCAGAAAATCAGATAATCAGAGTTGGAAGGGACCTTGTAGGTCATCTAGTCCAACCCCCCCAAGTGGGAGACCCTACACCATTTCTGACAAATGGCAGTCCAATCTCTTCTTGATGACGCTCCCACAACTTCCGAGGGCAACTTCTGTTCCATCGGTTGATTGTTCTCCCTGTCAGAAAGTTTCTCCTTATTTCCAGGTTGACTCTCTTCTTCTTCAGTTTCCATCCATTATTTCTTGTCTGGCCTTCAGGTGCTTTGGAGAATAGCTTGACCCCCTTCCTCCTCTCTGTGGCAGCTCCTCAAATATTGGAAGACTGCTATCATGTCTCCCCTGGTCCTTCTCTTCACTAGACCAGCCAGGCCCAGTTCCTGCAACCGTTCATTGTATGTTTTAGCCTCCGGTCCCTCATCATCCTGGTTGCTCTTCTCTGCACTTTTTCTAGAGTCTCAACATCTTTTTTATAATGTGGTGACCAAAACTGGATGCAGTACTCTAGGTGTGGTCTTACTAAGGCTTTATAGAGTGGTATTAGGACCTCTCTTGATCTCAATTGTATCCCTCTGTTAATGCAATTTAGGATTGCATTTGGGATTTTTGGCTGCTGCTGCACACTGCTGGCTCCTATTTAGCTGGTTGCCCACTAAGACTCCAAGATCCCTCTCAGAGTTCCTGCTATTGAGAAATCTGGTTTCACCCAGTCTACATGTGCACGTTTGGTTTTTCTTGTCTAAGCCTCCCATCCTTCCAAGGCCGGGTAAAATGGGGACCCAGATTGTTGGGGGCAAGAGGGTGACTCTATAAACTGCTTAGAAAGGGCTGTAAAGCACCATAAAGTGGTATATACTGTAAGTCTAAGGGCTATTGCTAATATTGGAATCCAGCCAGCAGGAACTATTACGTCTGTGCAATGGTAAAGTTGCTGTGGTTGAGAAACACTTTATTAGATCACCCTGGCTTCGAAATAGGAACTTCCTCAACCAAAGGAAGAAGTTCCTGCTTTGAAACCACGGAGATCCCTCTCACTGGAATAGCAATGGTGGTACTTATCCCTAACCAACTGGGATGTCCATTGTTTTACTATTTGAAGAGTGTGTGCATGTCCGCGTACAACCATCTAAGCCAAAGTAAATATGAAAGTCCTTCATACAAAGAAGGTATGACTAGCAGAATAGCAAAGATGGGAGGGACCTTGAAGGTCTTCTGTTCCAACCCTTTCTACATGTAGCTGTCCAGTCTCTCCTTAAAAGCCTCCAGTGACAACTTCCGGTGGCAAGTTGTTCCACTGATTAATTATCCTGTCAGGAAATTTCTCCCAAGTTCTAGGTTGCTTCTCTCCTGGATTAGTTTCCATCCATTGCTCCTTGCCTTGACTTCAGGTGTTGTGGAAATATAAAGTGGCCCCCTCTTCTTTGTGACAGCCCCTCAAATATTGGACGGCTGCTATCATGTGACCCCTAGTCCTTCTTTTCTCTAGACTAGACATATGCAATTCCTGCAACCGTTCTCCGTATGTTTTAACCGGTGGTGGCGCTCAAATAAAGTTGCCCCCAGTTTGGTGGGCATGGCTTGGTGGGCACGCTCTGCGTGCGTGCACACACTTTGCGTGCACGCGCATACCAAACACCCACTTTGCACAGGCGCAGAGGCATTTGTGCAGGGTTCTAACTCGCCTCCTGCAAGCCTGCACAATGCTGGTCGCTGCAGCAGCTGCCGCGTGGCGCTATTCTGCACCACACAAAGCAGCTGTGCTTCAAATTCTGGCCATAAAAGTGAGTATGGGAACCCAGGCGGGCGAAACACCGAGCAGTGGGGAGAACCGGTTCTCTCTCCGCTGCTCATCGCCGCTACCAGCCCTCCAGAACCAGGCAGAACCGATCGGATACCACCACTGGTTTTAACCTCAAGGTCCTTTCAAATTCCCATCTTGAAGGTAGGAACTCAGGGATGGGATTCTACCAGTTCGCACCTATTTTCTAGAACCGGTTGTTAACATTCTAAGCAGTTCAGAGAACCGGTTGTTAGAAGAAATTACTGGGCTAATCCTGTAAGGAAGGCAGGAAGGAAACATTCTGGTGTTGCTTACAGAAACTGCCTCTCCATTAACCCTTATTACGTTCTTGGCAGGACTAGACTTCCTGTCTCAGGAACGTCTCTGGAGTTTTTTTCCCCTCCTTTGCTGGTACCCTGCTTGTGTGGAGTGACCCTTCAAAGTTACAATGGCACTGAAAAAAGTGACTTATGACCATTTTTCACACTTATGACTGTTGCAGCATCCTCACAGTCATGAGAGGCCAGGCGAGGAGATGCGTGCCTCAATGTGAGTGATGTTGAGTTGGCCACACCCAGCCAGTCACATGACCACCAAGCCACGCCCACCAACTAAGCCATGCCCACAGAACCGGTTGTTAGAAAATTTGAATCCCACCCCTGTAGGAACTCAACCTGCCATGCGACCTTCGTCCTTGCATAAATCGTTGGCTGGTTATTTCGGGTAACGACTGGGGTGAAGGAAAAATATTGCACCCTCTTGTGGGGGTCTAATCTGGAGTGGGCTGCTGGGGGTTTGCATGGATTCGGGAGAGCCCCCTAGATAAGATTCTGTGCAGTTTGGAGAACCCCCAAATCCCACTCCTGGCTGGCTCCTCCCATTCTTCCCCTGTCCTCCCAGGAGTCCTCACGCGGCCCCTTTTGGATGCCAGGTAAGTGGCATCCAAAACTATCCTCCCACTATGGTGTAGGAGGCCAACTAGGCCATGCCCACCATGCCACCCAGCAACTGGGCAGAGAACCCTTTGCTAAAATTTTTGAAGCCCACCCCTGGGTCTCATGCAACCTTCCACTGCAAGCTCAGCGTGGCTGGCTGGGGAATTCTGGGAGTTGAAGTCCAGCCGTCTTAGAACGGTGCAAGTTTGAGAAAGAGAGCTTTAAGCCTCTCAAAGAGCAATCGCCACATGTCTATGCATCCACCCCATGCCTAGCTGCCCAATTTGGGCAATCGAAACGTTGCGTTACCCATGACTGGATGCCATCCTCCCTACTGATTTTCAAACCCCCCCCTCGGTCAGCGGTTGCTTCAGATTTCTGGCGAACAACGCCCGAAAGCGTCGCATCCTTGGTTGCACCCGACCGATAACTAATACAACATCAATGCTCTTCTCTTCCCCAAAGCCCCCAGCCAAAACTTACTAGCAAGCCAGGACCTGGTGTACCAACCATCTAGAGGCCCGCAGGAAATGTGGAAATTTCCTGTCTAGTGGAAATTCCAGATCAACGCTGAAGATAGGGCCTTTGCGTCTTTCTGCGTCTTTCTGACCCTGTGCCAAATTCTACACACACACACACACCCCGTTTTGGAGAAGGCAGTAGAGTAGAAATTCCAGCTGCAAAGAGTTGGACTCTACAGGTTGTCCACTGTTCACTTAGTGACTGTTTGGAGTTACAACAGCGGAAAAAAGGGACTTACAACCAGGTTTTTAAAAAAACTTCCGACTCTTACAGCATCCCCACGCCGGTCATATGATCAAAATTCAGGCGCGGGACAACTGACGTGTATTGATGACAGTGGCAGTTTTGGGGGGCGGGTCACATGATCACCCCTTGTCCCCTTCCCAGCTGGTTTCCGACAAGCCAAGTCAATGGAGGAAGCCAGATTTGCTTAATGTTCGCATGACTGACTTAACAACCACAGTGATTCTCTTAACAGCTGTGGGGGGGGGGAATGTTGGGCAAAACTCACCTAACAGATTGACAGAGTTGGAAGGGACCTTGTAGGTCAACCCCCCAGCCCACCCAAGAAGGAGACCCTACACCAGTGATGGCAAACCATTTTGTTGTGGTGTGCCGATAGCACACGCGTGCCGGCATCCACAATGCAATGCACTCCACCCCCCTGCACATGCACGTGCAACACCCCCTGCTCCCTTACTTGCACTACGGATGTGTGTGCCTCCCAGCTGATTTTTTGAGTTGTTTGACGCCTTTTTCGGCCTCTCAGAGGTCAAGGGAAGCCTCCGTAGCCTCAGGAGGCCAAAAAATGGGCCTTCTGGAAATACCAGAAGTGCCCGTTTTCAGCCTCCAGAGGGCCTCTGGAGTCCGGGGGAGGCTGTTTTCACCCTCCTGGGGGCTTGAGGGAAGCCTCTGCAGCCTTTGGAGGCCGAAAAATGGGCCTATATCGTCACTTCTGGTATTTCCGGAAGGCCCATTTTTTGGCCTGCGGAGGCTTCCCTCAACGGCCTCAAACAACCCAAAAGATCAGCTGGGAGGTGCGCGCATGCACAGTGAGGTAAGTTTGCCTGGGGCTCGCGTGCCCGCACAAATGGCTCTGTGTGCCACCTGTGGCACGCATGCCATAGGTTCACCAACATGGCCTACACTATTGTTGACGGATGGCAGTCCAGTCTCTTCTTGAAAGCCTCCAGGAATGAAGCTCCCACAACCTCCGAAGGCAACTTCTCTTCCATCGGTGGATTGCTCTCACTGTTCCCTTACAACTGCCTCGCTTAACAGCAGAAATTTGGGCCTCAGCTGTGGTTGTAAGTCGAGGACTTCCTACGTAACAGGCTTGAAAATGGCCTGTAGGCCATTAGTGAATCCTTACAATTTTATCCCCTGCTTCCAAAGCCCTTCCAGGAACTGGTATCAAACTTGAACACGATATTATTGAAGATGTGGATTTTTTTTAAAGAATTAACCAAATGTAAATTTAATTAAAAATTGGAATGCAAGAAAGCAATTGCTTAAGCCCAATTTTTAGCCAGGATAACAATCTTTGGAACCTGTTCTTCCTGCCCCTCTCAAACCTGTGAATTTGCGGGAGGTGTAGGCACAGATCTGTGAATTTGCGGGAGGTGTAGGTGCAGGGCTGTAGGTTTCCTTGGTCATTTCTTTGTCGGGGCACCAACAAATGCACCCCCATTCATAAGCCTCTAGTTGCATGTCTCAGAGTAAAAAAAAATTGATTTATTAGGAGTGGCCATGTTGGCATTAGCTGGGTGCAGCTGACACTAAAATACAGCATTCATTTCCCCCTTGATCCTGGTCTTCCCCCCCCATCCCCTGGATGTATATTCTCCAATGGGACACATCCATCGCCAAGAGTCATCAATCATGCTCTCCAGTAATAATCTTGCACGCCAACAGCTTCGGCTGTCAAAGCGAATATCTAAGGCATTTGAGGAATGCACTGCTTTCCCCACTCCCTTTCTGCTGGCAACTAAAATGACCAAAGAAGTATTTTTTAGTTGACATTCTGGGTCTGCCACCTGATTCCTAGTGCTCCTCTCCATCCTGAAAAGGTTGTGCCCCTTGATTGGGTATCCTGCCTTGGAAGGAACCAGTGGACAAGTAAGTCCTTGACTTACAACAGTTCATTTAGTGACCATTCGAAGTTGCAACGGCCCTGAAAAAAGTGACGTACACTTACGACCGCTGCCGCCTCCCTGTGGTCACGTGATCAAAATTCGGCCGCTTGGCAACTGACTCATCTCTACGATGGTCGCTGTGTGTCTCGAGGTTCATGGGGATCCCCTTTTGCGATCTTCAGACAAGCCAAATCAACGGGGGAGCCAGATTGACTTAACAACTGTGTTACTAATTAACACGGCAGCGATCTATTTAACAACTGTGGCAAGAAAGGTCGTAAAATGGGGAAAAGTGCACTGAATGAACATCTCGCTTAGCAACAGAAATTCTGGGCTCAACAGTGATCGAAAGTCGAGGACTAAATATATTGCCTGCTTAAAGCTCCCTCCTGCAGTGAGAAAAGCTGGATTATGACTGAATGTCTATGAGATTCTCAGTCATCCAGGTTCTGGTTGTCCCAAAGGTTCTTATTTTAAGAGGCAATTGGACTTTCTGGGTTTTTTTTTTTCTTTGAAGAGGTTTCGCTTCTCATCCAAGAAGCTTCCTCAGCTCTGACTGGATGGTGGAGAAGGGAAGGGAATCATAGCTGAAAGTGGTGAGAATTCTCATCGCTGTAAATAATTCTCATCACTGTAAATAATAAAAAGCAATAGTCGTGTAAGAGATGGGGTTTTTAGAAGTGTACAAGAACATTCCTACAAATGTAGAAGGCCTTCCCTTCCCTCTGTCAATCCATCTCGAAAGCAGTGAACAGCAATAACCAAAAAAAAACCCAAACTGAATGTCAATCGACTCCCAAGTGGTTTCCCCAATGAGTCATCCGGAAAAGAGAACCTTGGATTTAGTTAGGACTCGGTTTAATCCAGCAAGACTGGTTCTTACCTTTTCTAATTGTATGTTGGGCAGTACTTGGATTTCCAGAATTACGTGCTGCATGGATCTGTGCACGGAATCTCAGCCTTGGAACGTGCAATTACCCTGTTTAACAGCATCTCTCAGTGGGTGCAAGTGATGATACTCAAGCGTCCCACACCTCAGCAGCGAGCAGAAGTCTTCACCAAGTTCATCCATGTGACCCAGGTAAGGTGCTCACTGGAAAGAAACAGAAGTGGGGGGGCTTGACCCTTGAAATGGGGGGGAGGAGGGAGATACAAAAGGACGTTCCTGTTCCTTTCGTGGTCACTCTGCCGAGACAAACACTGATGGAGACGCCACTCAGGTTGTTTCTCCCACGTTTCTAAAAGAGGACACCTGTGTGGGCCTCCAGGTCTGAAAATTCACTCCTGTCAAACGTTGAGGAATCTTTCAAGAAGTCAACTCTTTCCGTTTGTGATCGGTTTAAAGATCCTCTCTTGGAACGTCCTCTTGTTTTTCCTCCTGTTGCAGAAATTAAGGCAGCTGCAGAACTTCAACACGCTCATGGCAATTGTGGGAGGGCTTTGCCACAGTACCATCGCTCGCCTCAAGGAGACCCATGCGCTTCTACCTTCTGAGGTTGTTAAGGTAAGAGCCTTCCTGAGGACAAAGGAGAGGAGGTGTTTAGCCCTGGTGAGGTATCCCAAAGGTAGCCATGTAGTAGTGAGGTAGCCATGTCCACATCAGTACCCTGGCTCTTGACTGTCTACAACAGGGCTCTCCAACCTTGGGAACTTTAAAACTTGTGGGCGTCAAGTCCTATGCTGGCTAGGGAATTCTGGGAGTTGAAGTCCACAGGTTTTTAATTTGACAAGTTTGGAGACCCCAGGCCTACAGGATGCCATCTCTTATGCCAAATCCCTGAAGAGCTGAGTGTTCTTTCAGGTATGGGATCTGGAGGTTGGGTGAGTCCATTAGTATAATTTTTTCCCTCAGCATGAGGTGGTTGTACAGGTAGGCCTCATCTTACAACCACAATTGAGCCCAAAATTTGCTAACCAAGACAGTTGTTAAGTCAGTTGTGTCCTCTTTTACAATTTTCTGCCACAGTTAAGGGATTCTTAAGTTGTTAAGTGAATCATGTGGTCATTAAGCGAATCTGGCTACTCCCATGGACTTTGCTTGTCAGTTGCCAAGAAAACGATGAATCCGTGAATCCGTTTTGAAAGGGGTTCTTCAGAAGGGGCATGTTGCTCGAGGGTCAAAATGGGATTTATCCTTCCTTTTCTGGACTTTTCTTCACGCAGGTGCTTGGCGAAATGACCGAATTGCTCTCGTCTAGTGGAAACTATGGGGCGTACCGTCGGGCCTATGCCGATTGCAAAGACTTCAAGATTCCCATTGTGGGAGTCCACCTCAAGGACCTGGTGACCTTACACGAAGCCCTCCCGGACCGCGTAGAGGGTGGACGTCTCAACCTGAGTAAGTTGCAGAGCCTCTACGAGCCGGTGTGGGAATTCCGGATGCGGCAACAGGATCAGCCACCCTTCGAAGCCAACAAGGACCTGGTGCATCTGTTGACGGTAAGGAAGATCCTTGGAGAACTCATGGAGACCATGGGAGGGTTGACGGGCAGGCTGAGGTGCAGGCAATCCAATGATAGGCGGGTTGAAGGAAGTCTCCTTGGCTGCCATTGAAGGAAATCAACTGGAGTCAAACCAAGGCACGGTTAATCCGGCTCCATGTTTGGAGAATATGGACTTTTTCCCTGCCAGCATTCATAGAATCATAGGGCTAGAAGGGGCTTGGAGGTCTTCTAGTCCAACTCTCTGACCAAGGCTGTAGACCAGGGGTCTTCAAACTTGACAACTTTTAGGACTTGTGGACTTCAACTCCCAGAATTCCTCCTCCAGTCATGTTAGCTCAGGAATTCTGGGAGTTGAAGTCCACCAGTCTTAAACTCACCAAGTTTGAAGACCTTGCTGTAGACCTTATACCAGGGGTCCGTCCCCCCCGGGGTCCGTGGCATGCCAGAAACCGGGCCACGTAAACAAGCAAAGCCCCATCCGTGGGATGCAGGCAGCATACAAAACAATGCCCTTTTTGGTCCACGGAAAAACTTCTCTCTCTACAGAACCAGTCCCTGGTGCCCAAAAGGTTGATAGAGCTCCTGCCTCATACCATGCTGGATAATATTTTTTTCTTCGAAATCCAATATTTTTCTTGAAAATCTCCAGCGATGGAGTAGCCATAACTCCGGGAGGCAAATGATTCCATTGATGAATTGTTCTGTCAGGAAATAGGCCTTCACAGACATCCCTACCAGGACTGCATGGCCTATCATATCATTATATTACTGTTTATATTGTTTATATGCTGTTTGGCATACAGTCAGTCATAGCCTCAGATAGGGAAGTGCAGAGGGTGGCAGGCCTTCAAACACCCCCTTTTGCTTGGACCCAGGGCCCAACAACAGGCAACCATCTCTTCTACAGGCCTCCAACCTGAGGTGTTGCTTAGAAACCTGTCCTCTACAAGAGTTGCCTAGCAACCGCCTCCCACTACAGGCAAGGAGGCCCAGCCTGCTTTCCCTGGCCTAAGTGGGTTGACTCAGTCAACCAAATGGCTGCATTCTCTCTTGACTCTCTTGCTATGGAAATATGGGCCCGGCAGCCGAAAAGATGGTCGGGCCTTATGTGTCCTAACCCAGGATGCTTGGTTGCCTAGCAGCAGCCAATGTGGGCGGGGCCAGGGTGCACAGTGAGGCAGATGTCGCTTAGCAACCCCAGGCAAGGTGAAGGCATGACTACAGGCTGCCTAGGGAATGCTCGCAACCCTCGATCAGCAGCCTGGGCGTCCTCCAGATCTGTTGGGACTACAACTCCCATCCTTTCTGGTCTGTTCTTCACCAGGATGAGAGTTTCGAACCCGCCTGTGTAGATGGCACAGGCTGCAGTATCACGGGTGAAGAGAAGGACTGTAGTGTTGTAATGAGGACAGATGTGTAGGAGGCTATAGGACAAGGGTCCCCAAATTTGGCAACTTTAAGACTTGTGGACTTCAACTCCCAGAATTCCTCCTCCAGTCATGTTAGCTCAGGAATTCTGGGAATTGAAGTCCACAAGTCTTAAAGTTGCCAAGTTTGAAGACTACTGCTGTAGGAGGAAGTCACCCTGAACAGCTTATCCAGGATGGGAGATGGGGGACCAGATGTCGGTGGTAAAGCCGGCCTTGAGGGGCTGTTCCCTTCCCACCAAAGGGGTCCCTATTTTTCTACTTGCATTTTTTACATGCTTTCGAACTGCTAGGTTGGCAGAAGCTGGGACAAGGAAGGGAGCTCACTCCATGACGCGGCGCTAGGGATTCGAACCACTGAACTGTCGACCTTTCTGATCGACAAGCTCAGCCTCTTAGCCACTGAGCTACTGCGTCCCCAATGCACACATACAAATATATACATTTAAAAACAAAATTCCGTCCAAATAAAAGCAATCCATTTAAACCAGACAGGGACAAACAAAGGGCTGGATGGGGGCCCAGTAATGCCCAGCTATGACCCGGGAGGACCCCGATGGGCACCAGCTGTCCATCATGAAGTCATCAGGATAGCAATGGTTCTTGGCCAACACTCATGGGATTTTGGGGTACCGGGGGTGTTTCCTTTGCCCTAAACTGCCTTCTTGCCTTCCAGCTCTCCTTGGACCTCTACTACTCCGAGGAGGAAATCTACGCCCTCTCGTACTCTCGTGAACCTCGCTGCCTCAAAATGCTGGTAAGAGGAGGACAGAAGGCCTGAGGAAGGGCCGACTCTTCCCTGAGGGCCCTGTTTCTTAAAGCTCTCTTCTCTCTTTTCCCCCCTTCGCAGCCATCCACCCAATTCAAGCCTCCGGTGGTCGTGGAGTGGGCGCCCAGAGTAGCCACCAAGCCGGACCGTCTCGCCGTCAAGAGGCATGTCCAGCAGATGGTGGAGGTATGACGATCAAAGCAATCGAAGGAAGAGAACATACGTAGCTCAGGGTTGAACTGTGGGCCCTCTGATCTTGCTGGTTTTCTTGCAGACGTTTTGTAACCCAGCTAGGTAACTTCATCAGTGCTAGAAGGGAGAGGGGGTTTGCAGAGAGGAAGAATAGGAGGAGGAGGCCGATGATGACTGTAGAGTCCTTGGTGCTTCTCTGAGCTTGGTGGTTTCCTTGCAGGCGTTTCATCACCCAACTAGGTAACACCATCAGCTCTCTCTCAAACCCCATCTGTGGCACATCAGTGAGCCTGGCATTTTGCAGCACTACGGTCCCAATCCGTGCCAAACCCTCCCCTCCCAGCGGCCAAGTCCAGTTCCCGCTTTTCCCCTCCCCTTTTCCACCCAGCACCCCTCCTTTTCTGTTAAAGGAAGAAGCTCAAATCCGGCCACTCCAACCACATCCTCTTCTACAAATAAAACATGCTGCTGAAAACAAGGTTGCGCATGGCTAACGGAGAGAGAGCGACAGAGAGAGGAGAAAGCAAACACCACCACTAGGGAACTTGCAGGGTGGGGGGTCCACATCCAACCCCCCCACCCTCCAACAACTCATATTCCATATTGCTAAATGGCGGCTTAAAGCTGTGTTTCTCAACTTGGCAACTTTAAGTCATGTGGACTTCAACTCTCAGAATTCTCCAGCCAGCTTTGCTGGGAGTTGAAGTCGAAATGTTTTTGCCAGCTGCAGAATTCTGGGAGTTGAAGTCGAAACGTCTTTGCTGGTTGCAGAATTCTGGGAGTTGAAGTCGAAACGTCTTTGCTGGCTGCAGAATTCTGCAACTTGAAGTCCAAATGTCTTTGCTGGCTGGAGAAGTCTGGGAGCTGAAGTCCAAACGTCTTTGCTGGCTGCAGAATTCTGTGACTTGAAGTCCAAATGTCTTTGCTGGCTGGAGAAGTCTGGGAGCTGAAGTCCAAACGTCTTTGCCGGCCACAGAATTCTGGGACGTGAAGTCCAAATGTCTTTGCCGGCTGCAGAATTCTGGGAGTTGAAGCCCAAACGTCTTTGCCGGCTGCAGAATTCTGGGACTTGAAGTCCAAACGTCTTTGCCAGCTGCAGAATTCTGGGAGTTGAAGCCCAAACATCTTTGCTGGCTGCAGAATTCTGGGAGTTGAAGTCCAAACGTCCTATAGTTGCCAAGTTGTGGAGCACTGCCTAATAGTATCAAATTAGCAAATGATGGTTTTGGATGCTCATATATAAAACCCACAAACACCATTGCAAATAGCAAAAGAAGTTTGCAATTACTGTTATCACGTAACCTCTGCATTGCCAAAGAATTCAATCCTTTCTCTCTCTCGATCTACTATGGTTTAGTTTTGTTTTTTGGGTCTCAAGAGGTGCAGCTCTTTTGAAAATCATGGCAGGAAAAATAAAGAACTCCCCTGGCCAGACCCATACCAACTTTGCGTAGGGGATCATTTGGGGATGTTGTGGAGAATCTATGCAGGACTGCACCCCAATCTTGGGATAGGGAGGCAATTGAGAACAACACCTGGGTCACAGGTTTGGGAAAAAGAGGATGTGGTGAAGAAACAGGGCACCGCTGAGAGTCAAAGATTTATTTCAATCATCCTTAGTGACTTTTAAAGTGCTTAAGCGGAAATTGGTGGTAGCTGAAGAGCGATTTTGCATGCATAAAAAGCATGCAATTTCTAGGAAACGGAGCCATCTCCCCTGAGTGAAAATTACAGGCAGTAGCTCAGCTTACAATTATTCGTTTAGTGACCGTTGGAAGTTAAGATGCACTGGGGGAGAAAAAGCGACTTACGACCATTTTTCACATTTACGACTGTTGCAGTATCTGATCAAAATTCAGAGCTTGGCAAGGGGTTCATGTTTATGACGGTCGCTGAGTCCCCGGGGGTCATGCGGTCTCCTTTTGCAACCTGTCAATGGGGAGTCCAGATTCACTTAACAACCTGAATGAATGCAATGATTTACTTAACAACTCCGGCAAGACAAGGCATAAAAATGGAGCAAACCTCACTTTTAACAAATGTTTCGCTTAGCAACATAAACCTTGGGCTCAACTGTGGTCGTAACCCAAGGACTACCTGTAGTTATGACAGTGGCACAGCCCTGGGGTCATGCGATCACTATTTGTAACCTTCCCAGCCAATTTCCGACAAACAGAGAATTAACCCCACTCCCTTGTAACACTGATGATGTTACTTAGTTGGGTCATGAAATGTTTCCAAGAAAACCAAGCTGAGAGAGCACCGGGGACATCTTCTATCTATGTACCTCTCCTTCCTTCCTTCCTTCCTTCCTTCCTTCCTTCCTTCCTTCCTTCCTTCCTTCCTTCCTTCCTTCCTTCCTTCCTTCCTTCCTTCCTTCCTTCCTTTCTATCTTTATCTATCTATCTATCTATCTATCTATCTATCTATTCATCCATCCATCCATCTATCTATCTATCTATCTATCTATCTATCTATCTATCTATCTATCTATCTATATCTATCTATCCTATCTATCTACCTAAAAGCAAAATACCCCTCACACATCTTCACAAAATCACAAGAACCATAAAGCCTACAAACTTGAAATTTGGCCCATATGTTCTTCTTGGCTTCTAGGTGCTCACTAAGAAAGGATTTTACCAAATGACCACCAGAGCATTAATATTCCCTATATTATTATTATTAACACGCTCTGATGCTAAGGAGTTCTACTCTCCATCCCCACCTGAAAAGAAATCTGTCCCAAATGCAAAACACAAGCAGAGGAGTTTCAGTTTCAGAGCACCAAGCAGCTTTAGTACAGAACAGTTATTTATTATTATTATTTATTATTTGGACTTGTATGCCGCCCCATCTCCGAAGACTCGGGGCGGCTCACAATTAAAACAACAACAACAATAAACAATTAAAAGAGAATTAAAAAAGAGAATTAAACCACAGACAAGCCCAATAGTAGCTAAACAAATTAAAATTTAAAATAGTTTAAGAACCATCCCCCTCCCACCCAGGGAGGAGTTACAGCCCGGATTGGTCGAACAACCAGGTCTTCAAATCGTTGAGCTAAGCCACGCCCAGGCTCCTTGCTGTCTCCTTCTTGCTCACACAGCAAATACTATTTCAGTTTCCAGACAGCTCTTGTCTCTCTCACACACTGACAGGACACTAGCCAGATGAATACCGATGGATGCTGGTAGACAGAGACAGAATCCCCCTTATTTTCCTCCCCCAAAACTAAGCCCCACCACATAGTTTTGTAGCGAAGCACATGGGTATTGAGCTAGTTAGTCCATAAATTCTTCTGTAGACTTTTGCGTCTCTGTGGCTGCGTTTCTACCCTTCTCTTTTTCCAACAGTCCGTGTTCAAGAATTACGACCCTGACCAACGGGGTTGCATCTCTCAGGAAGATTTTGAGACCATATCTATGAGTTTCCCTTTCTCTTTCTACGGCCTGGAAAGAGAACGGTAAGCACCGGGGTTGCGCGCAAGGGTGGTTCTGCTGGGAGTTTGCAGGGGTTTGGGAGAGCCCCTAGCTAAGATTCTGTGCAGTTCAGAGAACCCCCAAATCCCACTCTTGGCTGGCCCTGCACATCCCGCCCCTCCCAGGAGTCTCCATGTGGCCTGTTTTGGGTGCAGGTAAACGCAGGGCGCAAGCGCAGGCTCAGAGAGAGTGAAAAACGGGCCTCCTGGAAATTCAGGAAGGCCGGAAATGGGCCCGTTTCTGGCTTCCAGAGAGCCCCGGAGCCTGCGGAAGCCATTTTGCCCTCCTGGAGGTTTGAGGAAAGCCCCAGGGCCACACCCACCCAGCAACCAGGCAGAGAAACCCATTGCTAAAATTTTTGAAGCCCATCCTTGGTTGCGTGGAAAGGAGATCCGGTTAGGTTGCCGTAAAGTGGAAACCTAGGGCCGTGATGGCTAACCTATGGCACACGTGCCACAAGTGGCAGGCAGAGCCATTTGTGCCAGCAGGTGAGCCGCAGGCAAACTTACCTCACTGCACATGCGCGTGCCTCACAACTGATTTTTCGGCTGGTTTGAGGCCTTTTTCGGCCTCCCAGAGGCTTGGAAAAAGCCTCTGCAAGGCTTTTCAGGTCAAATAATAGGCCCGTTTCATCACTTCCTGTAATACCGAAAGTGATGAAACAGGCCTATTATTTGTCCTGAAAAGCCTTGCAGAAAAAAGGCCTTAAACCAGCTGAAAAATCAGCTGTGAGGCACAGTGCAGGTAAGGGGGGGGGGCATGGAGGGATTGCGCGCACATGTGCAGGGGGTGTGGAGGGGCATGCATTGCATTCTGGGTGCTGGCACGCAGCCGCGTGTGCGCTGTGCGCGCACAATTTTTAGCACAGGAGCCCAAAAAGGTTAGCCCTCACTGACCTAGGGCGTCTCATTGAAATGCTTTCATATCTAAGGCACCTTCACCTGGTGATTGGCCAACTGGCTTTCATGGCCACGGCAGAACTAGAACTCACTGACTCCCTGCTTCTAACCTTAACCACTAGATCAAACTGTCTCTCTTTATCACAGGGAAGGAACCTGGAATCGAGAAGACCTCTCGGAATACTTCATGAGGGCCTGCGCCATCTTCTCCAAGCTGGGCCTTGTGGTCTTGCACGATTTCCAAGAGGTCACCTTTAAGAAACCCACTTTCTGCGACCACTGCGGCGGCTTTGTGAGTTTACACACCTTTTCTGTGATGTCCCCCCCTCCCCCATTGGCAGAAATGACCACTGGAAATGTAATATCAAGAGATGTTTTAGCACAACTTAAGATATAAAAACAACTGAAGGGGTTGCCCAGAATTGGCACCCGTACCCCGAAGGCAGTAGTGGTGAAAGGGAAATTTTGCAGCTAGACTCTTATCCTCCTGCTCATCTTCCTCCTCCTCCGAGTTGGAAGGGACCTTGGAGGTCTTCTAGTCCAACCCGCTGCTAAGGCAGGACACCCTGTACAATTTCAGACAAATAAAAATAGCACTTCGACTTAAATACCGCTTTACACCGCTTTTACAGCCCTCTCTAAGCGGTTTACAGAGTCAGCCTCTTGCCCCCAACAACCTGGGTCCTCATTTTACTGACCTTGGAAGGACGGAAGGCTGAGTCAGCCTGGAGCCTGCTGGGATTTGAACTGCCAAATTGTAGGCAGCTGGCTGCAGAAGTAGCTTGCAGTACTGCACTCTAACCACTGCGCCACAGAGGCTCCATGGATGTCAAATCTCTTCTTTAAAACATCTAGTTTTTAAACTTCTGGAGGCAAGTTTTAGGATTCCGGCAGTTACCCCAATTAAATCATGAGTCTCGAGCCAAACTTCCAAAACTAAACAGGATTTATTGGGAGTTAACATGTCGGCACTGCCTGGGTGTAGCCGACTCTGAGACGCATAATTCACTGTCACCCTTGACCCTGGTTTTCCCCCTACCCCCTGGGTGTATCCTAATTCATATTCTCCAATGAGACACATCCATAGCCAAGAGTCATCAATCATGCTCTCCAGTTAGATTTTTGCGAGGTAGAAACTTCAGTCACCTAGTTACAATCTCTGAAAAACTATGCATGGAATGCACTTTTGATTTCCAAGCTGCCGCACTGCTCTTTCAAAACCCCTTTCCCCCCTCCCTTTCTGTTGGCAACTATAAAACGGCCATAGATATGCTTTCTAAGTTGACAGTTCCACTGATTAATTGTTCTCCCTGTAAGGAAATTTCTCCTTAGATCTAAGTTGCTTCTCTCCTTCCTTAGTTTCCATCCATTGCTTCTTGTCCTGCCTTCAGGGGCTTTGGAGAATAGCTTGACTGCCTCTTCTTTGGGGCAGCCCCATGGATATTGGAGCACTGCTATCATGTCTCCCGTAGTCCTTCTTGTCATTGAACTAGACATACCCAATTCCTGCAATGGTTCTTCCTATGTTTTAGCCTGCATATTTAAGTAGTTCCCTCCAGAACTATCTGCCTTGCTAGTCTCTCAGCCTTCTAGGCCCATGATGGTGAACCTATGGCATGCATGCCACAGATGGCACGCAGAGCCATTCGTGCTGTCACACGAGCTGCAGGCAAACTTACCTCACTGCGCATGTGCGCGCCTCACAGCTGATTTTCGGCCGGTTTGAGGCCTTTTTCGGCCTCCCAGAGGCTCGAGGAAGGCTTCTGCAGGATTTGCAGGCCGAAAACTAGGCCCGTTTTGTCACTTCCTGTTTCTTTGAAAATACCGGAAGTGACGAAATGGACCTAGTTTTCGGCCTGCAAAGCCTGCAGAAGCCTGCAGAAGCCTTCCTGAAAAAGGCCTCAAACCGGCCAAAAATCAGCTGTGAGGCACAGTGCAGGTAAGGGGGGGTGGCGGAGTGGGTGGGCGAGGACTGCGCACACATGTGTAGGGTGTGTGTGGGGGCGCATTGCCTTCTGGGTACTGTCATGTGAGTGCGCGTGCATTAGTGCGCACGCAATTTTGGGCACAGGAGCCCAAAAAGGTTAGCTACCAATATTCTAGGCCCTCCATCAGGACTAGGAACGTGCTATTTTTTTAAGAAGAGTGATCTGGGGCCAGAGTATCTTTAAGGATGCTTTATTCCCGTTACCTAGCTGCCTTGCATATGCACAAACATTGTTCTACAACGTTGCTCCTCACGCTTAGCAAGTTTAGAGATGGGGACTTCAACTCCCAGAATTACCCAGCCATAACCCTCCTGCTGTTGGAAAGACAACTCTGCGGACTGCAGACAACCAAACAAAGAAACCTCTCTAATAAACATTTGAGGCGGGCGACTCTATAAAACCTGAGAAAGGAAGCGACAAGGAAATGAAATGAAAATTAAACATCTGCTAGTGCAAGAAATGGCTGGGGATGCTCATGCAGCTGTTGGCATCCTCCAGATGTGGTCTCAGAGGGATTCTTGCTGCAACCTAAAATGACCTTTTTTTCTTCTTCCTTTCCTGATGTAGCTATGGGGAGTCTCCAAGCAGGGATACAGATGCAGGGGTGAGTGCGCCCTCTGCTGGGCTCTGTGGGCCAGCACAATTGCTTTTCGAGGAGGTGTTGGCGGGGCGGGGAACGAATTGGGACAGCTGCCATTGGGTCTTAAATAAGGTTAGGGTTTGTAGCAAACCCCACATCCTCCCGGCACTGATGATGTTACCTAGTTCGGTAATGAAATGTCCGCAAGAAAACAACCAAGCTCAGAGAGCACCAAGGAGCACACAGTCCTCTTCTTCTTCCTCCTCCTCTTCCTCCTCCTCCTCCTCCTCACCACAAACATCACTCCCTTTTAGCATTGATGATGTTACCTAGTTTGGTAATGAAACGTCCGCAAGAAACCTACCAACTAGAGTACCCAGGAGCCTATAGTGAGCTGGAGAATAATGCTAACAATAACTGAATATATAACAATAACTGAGAACAATGCTAAGAATAACTGAAAAATCATCTTTTTTGTCAGCCTGTATCTGAATGAAAGCCATAGATGCCGACACCAGCTTGTAATTTTCAATATAAATAAATATATTTGCAATCTGCATGTACACCGAACTAGATAGTCAGGCAAACAGGAGCATCCTGAGGTAAATCAACACCGCAGGAACATCGGGAGGTAAATTACACATACTCAGGGAAAAAAAAGGCAGAGAATAAAAAGCAATACTCCCCCTTTACACTCGGGTACCAATGAACCACCACCGTTGTGTTCTCGCTCACTGTACAACTCCGCTGCTCCAGCTATTAAATTTAAAAAAGCTTAACGGAAATTATAGTCGAACGTTCTCCTGACCTCATCTCATCCTTATTTGGAGTTTGACCCCTCCTTAAGTCCCATTCCTGCATCGGGAGGAAAACTGTGTATTTGGGCAGTTCCTTAAAGTGTATTTGTGTATGTGTATCCTTAGTACTGAAGCAGTAAAAGTGCCTTGACCCAGCCCCATGGGTGTTGTAGTGTCAGGTTGGAGAAGACTGGGAGCAGGAGCCATTGGAGGAGGGTGACAATTCATCTTCTCACTGCTTTGCTTTGAAGCCCCTTTTTGTTGTTATTGTTGTTGTTGTTGTGATCCTCTCTAGATTGTGCCATGATCTGTCACAAACACTGCAAGAACCAGGTGGAGGTGGAGTGCCACACTCGCCGCTTCCCTTCCTCCTCCTCCTCCTCCGACAGCATACCGCGCACATCCACAGCCACGCTAGCTATGAGTCACCATCCCAGCTCTGGTATGTGGCCGTTGGGGGTAAAACAGTAAAAAGTGAAAAATAAATAAAATGCACAGCTCGCTTAACAGCAACCACGTTGCTTAGTGATGGAGATTCTGGTCCCAATTTGTGACCGTCAGCCAGGGGTGTCAAACACAAGGCCCGCGGGCCAAATCTGGCCCGTGATGTAGTCAAATCCGGCCCACGAGGTCGTCCTGAAAAATGCAAAGGGCCAGCCTGCGTCGCTTCGGCCTGGGCTAGCCAATGCGAAGAGGAAATTTTAGTAATTTGGTTTTATGAATTTTAATTGCTTAGTGAGATTTCATATTTAATTGCTTTTTAATTTTTGTATTATATTCCTTTTATTATTGTAAGCCACCCTGAGTCCTTCGGGAGATAGGGCAGCATAGAAATCTCATTAAATAAATAAATAAATAAATAAATCAAACAAACAAACAAACAAACACACACTTGGCCAGCAGTTTGGGGAGTGGTATGAAGTTGGACACACCCACCCAGTTGGTCACACCCACCCAGTTGGCCATATCCAGTGAGTGGCATCAAGCTGGACACGCCCACCCAGTCAGCCACACCCACCCAGTTGGCCATATCCAGTGAGTGGCGTCAAGCTGGCCACGCCCACCCAGTTGGCCACGCCCACCCAGTCAGCCATGCCCATAAATCATAGTCTCCAACGAGACACATCCATAGTCCAAAGTCAGCAATCATGCTCTCCAGTTAGAATTTTGTGCTGCAGAAACTTCAGTCACCTAGTTGCTATCTTTGAAAACATTGATGGAATGCACTTTCAGTTTGCAAGCTGCCACCCTGCTCCCCCCTCCCTTTCTGTTGGCAACTCTAAAAAGACCAGAGAAATATTTTATGAGTTGACACAGCGATTCTCCGTCTAACCTAGCCTTTTTCATCTTGCAGGCTCAGAGGAAGAAATGTTCCTCTTCCCACCAGGGTGGGAACAGGGCAAGAGCCCCGTGGTCTCCTTGTCAAGCAGCCCAGGCAGCCGGATGGTCAAACATGCCAGCACCCAGACCGAGCAGGCTAGCCCAGCAGCTGAGGACCGAGAACAGTTGGTGGAAGGTTGCAATAAAACTCAGAAGCAACTCCTGGCACTGGTGAAGGAGCTGGAAAAGGTGAGGATTAATTGACAGGGGAAATAATAAGAATCAATGTTTTTCTCAACCCCGGGCAGGTTAAGATGTGTGGACTTCACCACCCAGATTTGTGGCATTGAACACGTTTTTTACGACAGCTTCATAGAAAATAGGCATTTACTGGCCAAACTGGCCCCGCAGAGAACCACTGGCTTGTATAACGACCGTGGCATATACTGCATCCAGTTTTGGTCAGCACACTGCAAAAAAAGATGTGGAGACTCTAGAAAAAGTACATAGAAGAGCAACCACGATGATGAGGGGACTGGAGGCTAAAACATACGATGAACGGTTGCAGGAACTGGGCCTGGCTAGTCTAGGGAAGAGAAGGACCAGGGGAGACAGGAGAGCAGCCTTCCAATATTTGTGGGGCTGCCCCAGAGAGGAGGAAGGGGTCAAGCTATTTTCTAAAGCACCCGAAGGCCAATCAAGGAATAATGGATGGAAACTGATCAAGGAGATTCAACCTGGAAATAAGGAGAAACTTTCTGACAGTGAGAACAATCAACTGATGGAACAGAAGTTGCCCTCAGAAGTTGTGGGAGCATCATCAAGAAGAGATTGGACTGCCACTTGTCAGAAATGGTGTAAGGTCTCCCACTTGGGCAGAGGGTTGGACTAGATGACCTACAAGGTCCCTTCCAACTCTGTTATTCTATTTTCAATGGAATGACTTGCCTTCGGATGTTGTGGGAGCTTCATCACTGGTGGCTTTCAAGAATAAACTGGACTGCCATCTGTCAGAAATGGTGTAGGGTCTCCTGCTTGGGCTGGGGGTTCAACTGGATGACCTATAAGGTCCTTTCTAACTCTGTTAATCTGAATCTATCTATGACAATCAAAGGCCTGGAGGCTAAAACATATGATGAATCATTGCAGGAACTGGGCCTGGCTAGTCTAGGGAAGAGAAGGACCAGGGGAGACAGGAGAGCAGCCTTCCAGTATTTGAGGGGCTGCCCAGAGAGGAGGAAGGGGTCCAGCTGTTTTCCAAAGCACCTGAAGGCCAGACAAGGAACAATGGATGGAAACTGAACAAGGAAAGAGTCAACCTGGAAATAATAGGTTGAAGACAGGTCCTAGGTGTTCTCTGAGCCTGGTTTCCTGCAGACATTTCATGACCCAACTAGGTAACATCATCAGTGCTACAAGAGAGTGGGATTTGCTCTTATTTTTTATGTACTCGTGGCATGCCCTGTTCGGTGTTGGCGGGCATGATCTTGGAGGGTCTTTGGTTTGGGCTGTTTGCTGTTTGGCACGTCCTGGATTGGGGTATTAAGAAATATTGTTTACTACTTGTTTACAAGAAGTAAACAATACCCCCAAACAAGGAACCGCCAAACAAGCTGACAGTAACCAACGGGCTAATCTCCATGAGCACGCCCACTGACCCTGACGGGGCAAGCTGCCAGAATATAAATAGATAAAATAGTATATGAAAAGTGGTATATTTAAAACAAGTGCAAACCCCACTTCCTTCTAGCTGTGCAAGAAAACCCAAGACCAGAGAGCACCAAGGACCCCACAGTTCTCCTCCTCCTCTTCTTCCTCCTCCTCTTCCTCCTCCCCTCTCCACAAACTTTATTCCCCTCTAGCACTGATGATGTTACCTAGTTGGGTCATAAAATGTCTGCAAGAAAACCACCAAGCCCAGAGGGTCTATGGAGATGCTCAGCCATCCAGCTCATGATTGTCCCAAAGGTGCTTGGTGGTGCAGGCTGTTAAACGCCTAGCATTTAGTTCCAGCTGCCTGCAATTAGTGCAGGCTCGAATCCCACCAGGCTCAAGGTTGACTCAGCCTTCCATCCTCTCGGGGTAGGTAAAGTGAGGACCCAAGATTGTTGGGGGCAATAAGGTGACTTTGTAAAAATGTCGCTTAGTAATAATAAGCAGGCATATACAACGGAAGGAAGGCTATTGCTGAGCGCATTGGGTTGTGCTCCAAACATTGTAAGCCGCCCTGAGTTTGCGGAGAAGGGCGGCATATAAATATGAATAAAAATAAAAAATAAATAAAATATTTTTTTTCCCAAGAGGCAACTGGATTTTTCTGGGTTTTTCAAAGAAGAAAACAAACAAACCAAATTGCCTCTTGGGACAACCAAGCTCAGAGAGCACCGGGGGGTGAGTGGGGGCTGCTGCATGTCCCCCTCCCATCATTCTGAACGAAGACGCCACCGTCTCTAAACCTCTTGCTCTGACCTGCAGGAACGGGACAGGCTGCTGACCGCCAACCAGTCCCTTCAGAACCGCTACACGCAGCTGGAAGCCGAGAACAGGCGGCTCCTGAAAACGGGCAGCCCGGCATCCCTCTACGAAATCACGCCTCGGTTCATCTGAGCCCAGCTGGTCAGTTGTTGTTCTCTGCCCAGAAACTCCAGGAAATGGACGGGCAAGCATTGGGCCTCGGACGGGCCAAGGGAGGAGGAGAAGGGGCTGGCGGAGGAAGCCGCCCGCTGAAAAATCCAAAGGGCAAAGGAGGAGAAAATTTGGGCGCAGAGAAGAGGATATTGTCCTGGGGGGGGGCGTTGTTAATGTCCAGCTGAGGGGCTCTCTGGTTAAGCCATCTTGGCAGTCCTAGAAGGAACGGGCCGAATCCGGCCCCTTTACCACGCAACTTCGGATTTGTAATTTATTTATTATGTTGTTTTTTTTTTAAATGTATGAGCTGCCCCGTTTTATGGCTCCGGCAGCTTCGGGGGGATTTGTAAATAAAGAGCATAAGTCGGAGAATTCACAGCAGCGGCTTTAATATCCCTAACCTAAAAGTAACGTGTTTGAGTATCCATGAGAAAGGGGGGGAAGAGCTTCAAGTCCAATGACCAGTTGCTCAATCACGCAGGCCGGCTGCAAAATACAGAGAAATCTATGGTGAAAGAGACCTCCCACAAGAAGTCTGCCTGCAGCTTTAAGATGGGTGGACTTCAACTCCCAGAATTCCCCAGCAGGCATGCTTTTAAGATGGACTTCAACTCCCAGAATTCCCCAGCCAGCAAGCTTCTAAGATGGACCAACTCCCAGAATTCCCCAGCCATCATCTTTTTAAGATGAGTGGACTTCAACTCCCAGAATTCCCCAGCTGGCATGCTTTTAAGATGGACTTCAACTCCCAGAATCCCCCAGCCATCATCTTTTAAGATGGGTGGACTTCAACTCCCAGAATTCCCCAGTAGGCATGCTTTTAAGATGGACTTCAACTCCCAGAATCCCCAGCCATCATCTTTAAGATGGGTAGACTTCAACTCCCAGAATTCCCCAGTAGGCATGCTTTTAAGATGGACTTCAACTCCCAGAATGCCCCAGCAGGCATGCTTTTAAGATGGACTTCAACTCCCAGAATCCCTCAGCCATCATCTTTTAAGATGGGTGGACTTCAACTCCCAGAATCCCCCAGTCATCATCTTTTTAAGATGGGTGGACTTCAATTCCCCAGCTGGCATGCTTTTAAGATGGTTGGACTTCAACTCCCAGAATTCCCCAGCCCGAAACTCTACACAACCAACCAGAAGGCAGAAAAAATAAACATTTTATTTTGAATCTGTTCACAGCCAGAGTTTGGGTTGAGTGAGAACAATATGAGAGATCTGAGCTGCGCTAGCGATCCCAGAATGTTAAATTTCAACCACATCTATTTGTCCCATCTCCAAACAACACCCAACACCCACCCCCTTTTTTTTTTAAATACAAAAGGCCCCTGGGCCATCAATACAGACGAACATCCTGGGCCTCCCAGATACAGAAGCCACAATTCCCTTATTCCCGAGCCATGGAAGCTAAGCAGATATGTTGACTGGAGATTAAGAACATTCTAGTCCTTCTCATCTTAAAAAAAAGCATCAGGTTCAAACAACTCGCCCACCACCACAATATTATCAACAGGGAGAAAAGAGGCAGCTCCAATAATAACCACCCCACCCACCAAAAAACAAAAAACAACAACCTTGTGCATTTCTGCTTTTTGAATTAACAAGATACCTAATTTGGAATCTTCCTTTAGAGTAGAAATCTAGTTCAAAGCCCACTGATCTTATCCTCTTTTCCACTGCTTAGGCACCCCATTCCATGACACGTTCAGGGTGAAAATACAAAGTCCAAATACAAAATGCTTATTTTGGATTTCACACAGCCGAGAAATGCTTCGCTGTGGCACGTGGCCCACCTTCCCCCACCTCCTCCGTCGCCTTAGGAGAGCTATGCTTCCCCTAAGGTCAACGTGATCTTTGGATTATGGGAGTTGGCCTTACGGGCACACCTGGAGTGCCGAAGAACCACGTCCTTATTTAAAGCTGGCTTGCCTGGAGAAAGGCAAGGTGGAGAAGTGGACACGTTGGGTGAGAATCCGTGGCGGCTTCCTTCGTGTCAGCCTTTCTGGCCACGCCAACCCCACAGCAGCTGGTTTCATCCCCTCTTCCCTTATTTCTTCTTTTTCTTGCCCCGTTTGGCCCAGCGCTGGCCGCCTCCACCGCCTCCTTCTCTCCTCTTCTCCCAGGTGGGCATGGGGGCCTCAATTTCGTTCGGGCGCCCTCCCCGGTCTGGCACGCTGCCCTTCATCAAGACCTGTGGGAGGGAAGGAGGGACAGAGGGAGGAAGGAGACAGAAGGGAGAAGGGAGAAGGGGAAGGGAGAGGAGAGGAAGGGAAAGAGAAAAGAAAGGGAAAGAGGAAGGGGAGGGGAGGGAAAAGAAGGAAAGAAAAAGAAGGAAGGAAGGAGAAGGGAAGACAGGAGAGAGGGAACAGGAAGGAAGGAAGGAAGGAAGGAAGGAAGGAAGGAAGGAAGGAAGGAAGGAAGGAAGGAAGGAAAATGAACCAAGGACAGACTCATGCCAGAGTTTCAGTGAGGAAGGAAGGAAGGAAGGAAGGAAGGAAGGAAGGAAGGAAGGAAGGGCTGAAAGGAGAGGACACCAGCATCCTCCCTTCTCGGCCTCTCCACCCCAAGATTCAACTCCTTTCAGGAGGCAAAGCCATAGGTGTAAAATCCGGGTTTTGCTAGGCCAAACCACAGTCGGTTGAGTGAACCGCATGACCTGGCATCGGGCCAAGCCGCGAAGAGCTTGAAGCCCCCTGGGGGGGCTCTCCCTCCCTCCCTCCCTCGGCCTCCAGCTGTTTGGTGGCCCAGATGCCCTCCAGCTCATACCTTGTTGACAGCACAACTGGTCTTACTCCGCAAGGCCTCGCTGCTGGTCTTCACGATCCGAGAAAAGTCCTCCCGGGCAGCCAGCAGGTGGGAAAGGCAGAACTGGGAATCCTCCGGCAAAGACTGCCGTAAAGGTCGGAAGGTTTCGGACATGGCTGTGCTTTCTGGCGGGGGACGAGAGAGGAGAAAAACAGGCAAGACTCCTTGAGGCAGCTGCGTTCTCTCTGCCCCAACTCCAGCTTGGGCTAATGGTTAAGGCGCTAGGCTAGAAAGAGGGAGATGGTGAGTTCTAGTTTTGTCTTAGGCACGAAAGCCGGGTGGGTGACTTTGGGCCAATCACCAGGAGAGGGTGAGTTCTAGTTCGGTCTTACAGATGAAAGCTGGATGGGTGACTTTGGGCCAATCACTAGGAGACTGGGAATTCTAGTCCCACCTTAGGTATGAAAACCGGCTGGGTGACTTTGGGCCAATCACCAGGAGATGATGAGTTCTAGTTCAGTCTTACAGATGAAAGCTGGATGGGTGACTTTGGGCCAATCACTAGGAGAGGGTGAGTTAATTTAGTTATTGACTTAGTTCATTTATTTAGTTAATTATTTAGTTATTTACTTAATTCATTTGTTATTTGGTTATTTAGTTATTTACTTAGTTTGTTTGCTAGTTATTTAATTATATAGTTATTTACTTTGTTAGTTATTTACTTAGTTCATTTGTTATTTAGTTATTTAGTTATTAAGGTCTTTACTTAGTTCATTTGTTATTTAGTTATTTAGTTATTTACTTAGTTCATTTGTTAGTTATTTAACTATTTAGTTATTTACTTAGTTCATTTGTTAGTTATTTAACTATTTAGTTATTTACTTAGTTCGTTTGTTATTTAGTTATTTAGTTAGTTAGTTTCGGAATGAAATCAATGCTGCTAGTTCAACAGCTCCTGGATTCTACCTTGGCTCTCTCAGACCAATGGAAGGATGCAACGGTGACGTCGAAACGGGTCAGCATCATGTGTCTTCGGCACTGGTATTCGGCCCCCAGCACTTGGTTGATCTGGTCCAGCGCTTTCTGGTATTTTAAGGAGAGCGAAAAGGGGAAGCAGAGATGTTTAAGGTCCATCAGCAGCAAACCAGAAAGCCCACCCGCCTTCTCCTCTCCTGCCAACTCTAGTGGCCCTCCTACCCATTGCTCAGAGGTCAGCGGGGCCTTCAGGAGTGGTGCCGTCCACTGGGGCTCAAGCCCCCGTGCAGCAGTGAGAGCCTCCGAAACCTGAAAGAAGCAAGGAGTTAGCTTTTGTAGCTTGGCGGAGAGAAAGAGGCAGATAATACCACCATTATTAACCCAATAATACCACTTGGTAAAGCCTTGGTTAAGACCACACTTGGAATACTGCATCCAGCTTTGGTCGCCACGATGTAAAAAAGATGTAGACTCTAGAATGGGGTGTTGGCAACCAGTGGCTCTAGAGCCAGATGTGGCTCTTTGGGCCCTGTGCTGCGGCTTTCTGTCCCATCACTGGCTGGCCCCACCCCTCGCCTTCCCTCACCTGGCCTGAGAAGAACTAAAGCAGTCATGGCGAACCTTGTTGTGATGTGCCGAAAGCGCACACATGCCGGCACCCACAATGCAATGCACCCCGCCCCCCTGTGCATGCGTGCGCAACCCCTCCCACCCCCTTACCTGCACTGCCTCCCAGCTGATTTTTGGCCTGTTTGAGGCCTTTTCACCCTCCTGGAGGCTCGAGGGAAGCCTCTGCAGCCTTGGGAGGCCGAAAAATGGGCCTTCCGGAAATACCGCAAGTGCCAACACAGGCCTGTTTTCAGCCTCCCGAGGCTTCACTTGAGCCTCTGGGAGGACAAAAACAACCTGCCTCGAGCTCCAGAGGCCCCCCCGGAGGCTGAAAACAGGCCCGTTTCAGCACTTCCGGTATTTCCGGAAGCCCCGTTTTTCGGCCTCCAAATACCGCAAGTGACGAAACAGGCCTGTTGCAAAAAGGTTTCGCAAGTCAAGGGTATGTCCCCTCCCTCCCTCCCCTTGACAAGCAGCTGGGCCTCTTTAAGCTTTTCGACATTGAAAAGGAGGCTGAAGTATTCCTCCCAGCAGCCTACCTGCCCAGCCCAGGTTTGCCTGCCCCTCGGGTCTCACCTGGGATCCAATGTCATCCATAACCTGAGCCACAGAGGAAGTCGGGTCTGGCTCAGGCATCCCCAGGGCTTGGCAGATCTGATGGAGTTCTTGCACCACTTCGTTATTTTTGTCGTCTTGCTTTGCTGACCGGAGCGTTTTCCTGGCCTGGAGCCGGGCAGCCATCAGCTCCGAGCTCAAAAAATCTGGGATGGATGGATGGATGGATGGAAGGAAGGAAGGAAGGGAGAGATGGAGGGGAAAAAAAGAGGAACATTTTGCTGCTTCTTAGTATGTTCCCCACACCCCCATTGCATGTTCAAGTATGTTCAAGGCTATGGTTTTCCCAGTTGCAATGCACGGCTATGAAAGCTGGATCATAAGGAAGGCCGAGCGCCAAAGAACGGAGGCCTTTGAACTCGGTGGCTGGAGGAGAAGACTCCTGCGAGGCCCTTGGACTGCAAGGCCATCCAACCGGTCAGTCCTAGAGGAGATCCACCCTGACTGCTCTTCAGAAGGCCAGATCCTGAAGATGAAACTCAAAGACTTTGGGCCACCTCATGGGAAGGAAGAGGAAGAGGAAGAAGGAGGAGGAGGAGGAAGAGGAAGAGGAGGAAGAAGAAGAG
>CM019160.1:26798025-26845282 GCA_009733165.1 Naja naja | reverse complement strand
ATGATTCATAAATAAAGCCAAGATAGTATCCATCGGGGGTCCCCAAACTTGGCCAACTTTAAGACTGGTGGACTTCAACTCCCAGAATTCCTCCTCCAGTCATGTTAGCTCAAGAATTCTGGGAGTTGAAGTCCACCAGTCTTAAAGTTGGCCAAGTTTGGGGACCTCTGCTCTACAACAACCCTGCGAGGTAGGACAGGTTGACAAATGGGAAGGCGAGCGCGGGGTCCCCCACACCCCCTTGGCTGTCCCTAGGCCCCGCCCCCGTCCCTGGCCCCGCCCCCGCTCACCCCTGGACGTCTTTCGCCTCCATGTCTCCGCAGGAATGCCACTCGCCTTTTCCCCTCCAACCTAGCACCTCCCACGCAAGCCCTGAAGTCCCGCCCTTCCAAGCTTTTTTCCTCCCATTGGCTACACCGTCCGCGCGCTTCCTACTGACGTCAAACGCCGATCGCCAATGACAAGCGCGGGCTTGACCCTCCCCTCCCCGCGAGCCACCAATCCGAGGCGGCCCTTAAGCCCCGGCGAGGCGCCTGGGATTGGTCGACGGCTTATCCTAGCAACCGAAGAGGCTCCTCCCAACCGTTGGTTGGGTTTTTTTTCTTCCTGGCCAATCGGGAGGGAGGATTAAAAGAAAAAAGCATCGCAGCTCAGAACACCCTTCAGCCAATGGGAAGGCACCCTCGATGACGTTCACTATGACAACGTGCCAGACACAGGAGAGTATGGAGGGGGGGAAGAAGTATCAATCATTGACCAATCGGAGCATGCGGACTGCTGCGGGGGCGGCCTTTGGAGGAACAGCTGGCCGCCGGGTTCCTTGAAGAGCATCCCGGGAAGAGGCGCTTCTTGACGCGGGGCCCCTGCTTCTGAGCGCGTGCAGAGTTCTTCTTTGGACGCCGAGCTTTCTTCTCAGGGGAGGCATAGGTTTTACGTGTGTATGCACAAACACGCGTGTATATACACATAGAGGGTGTTCTGTGCCTAAGTGGGGTATTAAGAGGCCAAAGAATTAGATAGGTAGGTAGGTAGGTAGGTAGGTAGGTAGATAGATATGGATATATAGAAATAGATAGATAAATAGATAGAGATATAATATAGAGATAGATATACTATAGAGAGATATAGATAGATAAATAGATAGATATACTATAGAGAGGAGATAGAGAGATTAATAGGTAGGTAGGTAGATATATTGGTAGATAGATATATTGGTAGATAGATATAGAGATAGATATGGATATATAGAGATAGAGATAGAGAGATGGATAGATTAATAGATAGATAGATGTATAATATAGAGAGATAGGTAGATAAATAGATTAATAGATATAGATATAATATAGAGAGATAGATTAATAGAGATAGACATAGAGATAGATAGAGATAGACATATAGATATAGATATATATATATAAATAGATAAGAGATTGAGAGAGATATGTCTGTGTGTATGTATGCATATGTATATATATTCCTCTATTTAATCGTTGCCAATCTTAATGCTGCCCAGAGGCCCTCAAGAGTGGCGAGAATATAAATTTAATAACAATTTTTTTCCTTATTAATAACGTTTTTTCTCTATGTGATTGTTAATCTTAATTTGAATCTATATCTATATATAAAAGCAAAATACCACTCATGCATCATCACAAAATTTCCAGAACTGTAAAGCCTACAAACTTGAAATTTGGCATGCATCTTCCTCTTGGCTTCTAGGTGCTCACTAAGAAAGGATTTTTTGAAATGACCATCAGAGCATTTAGAGTATTTCCTATATTATTATTATTAACACACTCTGATGCTAAGGAGTTCTACTCCCCCTCCCCACCTTAAAAGAAATCTGTTGCAAATGCAAAACACAAGCAGAGGGGAGGAGTTTCAGTTTCATAGCAGCAAGCAGCTTTAGTGCAGAACAGTTGAGCTAAGCCACGCCTAGCTCCTTGCTGTCTCCTTCCTACTCTCACAGCAAATACTGTTTCAGTTTCCAAACAGCCTTCAACTCGCACATGCTGACAGGACGCTAGCCAGATGAATACTGATGGATGCTGGTTGGCAGAGGCAGAATTCCACCCCCCTTATTTTCCTCCCCAAAAACTAAGCCTGACCACATAGTTTTGTAGCGAAGCACATGGGTATCGAGCTAGTGCCTTTATATTTATGTTTTAACGCTATGGTAAGCTGCCCAGAGTCACTCGAGATAGCCATGGCGATATAAACTTAATCAATACATAAAATGATTATTTTTTTTCCTTACTCCAATTGGAGGTGGAGACCCTCTAAGAGCTGAATGCAAGGGAATTTCATTTAAATATATGCTGATTAGTATACATTCAAAGTGACAATAAAGTTATTCTAAGTCTATTCATCGAAGGAATTCAAGAAGTGTGATGTAGAGGATGGAAACTGAATTCAGGTTTTAAATAATTAGGCGAAACCAACCTACCAAAACAGAATTCTACAGTGCTTGTCAGTATGGAGTTTTAAGATTGCAACTGAGAGTGAAACAGACTCTTGTGGACTAGTAACTTGGATCAGTCTTGTTTATGACCGTGACTGTAGTTTATTAAGCCTTAGATGATGATGGCTTTTCCAATCCAAGGAAACGCATGTTTACCCTCTGCCCAAGATTTTAGAGGGGGCAGGAGAAAAGGATGACACCATGAAAGTTTTAAAATTGGTGTAGACAGAATTTAGGAAAAAAAAAGGTGGGGAAACACTTTATGTTGTTGCTGGAAAAGAAACCGTTTCAGTAAGCCAGGCTGCTTCCGTTAAGTGTAATGGTGTTTTTTTTTTCCTTTTTAATTTACAATCATACAGTTTTAAATAATAGAGCATTCCTTTCCAGTGCCCTCTGTGCCATTCTTTTAAAAATATTTTTTAAAAATACACAGAAATTCCAATACCGAATATACAAATCTGATAAAATTACTTAAAACAGGAAAGAAAATTAGCTTGGCAACCACATTAGGGGAAAGAAGAAGAAGAAGAAGAAGAAGAAGAAGAAAAAAGATGGAACATAAACTTGTGGTTTGGTTTCCGTTGTCTCCTTCACAAAGGCCTAAAACAGAAAGAAAGCAACTGCTCACAGGTAAGGATGCATTCCACACACACACCCCTTCACCCCGTCCGCCAGCCTCCCCCGTTCCTGGCCACTGTTTTTAGCACAGCTTTTCCCTTGCCGAGAGCTGCCATGTTATCGAGACATTCAGAGAGTTGCAATCCTAACCGATTCCGTGCGATCCCGAGGATGGGTGGCTGAAGCAGTTGCCCCACAGATGAAAGGCAGCCTCTGAATTTCAGGATTTTGCCTGTCCAGTTCTGATCCAAGCAAGAAATTAGAATTAACATAAATAAATAAGGAGTCGGAGCTGGGAAAAACCGGTCACGCCCCAGCAGAATTCGATCGGTTGAATTCTCTGAATGGGATGGAGTTGGAATAAATCTGTGTTGCTCATCAGAGATTGGGACCCCAAGGAAAAGAAAGGGAAAGGAATCCCTTTAATTTATGCAAAATTTTAGGCTGAGAAGAGTCAAGGAACTCTTAAACTTCCTCAACTTAAATCTTTAATTTAGTGACCCGAATCTACAACTGGGCCGGGGAAAAAGTGACTTACGACCATTTTTCATGCTTAAAAACATTAGCAGCATCCCTACGGCTGTGTGATCAAAATTCAGATGCTTGGCAACTGACATGTACTTAAGGCGGTTGCAGAATCCCAGGGTCATGTGATCCCCTTTGTCAGCCTTTAAGCCAATGGGGAAGCCAAATTCACTTCCGTAACCATGTTGCTAACTTAAAGCTGCCAGAATGGCTGCCTGGGGAATTCTGGGAGTTGAAGTCCACAGGTTTTCAAGTTGCCAAGGTTGGACACACACCCCACTCCCCCAAATAGCTCCTTAAGACGGGGTCCCCAACTTGGCAACTTTTAAGACTTGTGGGCTTCAGTTCCCAGAATTCCCCAGGCAGCCATTCTGGGAGTTTTAAGTTAGCAACACGGCTATGCTGGCTGGAGAATTCTGGGAGTTGAAGTCCACAAGTCTTAAAAGTTGCCAAGTTTGGAGACCTCTGCCTTAAGACCACAAAGTTCTCAGGTGCTTTGAAGTGCTTAAACTGTAACTAAACTGGAATCGGGCATAATTTACATCCAAAGGATCCAATACTGGGGTAGCGTCGATAAACTTCCTAACTAAACGACATATTATATGGTTGGAGGGATTTTTGTGCTTTGGATATTTTCACTGAAATGGAACACAGGAGAAAGTGTTGTGGCTTAGGAAAGGATGCATTATGGATGCCAAAAGGGGGGAGAAGGCCCTCCTGTCCCTTTGTTTTTCTCTTCCCCCTCGTCCCTCGCCATCTCCTGCCCCCTCTCCCCACCCCCAGTGCCATTTTCTGCAGTTCAATTCTGCAATTGAAAAAACCTTTGTAAGGCCGTTCGGAATGCACGGGACCGAAGAAACAACAACCAAAACCAAAATTCTTCCGGTGCTTCTCAATAGCCCTGGGCTTTATAGCAAGAAGTATGTGATCCTCTCCAATCAATCTAACATTACCAACAGGAAGATAACAACAAGGTGTGCGTTTTTGTGTTTGGGTTTACCCTGTAAACCGAACCCTGTCCGCGCTCGATTTTTAAAAACAGCAAGAAAGACCATGTTTAAGCATGAAATTCCACCCCGAATCTCATCCCGGTGTCTGGTGTTTTTTTTTTTTTGCATTCGGGTTCAAAAAAAAGGGGGCTCCCAAGTCACCTATTTTTCTGACGGTTTTTGCAGGCCGCAAAGGGGAAGCCTTTTGAAACAAGCCTTATGAAATTTCAGATGCAAAACCACTTTGATCCAGGTTTGGCTTTCAAGCATGAAGAACCACACAAATCACAAACAAAACCCGTAGAATTGTGTATATTAAGGGCAGGATGCAGGTGCCGTCTTAAGTCGTACTAAAGATGCTGCTTTCCCCAAACTGGAATATGCATCTTATTATCCCATAATAAGTTTTGACCTAAATGAGGAAATGCACTTATTTCCCCATTCCACCCCTTTGTGTTCTCTTCGTCATCCTTCAAGCTCAACATATCCCACCAATGCAAGTCTTAAAATTCTAGAGGCTCCCTAAGCCAGTCTAGAGCCAAGTCCTCGACTTAACACAGGTTCATTTAGTGTCTGAAGTTACAACGGCACCGTCAAAAGTGACTTATGACCGTTTCGTTAAAACTTAACAACCGTTGCAGCATCGCTGTGGTCATACGATCAAAATTCAAACACTTGGCAACTGGCATGGACTCAAAGTCACTGCGGTGATTCACTTAAGAACGGTGGTGAGGAACGCTGCAAAATGGGGCAAAACTCACTTTAACAACTGCCTAGCTTAGCAACAGACATTTTGGACTCAACTCTGATCATCAAAAGACTACCCATATTTTGTCGTTGCTTGGGACGGGCAAAACAGTCAAAGGGAATCTGCTTTTAATGTGCTTTTCTTTGCTTAAAGATTTCATTCACAGGCAACCCCAGTTCCTTAACCCATCATGCATCTTCCGTTGGGTTCTGACAAACACGGCCTGAGCAGAAACGGCAAGGCAGAAAACGAAAACGTTTAAGAATAAAAATGGTCCTTTTTACATTTTAGGTTAAAAGCTACCAACTCAAACATTTTCCACCAGACTTTAAAAACCACCACATTGAGGAACGAGCCAATCCTCTAGATCAGGGATGTCGGACCTTGGCAGTTTTTAAGACTTGTGGACTTCAACTCCCAGAATTCCCCAGACTTGCATGCTTGGCTGGGGAATTCTGGAAGTTGAAATCCACAGGTCTTCAAGTAGCCAAGGTTGGATACCCCCCTCGGCTAGCTCTTAACCAGTCTACAATTTTAACACTTCTAGATGTCGAAAACTCAACACACAAAACCCTGATGCTCAGATTTTAAAACACAACCTGGGCTATTTTATTTTATTCTTATTTTTAAAAACAAAACAAAACACTCCTTCCATACGGCCCTTTGCTAGAGGAATTCAGCACATCTGTTTTAAATATATTATGCAAACCGTACCGTCTGCCTATCAGATTATTTTGCATAATTCCTACAGTTTGGAAGCTTGGGGTTATGAAAGAAAGAAAAATTGGTTTTTGCTTTCGAGGCAAGGGAAGAAAGGGTTGAGATCTGCTAAGCAGGAAATGGTAAACCTAAATGGAGCTAAATTAGGGGAATTCTGAAAAATTGAACTTGCAGGATTTTTAAGTGCTCTAATTCCACTGCTGGCTGGACCTGAGCATTGTTGACAAACAAGGAAGAGGTCTCTTTTTAAGATTTAGGAAAATATTGTCTCAGCCCACCTGAAGACCTAAGACCTGTTGCCTGCAAACCAGATCTTATTTTTCCGGGTAAGCCAAGCCCCATCTTGACCCATGTTTTTATGCACCGAAGTTTACCCACTTCCACGTCTTCCTTGAAACGTTTACGAAAAATATAACCTGGTTAAAATATTTTGTGCGTTCGCATCGGGGATTGTATGTTGTGCGTTGATGTGCCACCTGGACACTGGCAGAAAAAGCTTGCGCCCCATTCTAACGGGTCAAGCATAGAGGGAAATGAAGATTAAGAGAATAACAGAGTTGGAAGCGGCCCTTGGAGGACTTCTAGTCCAACACCCTGGTTATCGTATACAGGTAGGCCTCGATTTAGAACCACTTATCGAGTGACCGTTCAACGGGACAATGGCACTGAAAAAGATGACTTACAACCAGTCCTCGCACTTACAACCGTTCAGCGTCCTCACAGTCACATGATCAACATTTCAGCACTTGGCAACCAAGATATATTTCTGATGATGCCACTTTCCGAGCAAAATCATTGAGGGGGGGGCAGAGGGAACGATACTTACTTAACGACTGCATCATTCACTTAACAACTGCAGGGATTCAACAGTGACAAAAAGGCCATAAAATCAGACGCAACTCATTTAACAAGCAGCTTGGTGAGCCGCAGAAATTGTGGTGTCCGTTGTAGCCATAGTAGACTTACTACCTGTAATGCAGTTTCCCCCTCCCCTTCTGGGGATTAAATGGACGAGGTGTCAACTAAAAACACTCCTTTGGTCTTTTTAGTTGCCAACAGAAAGGAAGTGGGGGGAAAGCAGTGCATTCTTTAAATGCCTCAGATAATCACCTTGGCAGCCCAAAGTTGTCAGAGTGCAAGATTATTACTGGAGAGCATGATTGTTGCCTCTTGGCTATGGAGGTGTCCCATTGGAGAATATACATCCAGGGGGTGGGGGGAAGACCAGGGTCAAGGGAGAAATATATGATGTGTCTTAGAGTCGGCTGCACCTAGCTAAAGCCAACATTGCCACTCCTAATCAATCTTTTTTTACTCTGAGAGATGCGGCTAGAGACTTATGATTTGAATGAGGGTGGATTTGTTGGAGCCCTGACACGAGGGGTATTTTAAGGGAAAAGCAGCCAGGAGAAAGAGGGGCCTCTCCTTGTTTTGATACGTTTTTAACGATCATGTTTGATTTTTAGCCTGGAAGCACCCGAGAGACTTCTGCAATAAGTCTGGGATGCTAAGAGTTAACAGTACAGGTAGTTCACGATTTACAATCGTTTAACAACAGTTCGAAGCTAGTTGACCTCAGGGGAAAAAAGTGACTTACGACCTGTTCCCTGAAATTACAACTACTGTACCACTGTTGCGGTCATGCGATCACAATTTGCAACCTTCCAACAAGTAAAGTCACCTAACAATTGTGGTCCGGTCACAATGACTCACAACTGTACCGATTTATGAATGGAAATTCCTCTCTCCGATACGGTTGTAAGTCGAGGAGTACCAGCAATGGCAACTGGGGGGGGGGAGTGAAATCTCAGAAAGAGCAGCCTGATGGCAAAAATCGGAGTCCCGGGTAACCGCTAAACATGCAAAGATAATCATGAGGATTTCTGCCTGCCTTCAGGGCAGGCGAATCGATGCCAATCAGCAACACGCAAACATCCTTCTCCGGTTGGCACCAACCGGCAACCCTCCAAACCAAACACAACCTGAGCAGAAAACTAGAAGGCCAAGCAAACAGACAGGATGGTTTCAATATTATGATTTTTTTTTTAACCACCTGTGTCTCGGACTACAATTTCCAGCAGGCCCAGCTGGAACAGTGAAAGAGGAGGGGGAGAAACCAGAGGTGGTATTCAGCTGGTTTGGACCAGTTCTGGAGAACCGGTAGTGGAAATTTTGAGTAGTTCAGAGAACCGGCAAATCCCGCCTCTGACTGGCCCCGCCAACCCCATCTATTCTCTGCCTCCTGAGTCCCAGCTGATCGGCTGAGTCTCCTTTGGTTGCCCTGCACAAAAGAACGGAGCTGAAAAGCAGGTTGGTGGGGTGGGGAGGGAATGGAGATTGTGCAGTATCCTTCCCCTGCCACGCCCACCAAGCCACATCATGCCCACCAAGCCGTGCCACGCCCACCAAGCCACGCCCACAGAACCGGTAGTAAAAATGTTTGAATCCCACCACTGAGGGGGACTGATGCCCCACCAGGCTGGGAAGGTTCAGGACGGCTGACTCAAGGACAACCCCACCCTTCCGGCCTCCCTGACCCTCACCCTACCAGCAAGGGGTCCTTGTTCAGTCATGGAAAGCAGCCTTTGAAGACTGAGACACGTGTTCACATCATCAAACACCATGCAAAAAAAAAATACAGGTAGTCCTCGACTTACAACAATTTGTTTAGTGGCCAAAGTTACAATGGCCCTGAAATAAGCGACTTTGGACCATTTTTCACACTTATGACCACCGCAGCACCTCCACGTTCATGCAATCAAAATTCAGGCGCTTGGCAACTGACTCAGATTTACGACAGTTGCAGCATCCCGGGGTCATGTGATTTCCCCCTTTTTTTGCGACCTTCGGATAAGCAATGGAAAAGCCAGATTCACTTAACAACCTTGCTGTTGTGAAGAAGTGTAAGTGATTCACTTATGTGGCAAGAAAGGTCATAAAACAGGACAAGGCTCACTTCACAAATGTCTCGTTCAGCAATTGAAATGTTGGGCTCAATTGGGATCATAAGTCAAGGACTACCGGTACCCAGGACTTAAAAATCCGGACTGCGATGGGTCGGGGAAAAGTAAAGGAGAAGAGGATGAGATCCAAAAAGAGAGAGCCATCTTCTCGTCACCCCTGGTGAGCCCACCTCCTACGGGCAACGCTATAACATCTGTCTTAAGAAGACATTGGGGGTGTCACAGGGAAGCGGGGGGGCAAGGAATGCTTTACCTGCCTGATTGGTTTGCCAAAATACATGGCTGGTCGGGGAGGTCCACCTCGGTGGAGGTTGCCCAAGCCTGCCTTGGACTCATCCAAACATATACAGCAAGGATGGGTGGAGCTTATGGATGTTACCGACGTCGGTAAAACGCGGGACGCTTTTGGAGTTCATAGTAAACTTTGGTCGAAGTTACGGCGTAGTCCTCTCGTTTTGTTTTCCCGAGTTCATCCTCCCTTTCCTTAAAATAAACCCTCCCCCCAAAAACCACCCCTAGAGAGAACATCGCAGGGAGGGGGAAAAAAACGTGTCTAGCGCAGACCCATAACAACATCTGACCACAGAGCTTACAAGAAAGGGTCACTTGCGCATCTTGCTTTCCCTTTCCTCTGCAATAAAGAAAGTCCCAATTTTGGGACAGAAAATCGTCCCGTGAGGTCTCCCAGGAGTGCTGCCAACTATCCTCGCCAGGGGTCCTTTTCCCCAAAGAGGTGAAAGGGAGTGTGGGAGGGGGGGAGAGCCAGCCTGGGGAAGGACTGGAACCCTGGCAAGCCTCTGTGTCAGAGGAAAGCCGCCTGGCTTACGCCCGTCGTGGCCTTGGTGGCAAAGAAAACCCAAACGGCGCGCCGGGGAATTGCTCAGTTTCACCGGACGGCTTTGTGCTTGCCGCCGCAGCAACCGCAGCGCTCACCGCAGGAGTAGCAGGCGTGGAGGGGTAGGTAGCAGCACATGCACGGGACCACCAAGGAGAGGGTGGCCAGAGCCAGCCAGCGGATGCAGAAGTGCGGGTGGCCGGTGTCGCAGGAACAAGGGTCCGAGTACTCCCCTTCTGAGTCCGACATGCAGTGGTAGAGCATGCTCTCGGCGCACCACATACAAGTGAACTGGTAGACGCAGTGGCCGATGGGGTCCGGCGCATCCTGGCACTGTCCCCGCCCGTTTTCTTCGTTGTTAAAGACATCCCGGCAGTAGACACACCGCGAGGGCACCGTGTCCTCTTCCACACCCATGATCGCTCCAGGGGGCGGCTGTGGCGACTGCTGTTGCTCCTTCATCGGCTTATGTTTCGTGGGGGAGGAGGTGCCATGGATCCGGCAGGAGGGCGAAGCCTTGGGGTCCTTGAGCCGCCCTTCGGCCCCAGGGGGAAAACTGTACTCCTTCTCCTGAGGAGATCGGCTGCCCCGGCCGCCCTTCTCAAAGTGTACGCATAGGTCAATCTTCTCGGGGTCTGGCTGGTGCTTCTGAACCACGGCCCGCCGGTAGTCCTCGTAGCCTTTGGTGACCCAGGGACAAGGGGTGATGCTCTCCAGCTCCTCCTCATCTGGGAGAGTCAGCTGCTGCAAGGGCTCGGCTTGCACCTATGGGGGTTGGAGAAGAAAAGGATGGAAGTCATGCCCAGGGAATTCGAGGAGGAGGAAAGAGGGGAGGAGAGAGGAAAAGGGAAGAAAGAGGTGAAGGAGAAGAGGGAGGAGAGGAGAAGAGAGGAGAGGGAGAAGGAGAAGGAGAAGAAGAGAGAGGGGAAGAAAGAAGAGGAGAAAGAGAAAGAAAGGAGAGGAGAGGGGAGGGGAGATTATTCTGACTACACACCGGTCCAGCTGAGCTTGCCCCTTGTGTTGAACTGAAGGGGAACTCTTCAGAAATGGGGGTGCGAATGAAGCAGGTGGAAGAGGACTCACTGGTCACAATGGTGATGGGTTTGGGGAGCATCTCCTTCTGGCTATTCGAGGAAGACTCGCTATCTGTGCACACCTAGAGAGAGAGAAGCCACAATGCAGAGGTTAGGCTGAGTCCCAGAGCACGTCCCCGTGGCTTTTCATCCAATTGCCCCTAGCACAAGGTAGACTTGAGACTGAGCGAGGAACCAACTTTTACAGGTAGTCCTCGACCACAGGATACCTCAACTGGTTGTAAAGGCAAATTGGTTGTCAAGTGCCTGAACTGTGATCACGTGACCAGGGGGTGGTACAATGGTTGCAAGTACTGTTAAATATGAGTGTTAATGTATTTAAATTTAGCAGCAGGAGCAGTGGGGTTGTGCAATGAGCCAGAACACACAGTTCTGGTTGATTGGTTGAAGTGGACTGGCTCCTGCGTGAGGCATCTGTGCTGTGATTGGTTGCTGTGGGTTCAAAGGGGGAGGTTCCCTTTTTTCCCGCCTTTTTCTTCTGTGGGCCCTTGTTTGCTCTGTGATTTACCTCATGATTATCCCATTTGCCACATTATTTAGTTTACTGTATAAATTGATGTAAAATGTATTTATTTATATAAAACTGCAAGTTTGTGTCAGCGTCTCTGACTTCATTTGGATACCGGCTGCACAAATTCCTGACAGCTCTACTCTTTGAAAAAAAGAGAGAATATTTGTAGCTCAGTACGGAATGTTTTCTGAGTTTGAGTGAGGTTTTTGAGCAGACATTTGCATGAAAACTAGGATTTAACAATTCTCAGTGATTATCTAGCTATAACTTAGTAGCAGTAGATATTTTTAAATTTAGGAGCTGGAGCAGTGGGGTTGTGCAGTGGGGTTGTGCTGTGAACAAAAACACACAATTATGTTGGTTGAAGAGGGCTGGCTCCTGCGTGAGGCAATCTGCACTGTGATTGGTTGCTGTGGAGGGGGAGTTTCCCTCCCCTCTCCGCCTTTTTCTTCTATGGGCCTTGTTCCGTGATTTACCTCACAATTCTCCCATTTGCCTGATTATTAGTTTGCTGTATATATCGATATAAAATTTATTTATTTATGTAAAACTACAAGTTTCTGTCTGCATCTCTGACCCCATTTGGACACCTGCTGTGATATTGCCTGACAACGAGGACCACTGGCGGGTCATTTTTTTTCCAAAGCCATTGTAACTTCGAATGATTGCTAAGTAAGTCGAGGACTACCTGTATTATCAGACACTGGAGAATGATTTGAACATTACTCTGGCCACCCAAAGGACAAAAACTTGTTTTTTTTTAAAGGATGTTTTTCAACTGAAGCCTTCCTAGGCTAACAAGCATGAGAAAAATAGCTTTACAATAAATCAGAAAATATCCAATTCAAAGTAGAAAACAGACTCACGGTAAGGGCTTCATCCCGACCAGCTGCTTCATCCTCGGAGGAAGAAGAGGAGCCGGTGGCACTGGAGCAAGGTGAAAAAGAACCTGAAAGATGAAAGTAAACATCTAAATATATGCACAAAATTATACCAAAGTCCTTTTTAAAAAAAATACAATGATAGGCCTTTATTCTGAATGAAATATGCAAAGATGAAGACAAAAATGAAAATTCATTCCTGACGGCTCGGCCAGCTTATGAGAAAATTTAGGAGAACAGCCTCTGGTTTGGTTTGGTTTGTTAATTGTTTTTATGTTTTGTGGTGTGTTTTGGATTTAGATTGGCATGCTGCCGTGAATCTATGGGAGCTGCCCGCTATTATACATTTCAAATAGTAATAATAATAGTATCAGTAGTGAAAGGTGCCTAGGGTGCAATCCCAAGAGAACTGGAGTCCCACTTGAACACCATCGGCATTGACAAATTCACCATCAGTCAGTTGCAAAAGGCAGCTTTACTCAGAACATAATCCATCGTGGGATGACACGTCTAATACCATCAAACATCCACATCTGCCTATCCCAGGTCTTTCAGAAGGGCTCCATAAATGGAAAAATATGCCAAATCCAGTCTGAACATCTGGCTGACTGTGCGATAAACCATAATATAATAATAATAATTCCAGAATGAACTCCTAAATTGTTTAAGTTACTTCAAGAAGTTCTTCAGTGTTTTCTGTGTTCATTTTTTTTAAAATTCATATTTATATGCCACCCTTCTCCGGAGACTCAGGCGGCTTACAATTTTTTGGAGCACAACCCAATGCACTCAGCAATAGCCTTCATTCCATTGTATATGCCTGCTTATTACTAGGGCTTTTTGGTCCACCCAAGTGGCATTTTTACAAAGTCAGCTTATTGCCCCCAACAATCTTGGGTCTTCAATTTACCTACCCCGAGAGGATGGAAGGCTGAGTCAACCTTGAGCCTGGTGGGATTTGAGTCTGCACTAATTGCAGGCAGCTGGAACTAAGTGCTAGGTGTTTAACAGCCTGCACCACCAAGGCTCTTCAAATTTTGAGTAAGGCAAAACCCTGGTGGAAGACAGTGCTGTTACTCAGCATTTCAATAACTCTCTGTAGTAATCACTGTGACCCTACAACTTCTTTACAAATTACTCCTATTTCAGGAATTGGTGGAACTCAGAAAAAAACACCTAGAAGTTGATGAATGCTGTCAACTTTGAACCCGAATTTTTCCCACTGTAATGGGCTTAAAGGAAGTTGCTGTACTCCACAATGATTCAGTTGCATGGCCTGGTAGCACCCCCCTCAACCCTCATCCCGGTTTTCCCCAGCGGTCCCCTCACCTTCCGTGATCTCCTTCAGAGCGGCTTGTATGCCCTTCTCAAAAGTCACTGCATCTGCAGGGCTCTGAAAAGTGAGGCCAAACTTGTTATCCCCAACTTTCCAGTGGTGGAAAATGGGGTTCACCTTGTTGTAGACCAGGTCCCTTTTCAAGGTACACTCCAAGATGGTCTGCAGGACAGGGTGGAGGAGGAGGAAGAGTGGATGATGGGAAGAACAATTAGACGATACCTTCCCCCCACCCCATACTGCTGAGACTACATTGACCTAAATGTGGAGAAAGGCTGACTTTTGTCCCTAAGATTAAGGCGGGGCTGATGGGGAAGATACTTGAGAAAAAATTAATATCCCAAATTAAGGATTGCTGCAGTCTTACTGGTTTAAAGATAACTGTCAGGATTCCGACAGTTACCCCCATTTAAATCATGAGTCTCTAGCTGGATTTTCAAAGCTTAAAGTTGATTTATTGGGAGTTAGCATGCCGGCGCTGCCTGAGTGTAGCCGACTCTGAGACACATAATTCATTGTCACCCTTGACCCGGTTTTCCCCCACCCACTGGGTGTATCATAATTCATATTCTCCAATGGGACACATCCATAGCCAAGAGTCATCAATCATGCTCTCCAATTAGATATTTGCATGGCAGAAACTTTGGTCACCTAGTTACTATTTTTGAAAACATTTATGGAATGCAGTTTCGGTTTTGCAAGCTGCTACACTGCTCCCCCCTCCCTTTCTGTTGGCAACTCTAAAAAGACCAGATAAATATTTTATGAGTTGACAGTAACATCCCCTACGCTCTTATCATCTCCTGCCATGGAAAGAGAGGAAGGGTCTTCTAATGTACTCTTAATCTCTTTGGTTTGCAACCGTCTCACCCATCCCATCCGTCTCACCGTCTGGTCCCGGAGGCGCTCTCCATTGATCAGGTACTGACGGCGCTGCCCTTCGTCAGGGTGCCGGACTTTACAGATGGTCACATGGCTCAGGCCACCACCACCCATGGGCACCCAACCGCCGCTTGAGTCGTCTCGGGTCATTACCACAGCCCGCACCCGAACCATGTAACTAGAAGGAAACAGCAGAGAGGAAGGATCAGAGCAAAGCAATGCCACCCCCTCAAACCAGCCTGGGCCATTGCTTTCCCCAGGTGATGTCCACCAAGCTTACAGCTCCATCGCTCCTTCAGCAGCCAACCTATCCCAGGGCTGTGTTAACTGGGGAAGGTGGCATTGTGGCTTTTATGAATGGAGAAGGCTGATCTAGACGTGGTTTCCCACCTACAGAAACTCAAGTTTGCTTGTAGGATCAAGTCCCTGAACCCACCGAGAAGGGCCCTGGACCACCAACTTCTAAAATGGTCCCTTCTTCTCATAAGTTTAGCTTTTGAAGGGTCACCAAAAGTCGTGAAGTTGTGAGAGATTGAGTGGGTTTCTCTTCTCTTTGGGCCAACAACCTCAAGGATCTCCAGAAGTTGTGGATGCTGCAACCCTGGAGGTTTTTAAGACGAGATTGGACAACTACTTGCCTGAAATTGTATATAGTTTACTGCTTGACCTCCAAGATCCCTTCCAACTCGGTTAGTCTATTATACTTCTAGTTCAAGGTTCTACGAGGTTCACGTGGAATAAAGTTCCACTTAGTGGAAACTAAACAGTATATTTAATGCACTTGCTTCGCTGCTCTGGGTATCATGATCTCTTCTCACGGAGAAAGGCCAGGTGGCCTAAAGCTTAAAGCCCTACTTGCTTAAGGCCCACCATGAATCTGCCTCCTTCACCTGGAAGCCACTTCCTCTCCATGTGAGAACAGATCATGATATGCAAAGCAGACTTCAGAAGAAAAACAGGTCCCACGTGGACATTAAATATTCTCATTACTTATTAAGCCACCCACACAAAGAATAGGAAAAGGGAGTTCAGATATTTTCCCCCCTCATGTTCACATAGGGATGGAATTGATTTTACCTGCAAAGATAAGGCACTTTACCTACAACCCATCTTTTGCAGCAAAGCTCCCCAGGCGGAGTTTTAAAATTAATTTATTTTACATAAAGTCTTCTAGTCTAAACCCCCTGTTCAAACAGAAAATCCTATACCATTCCAGACAAATGGCTGCCCAAATCTCTTCTTAAAAACCTTCCAGTGTTGGAGCATTCACAACTTCTGGTGGCAAGCAGTTCCACTGGTTAATTGTCCTCACTGTCAGTAAATTTCTCCTTGGTTGTAAGGTTGGTTCTCTCCTAGATTAGTTTCCATCCGTTGCTTCTTGCCCTGCCCTTGGGGGGCTTTGGATTTGACTCCCTCTTCTTTGTGGCAGCCCCTCAAATATTGAAAGACTGCCATCATGTCACCGCTAGTCAGGGGTCGGCTTCAAATTTTTTAGCAAAGGGCTCCCTGCCCTAACGACTGCCTGGGTGGTCATGTGACTGGGTGGGTGTGGCCAACCCGACATCGCTTCTTTGCCCTAATTACCTAAAACAAGATAATATACCAAAAAGTTGTTTATTATTTCATGCATTTAATTTAATACTTAAATAAAAGACTGGGTGAAACCAGGCTTAATAGCAGAGACTGTGAGAGGGATCTTGGAGTCTCAGTGGAGTTTCTGGTGAGTTACGTGATTCTTATTATTTGGGAATTAATCCCCTCGGAGGCCAGTGGCTATGTTATCTGATTTTCTCAATGGTTCTCCCTGGCAAGCGCGGAGTGGATTGTTTATCTAGCTTGCCACACTTTTACCAGGTGTGAAATGCTCTTGGCTGAATGCCCAGAAGTTCAATTAAGCCTATTAAGAGCTTTCCCTGGCTGCTTGTCTTTCTGAGGTTATTTTGGGGGCTCTCCGAGCTCTGCAGAGTCTTAGCTAGGGGCTCTCCTGAGTCCCTGCGAGCCCCCAGCAGCCCACCCCTGCCCCTAGTCCTTCTTTTCATTAAACTCAAGAGACCCAATTCCTGCAACCGTTCTTCGTATGTTTTAGCCTTCAGGCTCCTAATCCTCTTTGTTGCTTTTTTTTTTCTACACTCTTTCCTGGGTCTCAACATCTTTTTTTTATACTATGGTGACATCATATCATAAAATTATCAGCATATTATAAAATTATCTACAGAAATAAAAGACACAAAAATTAAAAACACACCCCGGAAGACTGAAATCCCAAGTCTGGTTAGGGGCTCTGGAGAAACCTGTCTTTCAAGCAGTGGAAATTAAACAAGAATATAAGCAAAACACATCAAAAGGATTGTCTTCCCAAGCAACCGGCTGAACATAGCATTATTATGCTGATATCTCAGCCAACCGCCCTGTGCGAGCACACAGGCAAGGACTCCTCGGGGTCCCATCGGCAAGTCAATGTCGGCTGGTGGTCCCCCGGCGACGAGCCCATTCTGTCGCGGCCCCTGACCTCTGGAACCAACTGCCCCTGGAGCTCCGCCTGGCCCCTGACCTCCGCACCTTCCGCCATGATCTGAAGACCTGGTTGTTTGACCAATCCGGGCTGTGACCCCTCCCTGGGGGCGGGATGGGTTTTTAAATTATCTTAAATTATTTTAAATTTTAGATTTGTTAACTATTTTGGGCTTGTGAACGGTTTAATTCTTTTTTAATTATTTATTGTCGTTGTTTTTAGTTGTGAGCCGCCCCGAGTCTTTGGAGATGGGGCGGCATACAAGTCCAAATAATAAGTCCAAATAATAAATAAATCTCCTCTGATCCTACAAAATTCACCTTCACTTAAAAGGATGGTTTTGAGAAATGCAGCGGAACAAGCCGAAATAAGGATGTGTACTTGAGGATTCATCCCTTTATGGAAAATTTCTTGTGTTAATAGGTGCGAACAAGGCTATCATGTTAAGCCTTGGCCACTTGAAGACGTATGGACTTCAACTCCCAGAATTCCTCAGCCTGGATGAGAACACACCTCTCTAAGTCCTCAAAGGTAAGAAGTTCAATAGGAAAATAGGGATTTATGGAAGAGATTCACAAACCCAACTTTTCACCTGACAAATTAAAAAACAGAAGAATGATTCACCTATTGACATCCTCCAAGCCGCCATAGATGATGATATAAATCACTTGATTCCCAACTTTGGCTGCTTGAAGATATGAGGACTTCAACTCCCAGAATTCCCCAGCCGTCATGGCTGGCTGAGGAATTCTGGGAACTGAAGTCCACCCATCTTAAAGTGGCCACAATTGAGAAACACTATGTTAAGCCAACACAGAGTTTATTTCCTTGTAAAAAACAGGTCAACGCAACAATTCTGGTTTGTTAGCTTGAGTTTCAGGTGTAGTGTCTAGTGTCTAGGGCTGTTGTTCTGTAGACTTCATAAAACTGCTGAACAAAAGATTGCATATAATTCAAAAAAAGAAATGAAAACAAAGAGATTTATCCCAAAACTCCGATTCAAGCCTTAACTCTAACTCATTGGCCAAATATGGCTGGCCTTTCTTAACCCCAGAATTCTCTGGCCAGCATCCTTTAAGACAGGGGTCTTCAAACTTGACAGCTTTAAGACTTGTGGACTTCCACTCCCAGAATTCCTCCTCCAGTCATGTTAGCTCAGGAATCCTGGGAGTGGAAGTTCTCAAGTCTTAAACTTGCCAAGTTTGAAGACCCTTGCTTTAAGATGTCTGGACTTCAACATGTTGCCTGGGGAATTCTGGGACTTGAAGTCCACCCATCTTGAAGGGGGTCAAGGTTGAGACCCTCTTCTTTTTCTCCAGCTTCTCTTTCTCTATTTTTTTCCACCATTTGCAGAGTAGCTTCAGCTGCTGGGCCTCCTTGTAATCTCATCCTTCAGCAAACAGATGCTTTTCAACGGTCTTGTTCTCCGAGTTAATGATTAATGTGCCTGAAATGGAAGGTAGAAGCAAAAGGATGTTTGAGCTGGTGGCAAGAATTCACAGACAGCTGTGTAGAAGCAGAGGACCCAACTGAGACCTTCTGTGTGGGTTGGACTTCAAGTCCCAGAATCCCCCAACCAGCAACTCAAAGGCCTTATGGCTTAATTTATTCGAAGCTTCCTTATTTACAGGACTGGAGGCTAAACTGTATGATAAACGGATGCAGAAACTGGGAATGTGTAGGCTAAAGAAGAGAAGGACTGGGGTAACTCAAGAGCATCTTCCAATACCAGTAGTCCTCGACTTACAACAGTTCGTTTAGTGACCATTCAAAGTTACGACAGCACTGTGACCCTCTGACAAGCAAAATCAATGAGGAAGCCAGACTCGTTTAACAACCATGTCACTCACTTAACAATTGCAATGATTCACTTAACAACAGTGGCAAGAAAAGTCGTAACATGGGGCCAAACTCCCTTAGCAACATAAATTTTGGGCTTGGTTGTGGTCCTAAGTCAAGGACCATCTGTATTTGAAGGGCTGTCACAAAGAAGGGGAAGGGGTCAATCTATTCTCCTTAACACCTGAAGGCAGAAGAAGAAGTATCAGATGGAAATTAAGCAAGAAGAGAACCAACCTTGAAATAAGGAGAAATTTCCTGACAGGGAGAACATTCTATCAGTGGAACGACTTTCCTTCAGAAGGTGTGGGTGCTCCATCACTGAAGGCTTTTAAGAAGAGATTGGGCAGCCATTTGCCCTTGAGCAGGGGCTGGACTAGAGGACCGCCAAGGTCCCTTCCAATCTGCTATTCTGTTACTCAAAGGATACAAGCCGCCAACTTCTATCAGCAAAGAAGGTCCAAGCTAATGCATCATTTCACTCTGGACCCCGCTGCCTCATCATCTAAATTCCTGGCTCTCTGCCCACAACAAATTTCTTTTCCCAGCCACCAGCTCAGAGCTACTTCATACTCAGTTGTGGGATTCAAATAACTTAACAACCGGTTCTCTGCCCTAACGATTTCTTCCAACAACCAGTTCACCAAACGGCTCAGAAAGTTAACAACCGGTTCTCCCAAACTGGTGCGAACCATCTGAATCCCACCCCTGCTCATACTGCAGGCATCGTACAAGTTTATAAAATGAATATTGAGCACCAAACATCCATCTGGTTAAGATCCACACCTCTTCTGCTTCAGAAAGAGCATTTCTCTCCCTGCCCCACCTTGCAAAAATGCAAGCAAACCCATGCCATTTTCCACCTTTGCATCAGTTTTGCCGATCGACATCACCTCTCCACTATCAGCCAGTTTGCACCAGTTTGGGAGAACCAGTTGTTAAACTTTCTGAGCAGTTTTGGTGAACTGGTTGTTGGATGAAATCATTAGGCAGAGAACCAGTTGCTCAATTATTTGAATCCCACCACTGCCCACCATCCAACCCCAGAGAAGGTGTCTCCATCAGTGTTTGTCTCGGTAGAGTGACCACGAAAGCAACAGGACCATCCTTTTGGCTGATCAATCAATCTGAATAAAGCTGGAAGGGACCTTGAACAGGAGTTTGATCTAGTCCAACTTCCTCCTCAAGCAGAAGACCCTACACTATTTCAGACCAAGGGTTGTCCAATCTCTTCTTTAAAACCTCCAGCGTTGAAGCACCCACAATTTCCGAAGGGAAGCCATTCCACCGGTTAATGGTCTTCACTGTCAGGAAGTTTCTCCTTAATTCCAGATTGCTTCTCTCCTCCATTTTTAAGCCTCCGTTACGGAAACACTCCGACCATCTTAAGATCCTCAAGGTCCTTGTCCATTAAAAAGTAAAGTTGGCTTAGACTTTCTTCATTCACCATCGATTTACCGAAAGGCCTCACCAGAACAGCAGCTAAAAATGGCCGCCATCTTGTTCGGCAAGCAAACATCTAATTTCACAGTCTAGTTTAAGAGGAGTAACCCGATCCAGGCTTTTTTTTAAAATAGAGAATTTAAGTTTAAAACAGGAAATTTAAAACAGCAGAATTTTTTTCCCTAGGAAATTTAAGTTGAAAATGGGAAATTTAAAACAGATCTGACCTGTTTTTCCTTTTTCCTTTTCCTCCTCCTAAATGTGTGATAAAACAGATGGCAGTTACCCATCGCTAAGGCCTGCTTCGAACAGGTAGAATACACCCATGCCAATTTCCCCAATCTTTCCAGATGTTTGCCTTCCGAATCCTCATCGTGGAATTCTGGAAGTCGAAGCCCAAACATCTGGAAGGGTTTGTAAAGGCTGGGACAGCAAACATGAATCGGTCACAGGTCGACAAATTTGTGGTATATAATGGCTGAGCTGGATTTTGACGCATCCTGCAGTATTTGGGAAAACGTGTCAGCATCCATCAAAAATTCTACAATTTATTTCTTACAGGGGTCCACAAGCCGAACCATTTCCCCCTCTCCTCAGTAACCCCAAATCATTTTGTCATGATTCTTATTTACAAAATAAACAGGAAATGAACACCCTCAACAAATTTGACAGTGAAGAGCTATCTATTAATTAATCATTTCTATTTCAATCAAATATAGACGCACGTTTCTATTTCAATCAAATATAGACGCACGTTATAGACGCAAGTTTGGAGTAAAAACACAAAATGATAAAAGAAATCCACTGAAGAAATATAATTTCAAAAACTCCCATTTGTGCAGTTCAAATCTTATCTATGATATGTATATTTTTAAAAAAATAATTCCTTATTAAGGCAAGATGCCGGAATGGAAAAGTAGGGAAAATCCAAAGTAGAAGAAAGAAAGAAAGAAAGAAAGAAAGAAAGAAAGAAAGAAAGAAAGAAAGAAAGAAGGAAGGAAGGAAGGAAGGAAGGAAGGAAGGAAGGAAGGAAGGAAGGAAGGAAGGAAAAGAAAGAAAGAAAGAAAGAAAGAAAGAAAGAAAGAAAGAAAGAGGAAGGAAGGACTTCTCTGAGTATTAAATCAAATTTAGTTTTAGCTGATCATCCATCGTTTTTTATCCTGCATCAAACTGTTCATACCCAAAATAATAAAATCCGTAGTAAAATATTTAGATTACATTAACAATATTCCTCTTCTTATTTCCTATCTCCTTTCCCTTTTGCTAAGATTTTAAAAATTTGCACGGCAGTCTGTGGTAAGGACGTCAACACGCCCAATTCCATTTCCACTCATGCTTTGTGCTTCTAACCTCTTTTCTCCAGCTTATGATTTTTGCTCATTAAAACCTATTAAGCCATTTTAATTTTCTTGCCCAGGACGGCCGATGGCAATTACTCCGTCCTCAATTCCCCCCCTCAGCTTCTCCCCAACTGTCCCCATGTAACAAAGAGTGTGCATTCTGAGAACTAAGTGGCACGATACCCGCACACAGACACACAAACGCACACACCAGCAAACAGGGCACTAAGCGGGAATGGAAGTAACAGCCTTGAGTTCATTGGGGGATGGAAAAAGGAACACAACCCTGCGTTTATGGCAAACAGATTAATCGCACAAAGGGGGAAGGGTCGCACGCCCACAGACCACAATGCACACCTCACACACTGAGGCACAAGTAACACACAAAAGAAATGAAAACAAATGGCAAAAAAAGAAAAAAAAAACACCAAACAAACCACAGGTAACTAACTACTCGTTGGCTACTGCATCAAACTTGCACCAGGAAAGGGCCAGGCATTCAACTTTGGTTAAGGAAACCCCGAATCACGGCCTCTTGAAGCAAAACTCAGCATGCTGGGCTAAATTCTGAGCATCTCAGGCTCCCGGATGTTGGAGGGATGCTTGTCTGTGCGAGTGGGTGTTATTCCTTGTTGGTTTTTATTTCTTAAACAAGGTCCTAGAGCTTCGAGATCTCAAAGACAGGCTCTTGGGAAAGAAAGATGACACCCCTTTCTGCTAAAAACAAAACAAAACCCCCAGTTTCTTGCCCCGTGACAAGAAGTGCAGCCAATAAATTTGACAAATAATTAAAGTGAGTAAAAAAATGATTGACGGCTGCTTTGACGCCTTCAAGGGGGGAGGGTGCTGCATGAGTGGGAAGGGGCCCCCATGCAAAAGATAGATTATGTTGAGCCAGGTGAGAATCACACACACACACACACACACACACACACACACAGAGTCCTTGACTTACAAGGTTTTACTCCGTGACCGAAGTGACACCGAAAAAAAGTGACTCATGGCCGTTTCCCCACACTTACGACCATTGCAGCCTCCCCACCGTCTCACGACGTGATCGAAATTCAGATGCTTGGCCACGGACTCCTATTTATGATGGTTGCAGTGGATCCTGGCTTCACATGATTCCCCTTTTGCGACCTTCGGATGAACAACGTCAAGGGGGAAAAAGCCAGATTCGCTTCACAACCGGGTTGCTAACTCTTACCGACCGCAGGGATTCAACTTAACAATGGCGGTAAGGAAAGGTCGCGTAACACGGGGCCAAATAACCTCAACAATGCATTTCACTTAGCCGCAGAAACATTGGGCTCAAAATTGCGGTGGTAATTCGAGGACTCCCTGTTATACACACATGCCATGAAGCGAAACCTCCACACTCCCACCTTTTGCCGACAACGGTTAATGTGTTCACCCCCACAATCACCTCCATCCATCCCTCTCTGTTGCCCCCAGGCCCTTTCCTCTACCCCCCCAGTCAACCTTCAGCTTCCCGCTACCAAACGTCCGCCTAAAATGTTGAAAAGGACGTACAGTCTCACAAGTCAAAAGGACCGTCCTGCAATCCATAAACCTGAGTTACGTCCATCGTATGAATCTCCTGGTTGGGGCTTTGGCCAAGCTGTTTGTTCAAAAGCCCACTTTTCTCCCACGCTTTACTGGAACCCCCCCCAAAACCCCGGGACAACCAGAGGCTGTGGAAGGCCTGCACTTCACATCCTTCTTGGCCAAACAGAAGAAAGCCACATGTCAACACCACCGGCCAGTGGGGTCTTTAGATGGAAAACCCGGGGTCTCCAAGTGACACCCGCCCCCATTTTCCCTTGCTGCTTCTTCCATTTCTTTTAAAAATTTAATATTTTTATTGCACTTTTTTCTCTTTACACATCTCAGTCATTTTTAACAGTACTGAGGCATCTTCGTTACAAATACACATTTCCATACATTTCTAATTATTTATATACATTTCTATGCCTTTTTCTTATCTCTACAATTCTTATTCCTATTGTCCACCCATTCACACCAATTTTCCCATAATACTCCGACTCTTCTTTACCTTTTAACTCTAAGGGGAGTTTGTCTATTTCAGCGCAATCTATAATCCTTTGGATTGCTAGACCTTCTGACCATACGCTATCCTTTTTTCCAGCATTGCGCAAATGCGATCCTCGCTGCTGTAGTTATATGCAAAATCATATACTTTTATCTTTGTTATTATATTTCCCCTTGGTGCTTCTTCCAAACCACCCCATCAAGCGAGGGGTGAAATCGACAAGCAGTCCATTCCCTCTCCCGAGTTTTCGAGATGGGCCCTGGGTTTCCCCAGGAACAAGTTCATGGCTGCTTCTACATACGCGTCCATTTCCCACCCGCGACTTATGAGGATGACTGACGCTCTTTGGAAGCTCCAACCTTGGGAGCCGTCCTTGCCGATTCAAGATAATATCTGTAGCTCAAACTGTGGGGTATCTTGCTGCTCCCTGAGCTTGGTGGTTTTCTTGCAGAGGTTTCGTGACCCAACTGGGTAACATCATCAGTGCCAGAAGGGAAGTGGGGCTTCCAGAATGGAGAAGGAAAAAGGGAGGAGGAGGATTGTGGGGTCCTTGGTGATCTCTGAGCGTGGTGGGCTGTTTTTTTTTTTTGCAGGTGTTTCTTTACCCAACTAGGTAACTTCATCAGCGTCTGTAAGGGTGTGTGGTTTATAAACAGAGAGCCAACCCTGCTCCTACCTAGCACTGATGATGTTATCTAGTTAGGTCATGAAACACCTGCAAGAAAACAACTATGCTCATACAGCATCAAGGACCCCACAGTCTCCTCCACGTCTCCTCCATTCTGCAAACTCCACTCCCTTCCAGCACTGATGATGTTACCTAGTTTGGTAATTAAACGTCTGCAAGAAAACCATCAAGCACAGAGAACGTCTAGGACTTCACAAAATGGTCCTTGATTCTTCAGCCAGATGGAAAGGCCCAGCCAGAGATCTAGAAGAGCCAAGAGTTTTTAAGGACCACGGAATGGAAGTCCCGGAAGTACAAATTCAAATGGGTGAAGGAGATTGACACCCGTTTCCCATCTGTCGAGATTGGAGACCTTCTCGGGCAATCAGCCTGGATACAGACTTCGATCTTGGAGACAGTCACATGCAAAGATTAAAAGATGCTGGAGGTGTGGGAGGTCGGAGGGGCGAGGTAGGACCATCAAGTCACATAGGCTGATTTTTCATCACTTTCATGATGGTGAGGCCAAAATGGTGGCTAATTGTGGCATGGATTTTTTTAAAAGCATTTTTGTCCGTCCGTCCATCCCCGTCCAGTACAGACGATCTATTCTATCTCTCAGCTTGCTTTCATTCAAGGAAGAGACCTCCAAATGTGCCAGAACATCAGTGTGTCTCAATGTTTGCCATTTGAAGAGACGTGGACGTCAACTCCAGAATTCCCCAGCCAGCCAAGCATTGAGAAGCAATGTACTAGGTAGTGACCCAGCCAGCCAGTAGTCATTCTGGATGGGGATGATGGGGAGATCTGGAACATTGGTGGAAAAACATCTGCTTTGTTCCTGAGATTTGCCTGAGCATTTTTTTTAAAATGCAAGAATGTCTATGCACTCTTTTCGATGCTGAACTGGCCTTAAAAAGGGAAGGGAAGGGAAGGGAAGGGAAGGGAAGGGAAAGGAAAGGAAAGGAAAGGAAAGGAAAGGAAAGGAAAGGAAAGGAAAGGAAAGGAAAGGAAAGGAAAAGAAAAAGGAAAAGAAAAAAGGAAGGGATATTTTAAAATTGAAAGGATCGTTTATGTATTCTTTTCAATGCTGTGCTGGCTCAAAAATTATGTATTAAAAAGAGGAAGGAAGGAAGGAAGGAAGGAAGGAAGGAAGGAAGGAAGGAAGGGGAAGGAAAAGGGACGTTTTAAAAAATTGAAAGGATAACCCTGCCTCTTTGAGATGACAATTTCCACTGGACCACAGGAACCCACTCCAAATAAAGCTAAACTCATTTGAGCAGGGCGTCATGCTGGAAGATTATTTGGAAAATTTGGAACATTATTGGCAGGGCGTCATGCTGGAAGAAGCTGCTATGCCCATTTCACAGATCAGCCGAAATGAAATCAACTCCATCCACTTATGCAATGAGGATCATCTACTTCCGGAATTCAATCCATGTTTTCTTTTGAAATGTTTTCCTGATTTTTTTTTTTTGGGGGTGGGTGGGTGGGTGGGTGGGCGCAGGCCTGCACGTCCCACTGCAGCTTTTCTCTGAAGAGGTTTTCCGCCTTGGGGAGGGAAGAGGAGGAAAAAGAGGGATGCTTTCACCTATCCATGCCTTTCCTAAGCCCTTCGGAGGAAAAATTTACTTCAAAACAAAAAAACAAAAACAGGAATTGGGGGGGAAATTTTTTTTTCCAATATTTCTTAATAATTTCCCTAAACCAGATAAGGACTGAGCACTGCAGCCCCGAAAGGACGAGTTCAGGCTGAGTTGTCGTTACAAAACAGATGCAGGATATCAGTGTGGTACCACTGAAGCTGGCGTCAATTTTCTCCAATGCAAGAGAAGAGTGGCGTGAATTTCTTGGAAGGTTACGAAGTTTTGGCCATGATGTCCCTTGAGCCAAGGCCCCCAAGGCTTATGAGGCTGTGAGGGGCTGCCATTTGTCTTTGGTCACTTCCCAAAATTAATTCAAAGCCTTGAGCACCTGCGCAGATCTTGACTCTGACCGAGCTCAACTCTTAACTATCAAGCCTGGTTTTTATAGCCAAGACAAGGACTTGGCTACAAAAGGCTTTTAGGATCAGCTCACAGGCTTGGAAAAAAGACAGCATTGTTGTGTCCTGAAAAATAAACCTCCAAGGAAGGAAGGAAGGAAGGAAGGAAGGAAGGAAGGAAGGAAGGAAGGAAGGAAGGAAGGAAGGAAGGGAGGGCCCGGCTTACAGAAACAATTGCATCACAATCCCAGGCTGAAGACAAGCCATCTTTAAAGGAACTCCACCAACAACCTTTGAAAAGAAAAAAAAAAACCCAAAACTTGGGAAAAGGTGAAGTCGAAATGAGGAAGGAGAGTTGAGATCCCCTCACCTCATTTCTTGCTTTTGAGCCTTTCGATCATATTTCATGTTTTCCTGGCGCAAAGGGGAAAAAAAAGACTACGAGAGGAGGAGAGGACAAAATAAACCCAAAGCAACCTGGATCGACATTGCTGGACAAAAGGGACGAACCCCCAAGTGCGTGCCCCCCCCCCACCAAATTTGCAGCAGTGCCGGGATAAGAATGGAGGTGCTTTGGGCCATCCTCAAAAAAAAAAAAATCGAACAGAAATGCTGGGTTCCTCCAAAGGATCAGGGAGGAGGAAACCCCCCAGAAATATCAATCCCCAATATTATCCATATCTATCTATCTATCTATCTATCTCACAGTATTTTCACCATACAGGTGACATCACAACGCGTTGCCATGGAAAACGACATTATGTATTACAAGATCAAGAAGCGAAGTGAAGACACGTATTCCTCGTTTTGGTGGTCAGAGAAAGAAAAGGAGGGGAGAGAAGACAAATTATCTCTCTCTCTCTCTTTTTTCTTCTTCTTCTTCTTTTTCTCACTGCTTTTAAGAGAAGGCTCCCCAAAACACAACTCCCTTTTTTTTTCTCTCCATTTCACGAAAAGGCACCCCAAACTAAAGCAAACCACCCATTTCCTAGTGCAAAAGAGGTTTTCTTCACCAAGATTTTATACTCCTCCACACACACACACACACACACACACAGAGAAACCTATATATTTGGTGAAACCAACAAGCCACAGCAAAAAAAATTTTTTAAAAAGGTGAATTTCCCATGTCATTTCCCCCACCAGCCTCTTTTACGGCTCTTCGTCCGGTTGGAAGTGCCAGCGTGATTTCGGAAGGGCTGAGAAAACACAACGTGGAATCGAGACCTGAAACCAGTCTCAGCTCAATCCCCACCTGTCCGTCCATTTCCAGCCCCCCCCCCCCTACCCCCATCCCCCGGTACACACCCAAACAAGCCAGCAATCTGACATCTACCACAAGCCATCATTGTCAACTGCAGGGAAACGTACGCACACCCCTTGAGCTCCTGGCATGAGACCCACTGGAAAAAACACCATCCATTTCACTCAAGGTCCCCAACTCGGGCACCGTTATCTTCAATAAAGATGATCGCCGACCACGTACCCATGAATATACCTCCTGCCCCCCCCCCCCACCAAAGAAGAAAGCCTCTTCCCACTCTTTGGAATGAAAGTAGCAAATAGAAAAGTCGGTATCATTCTTTTCCCTTTTTAAGATCAAGACTTAAAAGACATTTTTCTCTCCGACATGCAAAAGAGGTTAACAAAGATTAGGCCAAATACATAGGCAAACATAGGCGTGTATGAAATACATACATACATACATGCATTATATATATATATATATATATATATATATATATATATATGCGTATTTGTTGCACATATGCATCTGTGCTCTCTCTCTCTCTCTCTCTATATATATATCTCCAGTTTCAAACCTTGGTGCAGAATTGTAGCCTGCGATGATGTATATATTTAGGAAGGAAGGAAGGAAGGAAAATAAAATAAAATAAAATCTGTTGCCCCCCCCCCACCCCTCCAAGTGAGAAGGATGCTGAAGGCTGTCAGCCGTCTCTTCTTAAGATCTGCAAACCCACCTACCCACTCGCCCCTTTCCGTCGTTGTCGTGGCTCTCCTCCTCCTTTCTCCTTCGTCTTCCTCCTCCTCCTCCTCCTCCTCTTCTCCTCCCTCGGCCGGGGCTACAGAGCAAGCTCAGAAAAAAAAAATACGGTCTCTCTCTATGGCCAAGCTGAGCTGCCTGTTCCTTCAACCCATCTCAATGGAAACCCTGGTCTGGATTTTTGTGAATGGAGGGTCACGTGACCCAGGCTAGGTTCTTTGTCCCTGTTTTTTTGAATAAACAACAGGTGAACAGGGGAAGGGGATATATATATATATATATATATATATATATATATATATATATGTTTACACACACACATTTATAAAGTAGTCGAATATGGATATTAAACCGAGACTGCAATAAGAGGGGGAAATAAATCGGATTTAAAAAACAGCCCTGCTTGCTTTTGAACCTCCAGGGGCTTCGAAAGACGATCGAGATAATAACAATAAAATTTTTAAAAAATTACGATGACAAAGCAGGCTTAAGAACCCTCCCTCCCAACCCCCCCAAAACCCCCCCCATAGACCCCATGCAAAGCCGAGATCCAGGAGGAAAAAAATACCCCAGAAAGAAATTAGCTCACCATCATGGCCATTGCGGATATGTGTGTGTGTGTGTGTGTGTGTGTGTGTGTGTGTGTATATATATATATATATATATATATATATATATATATATATATAAAAAACCTGGCTGTTTTTATGAATGAATCCAGATTCGAGCGGCTTCGATTCACAAACAAATAGACCCCCCACCCTCTTCGCCTTCCTTCCTTCCTCTCTCTCTCTCTCTTGCTTTTTGGGTGGGATTGAGTTCCATTCATAAAAAAAAGAGAGAGAGAGAAGACCCACCTTCATCTTTCCAAAGGCAAAGAGAAAGAAAGGCTCATTGAGAAAAAAAAAGGGGGGGTGAGAAACCCACCGACGTCGCTCTCTCTCTCTCTCTCGACAGAACATCATTTGAAGCAGGAAAAAAGGGAAGGAAGAGGGAAAAAAAAAGAATTCCAGTTCCACCAGCGAGTTACAATTATTATTATTTTAAAAAGGGGGATTTAAAAAAAATACATGCCAAGAAATGAAAAGACGAGGCTCCTCAGGAAAGGTTTATTTTTTTAAAAAAAAATTAATAATAATATTAATCATAATCATAATGATTTTTTTTTTTAAAAAAAGGGCTTTTAAAACATGCGGATTTTTTATTTTTATTTTTTTTATGAATGGAGCTCCGGGATCTCCCGTGGCTTAGAAGAAAAGCCAGCCATCTCCCTTCATTCTAAATAATGCAACTGTAATAGAGGCAGGAAGGTGAATTATGAAGGGGGAGAGAGAGAGAAAGAGAGAAAGAGGGAGAGAGAAACCCTCCACCCACATAAGATAAGGAGATAAAACAACTCACTGAGGATGGGCAGCTTGGGCTTTCGGCTGGCATGGTCCCACACCAAAGAGACCCCCAGTGCAAACCTGAACCCACAAAACACGGATCGATAGTCGGTCGTCATATTGTAAGAGGATGGAAAAATAGCAGCCATTTCTTTCCTTGCTCCCCCACCCCCGGGGGGGGGGAAGCAATTAAGCCTGGTAGCTCACCCCCCCTCCATAACTCATCCCCCTCCCTCTGTCCCCTCTCCCTAGGAAGCCTGGCCACCCTCCCTTCCAATTCCTTCCCACCTGCCCCGAATGGCAGAAAATTCAGCTGCAGGCAGAAGTACTAACCAAAGGAGAAAAAAATGGGGTGCGAAGATCGAGGTTCTTACACCTGGGCCAAAGCTTGCAAAAAAAAAAATTAATAATAATAATAATAATACATAAAATAAATTGAGGGACAAGAATCTAACCCTGAGAAAGGGGAGGAGGAGGATTCCACCTGGTCCTAATGCCCTGAGAAGGAAAATGTAAAAAAAAAAAATTGAAATTTAGACCAAGGGATAGATGAGGTAAGGAGGGGAGAGAGGCTGGATCGAAGGTGGGAATTGCTGCAGAAAATGCAGGGCGACTTAGCTGGGAGGAGGAGGGGGGGGCAGCAGCAACTGGAAGGTGTGTGTGTGTGCTGTGTATGTGTGTGTGTGTATAAGGGGTGGTGGTGTTTTGAGATGCTGGTTCCCGAGTCAAATGCCAGCCTCTTGCTCCTATGGCAGGGGAAGCTGGTTTGGCAAGGAGGTTTGCAAACCCCCCCAAAAAAAAATCCTGGGTATCCATGAAGCTGGCTTGACGAGGAGTTTGCAAAACATACCAGGGTTATCATTTAAGCCGATATGAAACCAAAGATGGGCTGGGATGAGGGAAGAAGATGGGGGCGGGCGGGACCTTGCTTGATGCATTTATTTCTTGATTCAACCAATTTTTACACAGCAGCCTGGATTTGCACAGGGGGCGGCGTGTGACACGCTGGGCGTTTTATGGTTTTTTTTTTTTTTTTTAAAAACCCAACATATCATATAACTCATTTAAAAAAACACTCTTCCCATCTGCCATGGCAGTGACTACAGGGAGTCCTCGACTTATAACTGTCTGTTTAGTGACTGTTCAAAGTGACAAAGGCACCGAAAAATATGACAGAATAGAAATAGAATAGAATATAGAATAGAAATAGACTAGAGTAGAAATCGAACAGAAATAGAATAGAGAATACAGTAGAGAATAGAATAGAAATAGGACAGAATATAGAATATAATAGAGCAGAATAGAGAATAGAATAGAGAAATGAATGGAGTAGAGTAGAGTAGAGTAGAATAGAGTAGAATAGAATAGAAATAAAACAATAATAGAATGGGATGGAGTAGAATAGAGTAGAATAAGAATAAAACAAGAATGGAATGGAATGAATAGAGTAGAAATAAAAAAATAATAGAGTGGAATGGAATAGAATAGAGTAGAATAAGAATAAAACAAGAATGGAATAGAATAGAATAGAGAAATGAATAGGATAGGACAGAACAGAACAGAACAGAATTCTTGATTGGCCATGTGTGATTAGGCACACAATGAATTTGTTTCCGGTGCATATGCTCTCAGTGTACATATAACAGGACCACGATCATGTGATCAAAATCCGGATGCTTAGCAATGGGTTCATCTCTATGACCGTTGCCGTGTATCCTGAGGTCGCGTGTGATTCCCCTTTGGCGACCTCCTGACAAGCCAAGTCCCCGGGCAAGCCTGATTCACTTAGCAACCCGAATCACCAACTTAGCAACTGCAGTGATTCTTTTAAACAATCGTGGTAAGAAAGGTCACCAATGTGGAGGGTGGGGGAGCAAAACTCACTGAATCAATGTTTCCCTTAGGGGCAGCAATTTGGGCTTCAATGGCGGTCGTAAGCCAAAGACTGTGCTGTACACAATCAAATCAATCACTTGATCATTCTTCTGTCTCCATTCGGGGTCCCCCAGCGCCACTGGGCAAACCACCTTTTTAGAGACTTGCACAGAAGCAATCGTACTTTGGGGGAATGATGTTGATAAAGAAGGAGCCACCACTGAGAAGGCCCTGATTTGCAGTCCAAAATTATATATATATATATATATATATATATATTTGGGATCTATCCATCCATCTACCACTTCCCTGAAAATATGACCTACCCTGAAAGTAAGTCCTAGCTTCATTTTTACATCTGAGCCCAATATAAGCCCTACCCTCAAAATAAGCCCTAATTAAGATCCCGCCCACTCCAGAGGGTGGGATGGGGAGTGGAGCTGCCCTACTACTTACTTTTGGACAGTTGTAGCCAGGCCTCGCACACCCCAACACCTGCCTTGCTGGCCCATTTCTTCTGCAGCTGGCAAGGCTGGCAAGACTTTCCTGAAGGCCTCTGGAGCTGGTAACAAAGCTCTGGATCGATCCAGAGCTCTGTTATTGGCTGCAGAGGCCTTCAGGAAAGCCTTGCCTGCTGCAGAAGCTGCTGCTGAAGGCCTCTGACAGCAAAAAAGGAGGCTGGGGGGGGCAGTGCATGCAGGTGAGCTTAGTCAGTGGATGACATACCCCGAAAATAAGACCTGGTGCCAGATAGATAGATCCCAAATATATGCAAATATATTTATATATTTGATCCATTAGCCTGTATGTGTGTGTGTGTGTGTATACATACACACACACACACACACACATACATATATACAGACTTTCCCTCTGGCTCCATTTTTGGAAAGGTGCAAATATGGGAGATGTTCTCTGTGATGGTACCCATATCTATCTGAGCTACAGGTGGCAAACCCGTGGACTGGTCATAGGGAGGCAAACATCTGTATTGCTTCGAAAGAGGTGGGAGGACTTCTTGTGTTGGGGTGGGGAGTTGGCACCACCAGGTGATCCTGCCCAAGGCTGCCACTTCTTCCAACCTGCCTTTGGTTTTAGCCTCACTTTGGGATTGGTGTCTCTGCTCCCCTTCTGCCGCTCCAAGGCAGTTGCGGGTCACAAGAGGGAGCCCAAGGGGGAAGAGGGTTTTTACGGCCCTCCTTCCCGCCGTTGTTCAGTGCAGCCCTGCAGTTCTCAAGTTAGCAGACATGGTTGTTAAGAGAAAATGGCTTCCCCCATTAAACCTGGCTGGTCAGAAGGTCTCAAAAGAGGATCACGTGATCAGAGGTGGGAATCTACCGGTTCGGACCAGTTTGGGCAAACCAGATGTTAAACCAGATGCTGGTTCGCCAAACCAGTATTTCAACCGAATGGCTGGCCCCGCCCCTCCCAGGAGTCTCCACGTGGCCCACGTTGGAGGGTTTGTGGAGGTTCTGGTAGGGGGCAAAGACGGGCCTTCTGAAAGTCTGGAAATGGGCCTGTTTCTGGCTTCCGGAGGGCCTCAGAGCCTGCAGGAGGCTGTTTTCACCCTCTCAGAGGCCCCAGGGAGGCCTCTGGACCCTTGGGAGGGTAAAAACGGGCCTCCCCCAGGCTCTGGAAGCCCACCGAAGCAGCAGAAGTTCAGAGCCCCACCTACCCTGGCCCCGCCCACCCAGCAACCGGGCAGCAAACCCTTGCACGTGACCCTGGGAGACTGCGACCGTCATAAAGATGAGCTGACGGCCAAGCAGCTGAATTTGGATCACGGGACCGCGGGGCCGTTGCAACGGTCATAAGTGTGAAAAATGGTCACGGGTCACTTTTTTTTCCAATCGCCACATCCCTTTTTTCAGTGTGGTAACTTCCAACGGTCACTAAACGAACGGTTATAAGTTGAGGACCAGCTGTATATGCGGCGTGGGGCGTGAGACAAGTTAGAAGCGAGAGAAAGAGAAATTCTATTGGGGTTTCAAGCTCGTTTTTATGACCTGCGCCGATAAAGCAGAGTCCAACTTGCTTGTGGAGTCGAGTTTCCTCTCCTGGCCGACGTCGCAGGGCTGACAGCTTTCCAGACCAACCCTGAGATCAAGAGGAAGGGATAGGATGAGAACTGGCCAGGGATATTTTAGGCACCAGTCAAGGCAATGTGTGCCAACAGTGTGCAGCAGCAGCCAAAAAAGCCAATGCAATCCTAAGTTGCATTAACAGAGGGAAACAATCGAGATCAAGTGAGGTACTAATACCACTCTGTAAAGCCTTAGTAAGACCACACCTGGAGTACTGCATCCAGTTCTGGTCACCACACTGTAAAAAAAGATGTTGAATCTCTGGAAAAAGTACAGAGAAGAACAACCAGGATGATGAGGGGCTGGAGGCTCAAACATATGAAAAACAGTTGCAGGAACTGGGCCTGGCTGGTCTAGTGAAGGACCAGGGGAGACAGGAGAGCATCTTCCAATATTTGAGGGGCTGCCCCAGAGAGGAAGGATTCAAGCTATTCTCCAAAGCACCCGAAGGCCAGACAAGGAGCAATGGATGGAAACTGAACAAGGAGAGATTCAACCTGGAAATAAGGAGAAACTTTCTGACAGTGAGAACAATCAACCAAGGGAACAGAAGTTGCCTTCGGAAGTGGTGGGAGCTTCATCACTGGAGGCTTTCAACAAGAAACTGGACTGCCACCTGTCAGAAATGGTGTAGGGTCTCCTGTTTGGGCAGGGGGTTGGACTAGATGACCTACAAGGTCCCTTCCAACTCTGTTAATCTGAATCTATCTATGACGATCAAAGGTCTGGAGGCTAAAACATACCATGAACGGTTGCAGGAATTGGGCCTGGCTAGTCTAGGGAAGAGAAGGACCAGGGGAGACAGGGCAGCAGGGTTCAAATATTGGAGGGGCTGCCCCAGAGAGGAGGAAGGGGGTCAAGCTGTTTTCCAAAGCACCCAAAGGCCGAAACACAGAATAATGAATGGAAGAGATTCAAACTGGAAACAGAATGAGCAACGTGAACAACGGTGGGGAAAAAAAGCTTGTAAAACGTGGCAAGGCTCACTTAACAACCATCTCGCTTAACCACATACGTTTTGGCCTCATCTGCGGCCATAAGTCAAGGACTACCTGTATTTATGGACCGAGAGTCCCTTTGCCACATTACGCCAGAGCAAAGTTAGGGCTTAGCCACAAAACGTTGTAAAGCAAAGGAAAAAAAGATACGGGGATTTTTTTTTATTACGGTTTTTAAAAAAACCCAATAAACCCACGCAGCTTCTTTCCTAGAGCCTCCAAACTTGGCAACTTGAAGACTTCAAACTCCCACCGTCGCCCAGCCCGGCATGACTAGCTGAGGGATTCTGGGAGTTGAAGTCCACACGTCTTAAAAAGTTGCCGAGGTTGGAGAGCCCTGCGTATATAGGAGCCCAACTACTAAACACACCACAACCTTGCGGAGTAGGCCGGGGCTGAGAAGGACCACCTCAGCGTCTTCCACGGAGCTTCTGGGGCTGAGAGGCTGGGCATCCCTGGTGCCCGTCCTTCTCCTTAGCCCTGGGCACTCAATCTTTCCTTGACCTGCCCCTTCTCTTCCTCTCACTTGCTCTCACCCATCATGCTGGGGCAGTGGGGGGGGGGAGAGAGAGAGAAAAAAAAAACCCCACCCTCTGCCAGATGTACAGCTCTCTCAGCCAATGACAAATCACAACAGTCCCAGGTATGCCGGGAAAAGCTCTCCAAGCCGCCCCCTCCCCCTTACTCTTTTTTGGGGGGGGGCAAGATGCCATCTCAATGCCCTTCACCCACTGAGCACAGCTGGGGAAGTCTGGAGAAGGGGTTTATCCGAAATTGGCTGAGCCCAGGAAGGAATGCCCCCCCTCACCCCACCCCCCAAGCCTTTCTTGAGGGGGAGTCTTTGGAGCCCAGCTTCCTCCCCACCCCCAATCCAGCAGAGGAAGGCCAAAGGGCAGCCCACAAGCCATGGCCAATGGGGGGACGGGACCCCAACCACAGGAAGAGGGGCTTCTCTGAGGCTGTTGGGATCCACCGGCCTCTCCTGCTGGAGGGGAGACCAAGATAGGAAAGCCACCCCCCGCCCAAATAGACTGGACCCTCGTGCTGGAAAGCCATGCATGAAGATGGGGGACCCTTCTACACTCCGGACCCCCTTACTGGAAAGAAAGGCAAGGAGATGGGACCAAGATGAGGAACACCCCTCCCCCCAGAAAAGACCCACTCCGGACCCTCGTGCTGGAAAGAAAGGCAAGGAGACTGGAACACCCCCAGATATAGACCGGACCCCCGTCCTGGAAAGCCCCGCAAGTGGATGGACCAAGGTGAGATCCTTCCCACCCACCCCACCCCCCCAAAAAATCACCCCGGACCCCCTTGCCGGAAACCCACGCGGGGCCATCGTAAGTGGTCCAAGGAACTGGGGATCCAGCCCGGCAGAGACCTCGCGCCCATCTCCATCCCTTGTGGGGCTCACCCCCACCCGCCCGCCCCGCGGCACGGATCCCGCGCGGCCCAGCCTCCTGCCCAGAGTCCGCCCTGGCTGGACCGGCGACCCGAAAAGACGCGGCACCGAGCTCGCCTCACCTGTGGAACTCGCTCCCCAAAGCGGCGGCCCCGACCAAACGGCGCCCGCCCCTGCCCCGCCGGCTTTAAGCCTTTCCCGGGGCGCGATGCCGCAGCATGGAGTTAAGCAAGGATGCCCGCTCCGCCGCCGCCGCCTCCTCCTCTTCCTCCTCCTCTTCTTCCTTCTCCTCCTCCACCTCCTCCTTCTTCTCCCTCCTCCTCCTCCTCTTTCTCCTCCTCCTCCTCTTCTTCCTCCTCCTCCTGCTCTTCTCCCTCCTCCTCCTCCTCCGCTACAGCCCCGCGATGCTCCAGGTGCCTCGACCAGCCGCTCCTGATTTGCACACACACACACACACACACACACGCTTCCCTAAGCGCGGGGCTGCGGGCGCTGCGCCACCCAGCACACACACACACACGACCCAGCACTTGCAAAGAGCGGTCAGGGCGCTCTCCCCCGGCCGAGCGGCGCAAGGGAGCCCGGCCGCCGCGAACGCCGCGATGAGGGACGCGGTGGGTGGGTGGGGAGGGGGTGGGGAGGCAGGGGGCGGGGCGCCCGTTATATCCGTTGCGGCCCCGCCCACCCGTTCCATTTCCCCAGCTCCGTCCGGGAGCAGCCGCAAAGCCACACGGTGAGGGGGGAAGGGCGGGATTTGGGAGGAGGGGGGGCTAACCCCCCCGGGTGTGTGTGTGTGTGTACGTATGTCTGTATACGTGTGTGCGAGGCGGGGGCAAGTGTGGGGAAAGGGGCGGGGGGGAGGAGAGGGTCAGCCCTCCAGCGGGTGGGATCAAGACGGAAATGTGCTTCCCCCCCCCGAAGAGGGGGGTTGGTTGGGTTTGGCCGTGGGGAGGGGTAGCATCTTCTCCGGGCCTGGCTTTTGAGACTCCTGCTGGCAGGTCTAACCAACCGTGGAGAAAGGAGTCCTTCATCTCTGAATGGGGTCGGAAAAACAAGAGTGGGAAGGCACCCTCGAGGTCTTCTAGACCAACCCCGTGCTCAAGCAGGAGACCTCAAAACCTTAAGACCTTTAAGGAGGTTTTCAAAACCTCCAGGGATGGAGCAGCCACAACTTCTGGTGGCAAGGCGTCCCACCGGCTAATTGTTCTCACTCCTTAGTTCTATGTTGCTTCTCTCCTCGCTCTGTTTCCATCCGTTGCTTCTTGACCTGCCTTCAGGTGCTTTGGAGAAAAGGTTGACCCCCTCCTCTCTTCTTTGGGGCAGCCCCTTAGATATGGGGACATTGGATCAGAGGAGGATAAAGTAGGAAATGTGTGTGTGTGTGTGGGGGAACCCTAGTGTATCCCCCCTCTCCCCATTTGCCTAAGCACTCTTGGCACAGGACTTTCCTACCCCCCACCCCCAAACAATCCATGGTTAGCTCCACCAGAAGCCCAAAGCAATGAAGCAAATCAAGGGATTGGGCCAGCTCCTATTCACATTCCCAAGCCCTGTGATCTTCCTGCGGAATTGGAACCCGGGACAGGAGCTGGTCTGGGTACCTCACTTCCTTATTGTCAAGCCCCGTCCATCTGAGCAAGGTGGCTTGAATGTTAGCCTTGGGCAGCGGGGGTGGGGTCTTCAAACTTGGCAGCTTTAAAGACTTGTGGACTTCCACTCCCAGAATTCCTCCTCCGGTCATGTTAGCTCAGGAATTCTGGGAGTTGAAGTCCTCAAGTCTTAAACTTGCCAAACTTTGGGCAAACTAGAAATAGAATATCAGAGTTGGAAGGGACTTTGGAGGTCTTCTAGTCCAGCCCCCTGCTCAAGCAGGAGACCCTATACCAGAGGTCTCCAAACTTGGCAACTGTAAGACTTGTGGACTTCCACTCCCAGAACTCCTCCTCCAGTCATGTTAGCTCAGGAATTCTGGGAGTTGAAGTCCACAAATCTTAAACTTGCCAAGTTTGAAGACCCTTGGATTAGATAGATAGATAGATAGATAGATAGATAGATAGATAGATATGGAGATAGAAGATAAATATTGTAGATCAGGGGTCTTCAAACTTGACAGCTTTAAGACTTGTGGACTTCCACTCCTAGAACTCCTCCTCCAGTCATGTTAGCTCAGGAATTCTGGGAGTTGAAGTCCACAAGTCTTAAACTTGCCAAGTTTGAAGACCCTTGTTTTAGACAAATGATTGTCCAATATCTTCTTTAAAACCTCCAGTGTTGGAGCACCCACAACTTCTGGTGGCAAAGCTGTTCCACTGGTTGATTGTTCTCACTGTCAGGAAAATTCCTTGCCGGGTCGCAAAAAGGGGATTGTGTTGAACCCAGGACAATGCAACCGTCATAACTATGAGCCAGTTGCCAAGCAACTGCATTTTGATCACGTTGAGCGTGGGGGATGCCGCCACAGTTGTAAGTGTGAAAAACAAAAAGGTCGTGCATGCCACGTTTTTCAATGTTGGCGTCGTATCTTTGGTCACTACACGAACTGTTGTAAGTCGAGAGCTGCCTGCATTCAAGCGGTGTTTTCCCAACTTGGCAGCTTGAAGATGGGATGGGTGGACTTCAACTCCCAGAATTCCCCAGCCAGCCAAGCGAAGGTGGCTGGGGAATTCTGGGTGTTGAAGTCCACACCAATCTTCAAGCTAGCAAAGTTGAGAAACGCTGCAAGTTTGCAAACCTAGCTGGCTGGGGGAATTCTGGGAATTGAAGTCCACCCAGCTTAAAGTCACCAAGGTTGAGCAACAGTGTATTCATGTGAACTGAATCCTTGTTTTGTTGCTATATTTGGCACCTAGCTGGACTCCTGGAATTCCAACCCCCTCTTCCCCTCCAGGGGTGGGATTCTACCCATTTGGCCCGGTTCTATAGAACCGGTACCTCCAAAGAGCAGCTGACACCAAACCGGTTCTCTCTGAAGATCTTCTTTTCTTCGGTTGGGCCCGCCTGCCCGCCCGCCTGGGCTCTAGGCTGTCCTTTATTCTTATCTTAGTTGCTTTGCGTGGCACAGCTGAGCGTGTGCTCACTGAACCGGTTGTTATGCTGGTAGGATCCCACCCATTCCCCTCCATCCCAAGTTCTCTCTTGGGCCCTCTTAACCCCAACCTCCCCGACTGTTGTGGTTCACTGGCAGCCTGGGCAGACGGCAGCGGAATCGGACAGTGGGGAAGAATGGGGACCAGTCAGGGAGTCTGGGGAGGACTCGGACAAGGGTCCTGCATCCAATGCAGGGATGGGGCCAGGACCATCTGGGAGTGGGGTGCTGCCTCCGGAGCCTTTGGAGTCTGGCAGCAGCGAGGCAGAGGAACAAGGGGAGTCTGTTCCCAGTGTGCGTGTGCGCAGAGCTGTTAGAAGGCAACAGCAGCTGAGAGAAAAGGGGCGACTCGGGAGTAAGGCTTGGAGGTGATTGGCCCCTCCCATAAGACTTAAAGGAGGAGCAAAGAGACAGGAGCCTTTGCAGAAAGCAAAGTAGTTCAACTGGTTCAGAGTCATTCTTGAAGCTCTTGTACTTCGGTTGGGTTTTTTTTTGTAGTTCACTTGATACTTCTGTTACTGGCAGCACTTCACAGAACTGAAAGGTGAGTGCTTATCTCGGGGGACTGTTTGAGATTAATTCTGGCTGGGAATGAAAACAATTCCCAGCGTTGCGATAAAATCAGTCTTTCTTTTAAAATAAGTGTGTTTAGGAAGCCTGAGTCAGAACACCGACTCCCCTTTGAACCCCTTCTCCTGGCATCTCCCTCCCTCCCTCTTCTCTGCAGGATGACTGAATATAATGGGCAATGTTCAATCCGAATCCACCCAGGAATCAGAATCGGTCAAAGACAGGGTGGAGAAAACACACCCGGATACAACCAAGTCAGAACGGGAGTTAAACCGAAGCAAACATGATTTGGCCAGCCGGCCCCCTGGTCCTCCAGTCCCTGAACACAAAGGGGTCAGCCAGACGCTGAGCGGCGAACCAGGGGGAGGGGACCGACAGACTGGAACGGCAGAGATGGGGAAGAACCATTCCAAAAAATCCAAGCTGAAGCTCTCCTCCATGTGGACCCAGAACTCGGTCAGTGGTGGGATGAAGGAGGCCAGCCTTTGCGACAAGGACCTGGGGACAGAGAAATGGGGCTTGTCTTGTCTCAGCAGGGCTGACCTTCCCAGCGGACAGGGGCTCCCCGAGGACCCCAAAGGCTTGAAGATGGCGCTCAGGCCCTCCCCGCCAGCAGCCCCACACCCCGAACCCCAAGATTTGAGTGCCAAGAAGGCTCCGACCAGAGGGAAGGCCAAGGCAGAGAACGTCCACCTTGCCAAGAGCACGGGAGGAATGCTGCTTCAGCCCGCCAAAGTAACCGAAACGAGCCAAGGAGGAGAGCCACCTCAGGTGGAAACTCAGGCGTGTTGGACTCAGCACATTAAAACGAGCAGTAAGGAAGGTGCAGAAAATGAGGAGCAGCTGCCAGAACCTCTGGCTACAGCCAAGAAACCGGTAGGGGGAGCGACACACGGCCCGGAGCTGCTGAAGACAGGCGAGGACAACCTGGGAGGTCCAGGCTGCAGACCCCTCAACGAGAAGAATATCTTCAGGCCAGCACCTCCTGGCTCCGTCGCTCCATCAGGTGTGAAGAAGGTCCCGCTGTCGTGGGGGACCGGCCAGAAGGAGAAGGAGCAGAGCAGGCAGCCGGACAGCACCCCTGGGAGCGACGGGGACTTCCGAGGGCCAGCTGGTGCTGCCCAACTGTCCATGGATTGGGAAAACCCGTCCAACAGCCCCATGGAGAAGCTCCAGGCCCCCCCGGGAAGCCACACCAAGGTGGAGGCGAACACGGAAGCTGCAGGACCAGAGGCGGTCAATTACGAATCCATATACCAGGAATTTTTGGACAAAGGGGTGAACCTCTTCTACAGAGTGACCATCCAACCCGGACAGTGGCCGCCCAGCATCGTCAAACAGAAGCCCAGTGTCATTTCCTCCGGCATCTCTTATGCCGACGTCTTGAAGCAGTGTCCACAGAAGAAGCCACCCGCCAGCCCTGTGCCCGTCCTGCCGAAAGCTTTGCAGCACCTCAGCCCGGCGGGCAAGAAGCTGCCGTACTTCAAAGGGCCGGAGAGGAACAATACGGACGAGTTCTCGCCCCTCCGCCAGCTGTTCTTGGAGCACATCAAAAAAGTGACCCCCAAAGAATCGGGCCCAGCCACTCCCACCCAGCAGGTGGTCACCTTCTTTGAGGAACTGTCCACCAGCAACCCCAAGCGGGCCGAATGGCAGAGGCCCCGGCCCCCGACTCCATACCCCCAGCGCCGTAAAAGCCAGGGTAGGAAGCTGCCCAAATTTGGCACGGCCGTGTCCCAAGTGGTCGCCTTCCTGAGTAGCGACACCAAATGTGATTGGTTAGTGCATGACGAGAGCGAGATGTTATTAGACGAGGCGCCGGGGGGCGGAGAAGAAGCTGCGGCCAACTGCATTGACCTGCCCAGCCCTGGGAGCAAAGGGGCGGAAGTCGGCGGTGCCTCCCAACCAGTGACGACCCTCTTGTTGGAGCAAGCCATGGTGGGGCCAGAAGTCAACGGGAGTCCCCAGAGATCTTGCAGGAAGTCCCAAGATCTGGAAGAGGGGGCCAAGGAAAGGTCCCCGGCTAAGGGCCTCTCCTCCGGCGCTGCCCAGCACGCCATCACGCCACGGGTGGACGACCCATCCCCAGTGCAGTTCGTAACTCCAAGCCAACCTTCCTCCCAGGAGACCCTGGAGGTTTCTTCCATCTACCTCTGGGCCCCGGCGTGCGCTTTGTTGGAGCCCACGGCGGACCCGAAGGCGCCAGCTGCGGCCCAAACCAGGCCCAAAGTCCGCAAGCAGAGCCTGGGAGTCCCCAAGTCGAAGGAGAAACTCAAACCTTCAGGGCAGCAGAAAGGGAAGCTGCTGAAGGGGAAAGGAGCAAAGCAATGGCCCCGCACCTTCGGAATGAACTCCCAGCTGCGCTTAGACGGCGTCCCTCCCTTCCCGCCGTTCGAAAAGGTCGCAAGACCGTTTTACTTCGGGGAGCCTTTGGTGAGTCCGGTTGATTTGGCTACGCTTGGCTTTTCTCCTCCCATCCAATCCCCGTCTACCTCCCCTTCTATCAAGAACGTTTTAGAGATGACCCTGGTCCTTTTCTAGTCTGAAAATATTTGGGACTTCCTTGCTCCTCCCCAGGTGAAGGACGGGGCAGCACGGATTCCTCCACAGCAACCAGGGTAGCCCTCCAAGGACACGTTTCTGCTAACTCCCGCAGGAGGGTTGGTTCTCAACAGTGGTGGGTTTCCAAATTGTTTCCTATCAGTTCTATGAGCAGTTCTATGTGGGTGCAGGGCTCAAAGACCGACCCCTGTCCGAACGCTGGTGAGTGAGCTGAGCTGTTTTTGTTTTTTTAGCTCAGCTGAGGCGTGGCAATCCGTTCTGCCCTGCGACTCAGCTGAGCGAAAAAACAAGGGAATCAGAGGTGGTCTTCAGCAGGTTCTGACTGGTTCTGGAGAACTGGTAGTGGAAATTTTGAGTAGTTCAGAGAACCGCCAAATACCACCTCTGACTGGATATTTTGTAGTATCCTTCCCCTGCCACGCCCACCAAGCCACACCCACAGCGTAGTAAAAAAAATTTTTGAATCCCACCACTGATATAGGAGAGCTAATGGTGGGGGTAGGTGGGTGGATGGGGCCAGTCAGAGATGGTATTTTGCCGGTTCTCCGAACTAATCAAAATTTCTGCTACCGGTACGCTAGAACCGGTGCGAACCGGCTGAATACCGCCTCTGGTTCCTAAACGTTCAACATCGTCCCTTGCACACTTAAGTTTTATTTAGTTAATATCCCCGCCCCGCCCATCTCACCTAACCGATCCTGGGCAGCTTACCCAATTCAAAAACAATAGCAATGAGAAATTTAAAAAAAAACAGGCTGGAGATGAAGAGATTCAGAAGGTTGTGGCTAGAGTACCATTAACAGGCCTCTCTCTCTCCCTCCCTCCCTCCCTCCCTCCCCCCCTCTCTGTCTGTCTCTCTTTTAAACCTGGGCAGTTTTTAAACAATAGTAGGCCACATCACGGCTTATCACTCTGCGTGATGCTTCTTAGCGATTCATCAGGGTTAAACAAAGCATGACGATTGTGCAGCAGCTGGAACCCAATTATGTTCGTTAAAAAAAGAAGGGAACTGAAGCTGTACTGAACTTATCGCTCACTGGCCACTTGGGACAGGGTAGAAACCAGCTCACCTGTAGCTCGTTGTATCCCCAGGACCGCTCTCTTCCTCTCGACAAGCCTGCCGGCCTCGATCAAGTGGCTTCCTACACCCAGCCCAGTGCCAACCGAGACCCAGAGGCTGACCGATCTCGTGCCCACCATTGGCCAGCTTTCCAGGTGGCCGATTCGTGCCCGAGGAGGTGCTACTGCAGACATCAGGACCAGAGGAAGCTACCCAAGAACGTTCTGGCTTGGTGAGCAGGAACTGGGGTGGCCAGATTGGGAAATGGGAGACTCCTCTATACAGGAAGTCCTCGACTTACAACAGTTCTTCCAGCGACCATTCAAAGTTACGCCGGCACTGGGGGAAAAGGTGACTTATGACCAGTGGTGGGATTCCACTGGTGTAACCACCGGTTTGGTGAGCGTGTGCGCACAGTGTTTGAAAAGGGCCTTGGTGGCTCAGGCTGTTAAACGCCTAGCATTTAGTTCCAGCTGCCTGCAATTAGTGCAGGCTCGAATCCCACCAGGCTCAAGGTTGACTCAGCCTTCCATCCTCTCGGGGTAGGTCAAGTGAGGACCCAAGATTGTTGGGGGCAATAAGCTGACTTTGTAAAAATGCTGCTTAGTAATAAGCAGGCATATACAATGGAAGGAAGGCTATTGCGAGACTGGGTTGTATCCAAAATTGTAAGCCCTGAGTCTTCGGAGAAGGGCGGCATATAAATGTAATTTTAAAAAAAAACCCAGCCCTTTTTAGCTAAAACTGACCTCCTTCTGCATACCCGGTGAGTAGAAAAGCTGAGGTACAACCATCTGCTGGGCTGCGTGAATTAGCTGGGCTTCAAAAGAAGGAAATAAAAGGTAGGCTACGGCCGTGATGGCGAACCCAGGCCACACGTGCCACAGGTGGCATGCAGAGCCATTTGTGCGGGCACATGAGCCCCAGCCAAACTTACCTGCACTGTGCATCCTTCCCCTGCCACGCCCACAGAACAGGTAGTTAAAAAAATGTGAATCCACCACGGGTTGGCCGGGCGAGTAAGAGCCTCCCCTGTTGGAGGTCGCGCTGCTAAGAGGGCCGAACCAAATTGGCTTGTCGTTCTTCACCCTCCCTATGTTCACTCTTCCCATCCAGGCTCAACCCGTCTGCTAACCACCTGACGGAACCTCCCTGGGTGGCGACAGCCATGCTGGCTGTCTCCTTGGTAGCCGGCACCAAGTTCTGCCTGGATTCTTACAAACAGCAACACGTGGCCAATGAGGACTGAACCATTTGCTCCAAGCTTCCTGCTCAATAAAACTTGTACAACACCAGGGGGGGTTTGCTCGTGCGTTTGCAGGGGACTCCAATCGTGCACACTTTTTAAGACTTGTGGACTTCGACTCCCAGAATTCCCCAGCGAGCATGAAATGTTCCTCACCCACCGTAACAGGGGTCCCCAAACTTGGCAACTTTTAAGACTTGTGGCCTTCAGCTTCCAGAATTCTGGGAGTTGAAGTCCACGAGTCTTAAAAGTTGCCAAGTTTGGGGACCTCTGCACTATGTCTGGACTTCGACTCCCAGAATTCCCCGGCCAGACCAGTTGCCAAGGTAGAGAAACGTTGAACTAGGGATACCAAGAGGCAGACAGGAGACACGTGTCCGTACTGCTCTTGGCAACCTTAGGACTACGGTTCCCAGACAGCCTTGCCAGAACTCAGGTGTCCTGAACAGTTTTGAGATTTTAATTCAAGGCAGTTTGACAGCGCAGGTTGGAGAAGGCTCGGCTGCACTTCCTTTTAGTCTCAGGTGATGATCAGGTGTGTCCCTCCCCCCTCCAACTGTAGCCATGTTTTGGGGTTTTTGGGGGCGGCTATGGTGGGCTTGTGCATCCCGTTAAACTGGAAGATGGCTTGTCTGATGTGGGTTTATTTTGATTTAGACCAGGGGTCTCCAACTTTGGCCACTTTTAAGACTGGTGGATCTCTGCCTCCCTCACCTAGCCATGCCGGCTAGGGAATTGTGGGAGTTGAAGTCCACAAGTTTTAAAATGGCCAAATTCATGTAGACCAGGGGTCCCCAAACTTGGCAACTTTACAGGCCTTGGTGGTGCAGGCTGTTAATAGCCTAGCACTTAAGTTCCAGCTGCCTGCAATTAGTGCAGGCTCGAATCCCACCAGGCTCAAGGTTGACTCAGCCTTCCATCCTCTCGGGGTAGGTAAACTGAGGACCCAAGATTGTTGGGGGCAATAAGCTGACTTTGTAAAAATGCCGCTTAGTAATAAGCAGGCATATACAATGGAAGGAAGGCTATTGATGAGCGCACTGGGTTGTATCCCAAAAGATTGTAAGCCGCCCTGAATCTTCGGAGAAGGGCGGCATATAAATGTAATTAAAAAAACAAAAACAAAAAACTGGTGGACTTCAACTCCCAGAATTCCTCACCTAGCCATGCCGGCTAAGGAATTGTGGGAGTTGAAGTCCACAAGTTTTAACATGGCCAAATGTATGATGTAGACCAGGGGGTCCCCAAACTTGGCAATTTTAAGACTGGTGGACTTCGACTCCCAGGATTCCTCACCTAGCCATGCCTGTTAGGGAATCGTGGGAGTTGAAGTCCACAAGTTTTAACATGGCCAAATGTATGATGTAGACCAGCGGTCCCCAAACTTGGCAACTTTAAGACTGGTGGACTTCGACTCCCAGGATTCCTCACCTAGCCATGCCGGCTAGGGAATTGTGGGAGTTGAAGTCCACAAGTTTTAACATGGCCAAATGTATGATGACTGGTCCAACTTGGCACTTTGACTCCCAGGATTCTCCAGCCAGCATAGCTGGCTGGAGAATCCTGGGAGTCGAAGTCCACCAGTCTTAAAGTTGCCAAGTTTGGAGACCTCTGATGTAGACTCCAAGCCCAGTAGTGGCTTATTTCACAAACTATAGAGAAGCAAACCATGGCACAGCATAAAGGGGTGAATTGGCTTTTAAGATAATCATGCTTGTAGAGAAAAAAAAAAACCCTGGTGAGCGTGATCTTTTTTTTTTTAAAAAGAATTAATTACGGTTCTGGGGAGAACTCTTTAATTCCGTCCTGATCAGACAGCAGGGAAATTCTGTTTCTGGTAACACCAAGGGATCCTGCAGATATTCATGACCAAATAATAAATTGGCCCTGACAACTTGAGAGGGTGAAAAAGGAGGTGCTGCCCTCCCTTTGCAGTCCCAAGAAGAAGAAGAAAAAGCCCCAGGCCAATCAGCTTCTCTTTCCATGCTCAGAGGACCGCTCTCCACCTGGGCTCAAGGAACAAAAGGACTCCGAATGACGCGTGGACCAGACCAGCTTATCGGCTTTACTCAAACAGAGAGACTGACCTCACTGCCCCACCACCCATGGCTCCCACATTCCCCGTTTTAAGACCAAAAGGCGGCCAGATCGGGCGGAACTGGCGCGCACAGTCACACAAGAAAGACCCCCAAAATAATCGACCGGCCCACAGTCCCAGCCTGCAGCGAGGGCACGTTCAGACGATCATCTCCAACTGCCGGGCGTACTCAATGACTTGCTTGGCCAGCTCTGTGGAGGGGATGGTGGCGTCTTCCAGCTTCTGCTGCTGCCCCGTGAAACAGTAGTGGTTGTTGGCGCCCAGGAGCCAGCCTCGCTGAAAAAGGGGAGCGGGAGGAAGGGAGAGGAGAAGAGGAGTGAGTTTGAGGGTTGTGTGGAGGAGCCCAACAATGTGGCAACTGCAATTAAGGTCTTGGGAATTCATTGCCCGTTCGGGAGGGAGGAAGAGATAGGGAGAGAAGAAGGAAGGAAGGAAGGAAGGAAGAGAAGGAAGGAAGGAAGGAAGGAAGGAAGGAAGGAAGGAAGG
>CM019160.1:26737825-26797025 GCA_009733165.1 Naja naja | reverse complement strand
GCTCTCACCTTCTTGGCGTAGTCGGACATCTTTTTGGGGGTGAAGAACAGCATGCGGGTGGCCTCATTGAGGAGGATCTTCTCATAGGCCTTCTCGATGCAGCTGGCGATTTCGTCCCTGGGAGGGAGGGGAGAAGAACCCAGATTAGGGAAAGAAGAGCTCGGGACGAGGCCCAGAAACAAGCAACCGTGTTGTAGACTGGAGGTAGAGGATGCCGTATCCTTCCCCCTTGGTAGACAGAGGGCTGTTCAATTTTGAGCAGAGGACACACACATCCTCTATCTCCGGTCTACAACACGGTCCTTTCAACTGTCCCAAGAAGGCTCCACACCCATTTGCACCACTCAGGTGACCCTGAGGACACGGACAGATCTCCAAGTGGCCTCAACGACCTTTTAAAAAGGATGCAAATGACCAGCTGCCTGCAAGGAGTATCAATCCTTCCCTTCCCCACCATCCAGTCAGAGCCGAAGAAGCTTCTTGGATGAAAAGTGAAACAGCTTCAAAAACCAAAAAACAAACCAACCCCAGAAAGTCCAGTTGCCTCTTTGGAAAAAAAAAAAAGCACCTTTGGGACAACTGTGACCTGGATGACTGTCATGACCCTGTCGGAGTCTGAATCTGAGGAGGAAGATGAACAGCTGACAGGGAACGGGAGTGTGGCTCAGTTAGCTGTGGAGGAAACTGGGGAAGGGCAACGTCCAGCTGAGCAGAGCAGGGGAGAGGTAGAACAAGGGAGAGGGAGTTCAGACCCAGGCCCGCCCCCTCTTCATCCTAGGACACACAGGGAGGAATGGAGAAGGGAGCAACGTGGGTTGCATGGCTTATGGGGGAGGAAAGGGCCCTGATTCCCTTCATTAGCCACAGCTGGGAATGAGAATTTAAAAGAGATGCAAGGTGAGTGCAGCATCTGCTGGGAACAAACGTGAGTTTATCTTCTGTTGACCGGTTTTCTGAGTGTCTGGCATCCTCCCAATGTTGAATTACTGCCATTCCTTCATGTCTGGAATTCCTTCTCCCGCCCTGTCAAACTAATGGCCTCATTTTGCCTTGATTGGACTTATAGTTACAGTTTGTATTTACCCTGTTTTGGACTTAATTCTCTGCAGCCAAAGGCTGTTCCTGGGTGAGTTTTTCTCCAGCCCAGAAGGTAACCTGCACATTGGGGGCAAAGTTGGAGCTAATAAAGGGACTCCTATTGATTATCTGTGTTGCTTCTGTGCCACGCCCCTTTGTGCCCCTTTGTGCCACGCCCCTTTGGACTGAGAATGTCCAAACTCAAGAACTATCTGTAGTAAGAGAGCCCCCTCTTGTTTTGGAGAAAGCACGATGCAGCCTTGAATCCCTCCCTCCCTCCCTCCCTCTCACACACACACACACCTGTGTCCCCAAGCTGAAAGGAGCAAAACACACCTGACAGTGTCCAGCAGGATGTCAATGAAAAACGCGTAACTCTCGGCTGGGATGTTGCCTTTGGCCAGGAAAACTTTGTTGTAACTACCTTCCATCAGGTACTGGAGAGAAGAACAGGTTATGCAATCGTCACCCACCACCACCACCACCAAAAAAGCATCCTTGAGATCTGTCTCACAAGTGGAGTGATGATACAGGGTGCGGAGAGGAGGGGAAGGGGTCTAGGCCAACTCGCCGCGGGACAAGAATTACACAAATATTGAAGAAATGGTGGAAGATACTCATTCAAGAAAGGCTGTGGAAAGCAAATGCAAACGACAACAATTGGAATCATTTTTTTTAAAAAATTACTTTAAATGCTGCAATTGGTGGCACTGTCCCACAGCAAGCTGTCCTGAGGTGAGTGGGCCACAGTGAATTGTCCGGTGGCGAGTTGGGCCCACCAAGTTGTCCCATTCTGGCGGAGAGGGGCACGTCCCGAATATATACAGGGCCGGGTTTTTCATCTACCCACTTTGGAGATTTTTTTGTGTGTGATTATTTTATTGCTTAAGCCAATTTATAGAGCTGCCCAACTCACACAGGGGTGACTCCGTGCAACTTACAACTGTTAAAAAAAAAAACCCACTATGTAATAAAAACCCATAAATACACATGCACGTCCTGTGGCAGGAACAAAATAATCGAATCAGCCACACGATTGTGGTACCCAGGCATATTGAATACAGAATAGAGTTGGAAAGGACCTTTGAGGTCTTCTAGTCCAGCTCTCTGCTCAAGCAGGAGATCCTATACCATTTCAGACAAGTGGCTGTCCAGTTTCATCTTAAAAAGCCCCAGGGATGAAGCACCCACAACTTCTGAGGGCAAGTCGTTCCACTGGTCAAATGTCCTCACTGTCAGGAAATTTCTCCTTAGATCCAGGTTGCTTCTCTTCTTGATGAGTTTCCATCCATCACTTCTGGTCCTGCCTTCAGGTGCTTTGGAAAATAAGCTGACCCCCCTCTCCTTTGTGGCAACCCCTCAAATATTGGAACATGGCTATCATGTCCCCCCGCCCCAGTCTTTCTTTTCTGAGGACTAGCCAAATCCAAATCCTGCAACCATTCTTTATATGATTTAGTTTCCAGGCCCCTAACCATCTTTGTTGCCCTTCTCTGCTGAGGTAAACCATGGATTTAGGGCCCCTTTGGAAAAGCAACAAGGCCAGAGGAACCAAGAGAAAGAGTCTCTCTCCCAGCAAAAAAATATGGTGAGATGTACGTTACAGAACCTCAAACCCATCTGACTTATTCAAACCTCCGCTTCTACCTATCCCAGGTCCTTGGGGAGGAATTCAATAGGTCAGGGGTTCCCAAACTTGGCAACTTTAAGACTTGTGGACTTCAACTCCCAGAGTTCTCCAGCCAGCATAGCTGGCTGGAGAACTCTGGGAGTTGAAGTCCACAAATTTGCAGATGATACCAAGCTGGCAGGAATAGCCAACACCCAAGAAGATAAGCTCAAGATCCAGATGGATCTTGACAGACTAGAACACTGGGCCATATTTAACAAAATGAAATTCAACGTAGAGAAAAGTGAAGTCCTACACTTAGGCAAGAAAAACCCAAAGTACACACATAGATATATAGAGGCTCACATAGGCTCAATAGCAGGAACTGGGAGAGGGATCTTGGGAGTCTTAGTGGACAAACAGTTAAATATGAGCCAGCAATGTGCAGCGGCAGCCAAAAAAGCTAATGCAATCCTAAGTTGCATTAATAGAGGGATACAATCAAGATCAAGTGAGGTGCTAATACCACTCTATAAAGCCTTAGTAAGACCACACCTAGAGTCCTGCATCCAGTTTTGGTCACCACACTATAAAAAAGATGTTGAAACTCTAGAAAAAGTGCAGAGAAGAGCAACCAGGATGATGAGGGGACTGGAAGCTCAAACATACGATGAACGGTTGCAGGAACCGGGCCTGGCTAGTCTAGTGAAGAGAAGGACCAGGGGAGACAGGAGAGCAGTCTTCCAATATTTGAGGGGCTGCCCCAGAGAGGAAGGATTCAAGCTATTTTCCAAAGTGCCCGAAGGCCAGATAAGAAATAATGGATGGAAACTGAACAAGGAGAGATTCAACCTGGAAATAAGGAGAAATTTTCTGACAGTGAGAATGATCAACCCATGGAACAGAAGTTGCCCTTGGAAGTTTTTTTTTTTTTTAAATTCATATTTATATGCCGCCCTTCTCCAGAGACTCAGGGCGGCTTACAATCTTTGGAGCGCAACCCAATGCGCTCAGCAATAGCCTTCATTCCATTGTATATGCCTGCTTATTACTAAGCGGCATTTTTACAAAGTCAGCTTATTGCCCCCAACAATCTTGGGTCCTCAATTTCCCTACCCCGAGAGGATGGAAGGCTGAGTCAACCTTGAGCCTGGTGGGATTCGAGCCTGCAATAATTACAGGCAGCTGGAACTTAAGTGCTAGGCATTTAACAGCCTGCACCATCAAGGCTCTTGGAAGTTGTGGGAGCACCACCAAGAAGAGATTGGACTGCCATTTGTCAGAAATGGTGTAGGGTCTCCCGCTTGGGTGGGGGGTTGGACTAGATGACCTACAAGGTCCCTTCCAACTCTGATTATCTGTAAGTCTTAGAAGTTGGCCAAGTTTGGGGACCCCTGCGATAGGTGGGCAGAAAAATGCCAAATCCAGTCTAAACATCTGGCTGACTGTGAGACAAACCGTCAACAATCCACCATTTAAAAAGGTGGGAATGAAGGGAGCAGTTACCTGCTCGAGAGAGACAGGGTGCTTGATGTAGACGTTGGTCTGAATGTCCTTGGCCGGCAGGCGTTCCAGCTCGGTGTGAAATTCGGCAACACGGTTTTGGGACAGCAGGAAGAGGAGGTTCAAACCCAGCAGCTGGTGCTTGTAGGCTGACTCGGGCAATTCATCTCTGAGGTAGGAGCAAGGGGAGATGGGAACTGGTCAATGGGGGAGTGGTGAGGGTCGAAGGGCCAGTGGGCACAAAGGCTAGAATAAAATAACATTAGCCAAATGCACCTACTCCCAACCTAATTGGGTGCATCTCCCTCTCATCCAGCAGTCAAAAAATCCTCCCCAGTTTGAGGGCTCTTGGGTTGTCTGGAACAGTTGGGAGCAACGTGTTGGTCTCCACATAGAACAGCGTTTCTCAACCTTGGGCCCTTTAAGCCTTGTGGACTTCAACACCCCTCTTAAAACTCTCTAGCACAATGTCTGAGGGATTCTGGGAGTTGAAGTCCACTCCTCTTAAAGCTCACTAGCATGGTGGCTGAGGGATTCTGGGAGTTGAAGTCCATCCTTCTTAAAGTTCACTTTCACACTGGATGGGGAATTCTGGGAGATGAAGTCATCACACATCGTAGAAATTGCCAAATTGTGCTCTGATTTACTAAATTCACCCAAGTGCCTGTAGCCATAGAACACACAAAGGTTGGCTAACCATTGTTTAAGTGGGCTGTTGAACACCCCCTCCACTCCAACCTGAAGCGAAGGCCTGTCGAAGTGCTCAGGATCACTTTGCCAGAGGTAACGTGGAAAAATCAGGAGGAGCAAAACAACAACCCCAAAAACGTCCTTCTGCTTGGCAGCCTAACCACTCCCAATTTCATAAAGTTTTGAGCTCCACCGGCTATCAATTTCTCTGTTCTATAGAATGGCATCCAATCTTGCTTAATATTAGGTTTTTATGCTGCTTTTATTTTATACAACTTGCAGTGGTCTGCTTAGTGCTCTTTTCTCTAGCACAGCAACCTAAAAGGAGATGGGCTGAGAGGCAGGAGTGGCCCAAAGTTCCTCAGCTGGCTTTCAATCCCAAGGCAAGGCTAGAACGTACGGTAACCCAGTTCCTAACCCAGCAGCTTCACCCCCTACCCCAGGCTCCCTCTAGAACCCGTTGCAGGTGATTTTTCTGACAGTTTCTAGGTCAGGGGTCTCCAACCGTGGCAATTTTAAGACTCGTGGACTTCAACTCCCAGAGTTGCTCAGCCAGCAAGTTGTCAAGGTCGGAGACCCCTGCTCTAGAGCGTCCCATGATTTTCAGGTTAGCGCGAGTAAAGGCATCCCCTCAAAACTCCAGGAAAGTGAAAATATTTACTTGTAATCAAAATAGTAGCATTTGAGCTGGGCCATGTATCTTTCAAAAGACGGGATGTCTTTCTTCAAGATGCTCCACTGGGCTCCGATTTCCAAAATGTCTCCTTGAAAGGGAAGATAAGAACGCACAGGGCATGAAGACGAAAAAAATATATGACACACACAACCACCAAGGAGGGCAGAAAAGCACAGGCCCAAAAGCACCAGGGTGGATTTGATTTAAATCAAGTCGATTTAAATCCTGATTTTAATCCCTGGTAAAAAGGCTTGATTTAAATCCATGTGACTTAAATCCTGATTTTTTAAAGAGCAACTGTCATCTCTGTCCCACAGCGGCTCCTCCTGACCCGCTGTTGACTCACAGAGACTCTTAATATTGCAGAATATACAGCCTCATATGCTACGTAACTAAGCTCCATTTCATGCTGAATAAACTAAATTATTAATGTATCTTAAATAGAAACCTAACTTGGAGGAGGAAGGGAAGAGGAGAGGTGGAGGAGGAAGACTATAGGTCCTAGGTGCTCTCTGAGCTTGGTCGTTTTCTTGCAGATGTTTCATTACCTATCTAGGTAACATCATCAGTGCCAGGAAGGAGTGGAGTTTGCACAGAGGAGGAGAAGTGGGGGAGGAGGATGGAAAAGGCTTTCTGGCTTGGAATGACAAGTTTGTTTTGTTTCTCTGCTTGGTGGTTCAGAATTCAGGCTCTGGGGCAGGGGGAAGTACAGAATTGCTTCTGTGGCCACTTCCAAAATTAGAAGGTATCCCATCCAGGTATATGCAGTCTTGAATAATACTCACTTGCCAAAATAAGTTGCTGTTTCGTCAATTTCGTGCCAGTGGTGGGCAGGAAGTTCAGCTCAATCAGGGCCAACTGAAGGACAAGAGGAAAGAAGGAGAAATGACAAGCAAGCCATGGTGAGGACAATCAAGCTCACCACGGTGTATATTACACCCTATAACGCCATCAGTGCCATACATCAGTGCCCCTGCAGCAGGAGTGAGGAACTGTGGGGCCTTTATGACTTGTGGGCTTCAGCTCCCAGGATTCCTGAGCCAACCGTGATGCATTCTGTTGTGGTTCACCAGCAGCCAGTGTGGATGGCAGAGGTATCGGACAGTGGGAAAGAACAGGGATCAGTCAGGGAGTCTAGACAGGAGTCGGACGAGGGTCCTGCGTCCGATGCAGAGATGGGGCCAGGACCATCTGGGAGTGGGGTGCTGACTCCAGAGCCTCCAGAATCTGGCAGCAGCGAGGCAGAGGAACGAGGGGAGCCTGTTCCCAGTGCGCGTATGTGCAGGGCTGCTAGAAGGCAAGAGCAGCTGAACCAGAGGGGGCAACTCAGGAGTAAGGCTGGGAGGTGATTGCCCCTCCCCATAAGGGATAAAAGTCAGTCCTCAATGACGAAGAGCTTTGCAGGAAGCAAAGCAGTTCAGTAATCTCAGAGTCCTTTGTGAAGCTCTGTACCCTGGTCAGTTTTTTCTAGGTGTTTGGGTAGGTTTATGTTAACCCATAATTGGACTTCTATTTCTTGGCAGCATTCAACAGCACTGAAAAGCATGCTCTTACCTGGAGGAACTGTGTCTAATGAGTTTTGGCTGGGAATGCAAGTAATTCCCAGCGTCACATTAAAAAAGGTTTTACTTTTAAATTCAGTTCGTGTTTTATTAAGTTTGACGAAGCCTGGGTCAGAACACATTCCTAAGGCAGCCATGCATGCTGGCTCAGGAATTCTGGGAGTTGAAGTCTACAAAGCCAAGTTAAGTGAATCTGGCCTGCCCACTGAAAGTCACAAAGGGGATCACGTGACCTTGGGACACAGCGACGGTCATAAATAGGAACCAGTAGCTAAGCCCGAGAATTTTGATCGCCTGATTATGGGGGATGCTACAAAGGTCTACAAAAAATGGTCATAAGTTACTTTTTTCAGTGCCGTTGTAACTCTGGGCACTAAATGAACTGGTGTAAGTCGCAGACTACCTGTACAAACAAACAGATGGAAGAAAAGCAGAGCCACTGACAGCTGCCAGAGACCGAGCCTCTAATTTGAGAGAGTGCCCACCCTTGTTGATAAAACGTTGGAAAAGCTGGCTCTGTAACTTTGCTTTAGCGAGGACTGCACCCAACTGCAACCAGAGATGAAGCCTTGGGCTGAAGGGAGCAGTGTTTGGAGCATGTGACTCAACAGAGAAATTCATACAGGAAAAAACACTGTGCTGAATCATTCACCTCCTCCCTCCCCATCATGAAATGTCATTCATGTTTGTTTGTTTACTACCGTGTTTCCCCGAAAATAAGACACTGTCTTATATTTTTTTTGGCTCCCAAAAACACACTAGGTCTTATTTTCGGGGTAGGTCTTATATATTTATGGTGCCAAATAGTGGGTGTGAGTGTGTAGGGGGGGGGTTTCGTGGGTGCACGGTTGCTCCCTGAAAAGTCTTCCTGGAACTGGAGATTTACACTAGGTCTTATTTTCGGGGTAGGTCTTATATTAGGGCAGGTTTAGAAAATAGTGCTAGGTCTTACTTTCGGGGTAGGTCTTATTTTCGGGGAAACACGGTAGTACCTGTATTTCCCCCAAAATAAGACCCTGTCTTGTATTTTTTCCACTAAAAAAAAGGCACCAGGTCTTATTTTGGGGGGATGTCACCCACTGACTAACCTTGCTTGCATGCATTGCTCCTGGCCTCCTTTTCGCTGTCAGAGGCCTTCAGGAACTACTTCTGCGGCCGGCAAGGCTTTGCTGAAGGCCTCTGCAGCCAATAACAGAGCTCTGGATCGATCCAGAACTTTCTTATCAGCTCCAGAGGCCTTCAGGAAAGGCTTGCCGGCCTTACCGGCTGCAGAAGAAATGGGGCGGCAAGGCAGGTGTCGGGGTGTGTGAGGCCTGGCTACACCTGTCCAAAGGTAAGTAGTAGGGCAGCCACCATCCCCACCCTTGCTTAATTTTTACTTATACACTCTGGAGTGGACGGGAACTTAATTAGGGCTTATTTTGGGGATAGGGCTTATATTGGGCGCACGTGTAAAAAAAATCAAGCTAGGACTTACTTTCGGGGCAGGTCGTATATTTGGGGAAACTGGGTATATCTTATATGTTGCTTCATTTCCAGGGATTCTGAACCCCTTTATGGTATTAATTCAAAGATCCAAAACAAATTTCAGTTTAATAATAAAGTTCTATTCACCCTTTGGGGTAGCCTTCCCGGAACCATGTGTTTTTATGACTTCCTTTTCGGTGGTGGCCCCTGACCTCTGGAATAATCCTCCCCAAGGCAAGATGGACTCCTACCTCTTCTGGACATTAAGATCTGGTTTTTTCCATCCTCAGCATTACAAGCCAATTGTGTGTGTGGTGTGTGTGTGTGTCCCCTTTTTGGCTGCTCTGTTACGATGCTCAGCTACCCTTTGTTATCTATTCATTGAAAGATTTATAAGGCTGCCCAAGTGGGACAGCATGATTGATATGCGGGATATATTTTAATGTTCCATGATTTTGTATTAATTGGGGGGGGGTTCTAGTTTGTTTTCCCATGGTACGCCACCCGGCATGAGATTGCTTAAGGTGGGCTTATTTTATTTATTAAACTTAGACACCACACATCTGGCCTCAAGGCACCTTACACACCACAAAAGCAACAAGACAAAAGGTTAAAACAATAGCAACAACGGATCATGGGACAAGGTAATAAGTAAGTTCATAAAATGACAGGCAAATCCCTTTTAAAGCAAGACCATTATGGAAGATTTTGTGGGCCAGCTTCTCTCCCAACACCAGGTCTCCCATACGTCTGAATGGGTATCCAGCCCAGGGTGGATCTGATTTAAAATCAAGTCGATTGAAATCACGACTGAAATCACTAGTAAAAAGGCTTGATTTAAATCAACTCGATTTAAAATAATTATAAAGAGCAACTGCCATCTCTGCTGTGAAATTGTGTGAAGGCATCAATGCAGTGCCTGTTATCTCAGCTTGCAGAGCTCAGATTCATTGAATGAGTTTACCAAAAATGTCAACGCTTGGCAACTGTTTCACACTTACACCCCAGAGGTCATGCGATCCTCCTTTTGTGACCCTCGGACCAGCAGTCCATGGGGGGGAGGCTGGATCCACTTAACAGCCGTGTGACTAAGGGATTCACTTAACCATGGAGGCAATGTAGGTCGTAAAGCGGGACAAAACTCATTTAAATAAATGTCTCCCTTCAGCCACAGAAAGGCTGGGCTCCCCCTGCGGCCGTATGTCGAGGACTTACCTGTAGATGCAGCCTCCCTCCCGACTCACCTGGGAAGGAGGAAAAAAGGGGCCTGCCTTCAGGAGCGAGTTCTGTTTCCCCCCCGTTTTGTCCGTTTCTACTCTCCCCTCGGCGGGAGTTTCAAGTCTCCCCCCGCCCAAGTTTCTCACAAGGCGGTTTCTAGTCCACCCGCCCCCCCGTCCCGCGGTTCCCCCTCCCCTCACCTTCAGGCGGCCCAGCAAGTCGCCGCATTTGCTCAAGCTGAGGTTCTTGCGGTTCCACTCGGCCCGCAGCTGCTCGTACATGCCCGCCGCTTCCTTCAGCCCCGCCGCGTCCGCCCCGTTCAGCACCGGGCCCCGGCCGCCGCCATTATGGCCACCGCCGAAGCCATGAATCTGCACCCGGCGGGACCGTCGCGAAAGGGGAAAAAAAGTGGGGGGAGCCTCCCGCTCGACACCCCGCTTTACGGCCGCGGCCGTCAAACGAGAGTCTCCCTGGGCAACCGCGGCGCGCGGAGACGGCGGGCCGGCTCGCGCTTGCCCCCCGATTGGCTGGAGGAATGTCTTCGGCTGAGCAATTTTGGCGCATGCGCTTTGCCGATTGGAACCGCTCGCGCCGGTTGAGCGGAGAGAGTTGTGAGGGGGTGGGAAGGTTAAACGGCTGTCCGGTCCGGTGGTTGAGGGGTGGGGCGGGAGAAGACGGGCCGGCCCCCCCCCGCCTTCCTAAAGCAGAAAGCGTGGCAAGCGGAGGTGACTTTGGCGTGTCACGGCGTCGAATTAGCGAGGTCTCTTATTTCAGGGAGAGGACGGTGATGGTGACGTCACTGGACACCGATGACGTCATCGTGCCGGCTCTGGACAGTCTCTCTCTCTCTGTCTCTGTCTCTCTCTCTCTCTCTCTCTCTCTCATTAGCTTTACAAATAGCTCAAGGTGTTGAACATAGCCAATACTTCCAATTTCTCCACAACAACAACAACCCTGTGAGGTGGATTGTGCTGAGAGTGAGGGACTGGCCCAAAGTCAACCAAGCCGGTTTTCATGGCGGAGGCAGGACTTGAACTCGCCATCTCCCTCCCCCCGCCCCCCCCCCCGCTTTCTAACCTGTTGCCTTAATCAGTAGACCAAAACTGGCTCTACAGTCGGTGCCCTCAGCCTTGCTCTTTTAAGTCGGGCTCAAAAGCGTGATCAAATGGGGAGCAAGCTGGGCACAATGTTGATAATTTAATTTCCTGTTTATGGTAACATTTTGAAAAGGGATGATGGAAATGAAAGTTGGAGCGCCTGGTTGACTCGCTTTCTGCTAGGTTTCATGGCACGTAAGCGATGCTGGAGCAGGGTCCATCTGCAGGATTGTCTGGGGGGGGAAGGAGCTTCCACATTCAGTCACAGGTTGGTTCCACACAGCATCAACCTTGTGAACTCTCAAGTTTCCTCTTTCCACCATGTATTCAAGGTGGACAGGGATATATATATATACATACATACATACATACATACGTACATACATGTAGGTCTTGGTGTATTTGGGTCTTGTCCTGTGTAAGATTGAGAATACCTTGGCGACGTTTCGACGAGATCCCACTCGCCATCTTCAGGCTGGTGTCTTCGGCTTTGTGCTTGTGCCAGCAAAGCGTGAAATCTACGAAAACATATATATCTACAAATATATATATATATACACATACATACACATACACACACACACACACACATATATATATATTATTTGAACTTGTATGCCACCCCATCTCCGAAGATTCGGGGCGGCTCACAACTAAAAAACAGAGACAATAAATACTTGAAAAGCAATTAAACTAATTACAAGCCCAAATGCTAAAACCAATTACAGTAATAAACATTAAAATCCATCCCTCCCCCCAAGGAGGGGTCACAGCCCGGGTTGGTCAAATAACCAGGTCTTTAACTCACGGCGGAAGGTCTCGGAGGAGGTCAGGGGCAGGAGCCCCAAGGGCAGTTGATTCCAGAGGTCAGGGGCCCGACAGAATAGGCTCACACCGAGAGAATCGCCAGCCAGCATTGACCCGCCGATGGGACCCCGACATATATAACATATATATATATGTTTTCGTAGATTTTCACGGGTAAAGGTATGTAGGTCTTGGTGTATTCGGGTCTTGTCCTGTGTAAGATTGAGAATACCTTGGTGGCGTTTTGACGAGATCCCACTCGCCATCTTCAGGCTGGTGTCTTGACCGTGCTTGTGCCAGCAAAGCGTGATCTGAGCTGCCTTCTCTCTATAAATATTATCTCCAACACTGAACACTTCAACAAGAGAATAATTAGGGAAGCCATCAAATAGAAACACCCCCATAACATGAATAAACAGGATGATACTTCCCACCTACCAGACATCTGGAAACTAGCCCTATTCAACAAACGGTCCCAGCCACAAAAACCAACACCGGACCCAAAATAACACATGATGCCACCACCAATCTCCCTCACCAGACTCAAACCCAAGCCCACCCCACAGACAAAGGCAACCACCTTCAGAAACCAGACCATAGCTGCAACTCAGCTGCTATACCCCCTCCGACCCCCCAAACTAAGCAAATTGACACATGCTATGAACACATAGCCAGACCTCAAACTGGGAAACCAAGGCCCAGAATGTCACATCACAGCCTTCCACCCAGGATACTACATCATGAAACTCAGGAGATTACAACACAAAACCTCAGGAGGTTGCAACACAGACAACGACCCAGGAGATAACAGCACAAGACCCAGGATGTCACAGCAATGGAACTCAGAGGGTCATCACACAGCCCACTGCCCAGGTAGCTACAACACAAAAGGCTGAAGGACACACAGCCACCACCTCAGCCACACAGGCTCTTACGAAAAAGCCAACCAATCAGCAAACACCAATTCCACCAACCAATCAAGAAGCAACAACACAGCCAACCAACCCGCTTACAGCAGAGCCAGCACACCACACCCCCCCTCCAGTATTTATAGAGAGAAGGCAGCTCAGATCACGCTTTGCTGGCACAAGCAAGAAGCCGAAGACACCAGCCTGAAGATGGCGAGTGGGATCTCGTCGGAACGTCGCCAAGACACTCTCAATCTTACACGGGACAAGACCCGAATACACCAAGACCTACATACCTTTCCCTGTGAAAATCTATGAAAACAAATATAGATATAGATATAGATATAGATACACACACACATACACACATACATACATACATATATATATATATATACCGTATGTATATGTATATATATGTGTGTGCGCATTTTTAAAATAGTTAAAAAAGAGACATCCCATCTCTGGAATGAATCTAGTGGACAAACCAAAGGGCCTTTAAGATGGAGGTCCGCTGGGATGAGGGAGGGAACTAGAGAGGATGCTGTCAAAGTCATGCACACAACGACCATTGGTTAATGCTATATAAAGACACATCTCCTTACTGGTGGTTTTATACACTGACGATGTTAGCAAAGCCTAACGAAAGCTTAGTGAATGATATAAATTTTTAGTTTAAGAGATCAGGATGTCTGTCTCTTTTTTCACACCACACACACACACGCATACCGCATGTATATGTGTGGTTGTATGTGTGTAATGTATATATATATGTATATCTGTATAGGTGTAGGTACATATGTATGTATATAGCATGTGTATGCGTGTGTTATGTATGTGTATGCTTTTGAGAGCAGGCAGCAATTTCATTTTAATATGTCCACAGTAAAAAATGACAACATTGTCTTGTCCTCTCCTCTTCTACTTCCCTTCCTCCTCTCCTCTCCTCTCCTCTCCCTTGTCCTTCTCCTCCCCCCCTTCCTTTCCACCTCCTCCCCTCCCCACCTCATCTCACCTCATCTTTTGCAGGGAAGCAGCCATGATGTGGCAAACTTTTCTGCCCAGCCTGCTTTGTCTCTTCCTCCAATTGAAGTTTTGCCTCTCGCTGAGACAATGCAGATGGCTAGTTGCACTCAGTGAAACTAAAAATATCGAAGGACTCATAAGCAGCTATATCTACCAGGAAGAGCTTCGCAATGTGGCCGAGATCTTCAGGGATCTCAAAGATTCACCAATAGATCCCAGTGATAAAGATGCAGTGAGTACCTCTTACCTCTGAGTATATAAAAGACAGGAGAGCAGAAAGGGCATTTTGTTTCTAGACCCTGCAAGGATCCTGAGTAAAGCATGGAAGACTCAAGACACACAAATGGATTTGTTTTTACACAACACATGGGTAGACTTCAATTTATAATCGCAGTTGGGACCAGAATATCCATTGCTAAGCAAGGATGTTGGAAAGTGACTTACTTCTGATTTTATCTATCTATCTATGCATCTATATCTATCTATCTATCTATCTATCTATCTATCTATGATCGATCTTTCTATCTACTATATCTTCTATCTATATTTATATCTATCTACTAACTATATCATCCATTCATCCATCTATCCATCTATCTTCTATCTCTCTGATCAATCTTCTTTCTATCTATCTACTATCTATCTATATCTGTCCATCATCCATCCATCCATCCACCCATCCATTTATCTATCTATCCTACTTTGAATTTAGCCAGTGCAGTGGACCAAATTTGGTGAATTACTCACTGGAAATGCAGAAGATAACAGCTCCCACTAGCCTTATGGGAAAAAAAACCATTGTGTGTGATGTCCTATAAAGAGAAAAGACTTCTGAAAATAACTCTTTTTTTCTTTTTAAAGAATTACTACGGATTTCCATACTTCCTGAAAGTATCTCTATCTTGCGTCTATCGGGTAAGGATGAAATGTGTGCGTAATTGGTAACAGTTCCTTGATCGAGAGAAGGAGAGGAATTAGGTTTGGAAGGGCCCCTGCTTTAGTCAATCAGAATAGAGCTGGAAAGGGCCTTGAGGTCTTCTAGACCAACCCTCTGCTCAAGCAGGGGCCCTATACAATTTGAAACGAGTGACTGTGCAGTCTCTTCCTAAAACTCTCCAATGATGAAGCACCCACAACTTCTGAAGGCAAGCTATTCCACCAGTTAATTGTTATTTGCTTTAGTTATTTATTAAGAAAAGGGACACACTGGTGGTGAGAGAAGGCTAGGTCACATCTGGAGTGGACTTGCCGGTGTGGTAGAGAAACAGTACCACCCAATCCCCCAAGTTCATCGGCTTAGAATTATTATTATTCGTTCCATGTTTTGTTTGCCTATCTCACCGCAAGGGCTACTTTTGCATGCTTACAAGAATATAAAATAATAATAATAATAATAATAATAATAATGTCAACTCATAAAATAATTCTTTTTAGAGTTGCCAACAGAAGGGGGGAGCAGTGCGAGAGCTTGCAACTGAAACTGCATTCCATAAATAGTTTTCAAAGATACTAACTAGGCGATCGAAGTTTCTGCCATGCAAAATTTTAACTGGAGAGCATGGTTGATGACTCTTGGCTATGGATGTGTCCCATTGGAGAATGTGAATTACGATACACCCAGGAGGGTGGGGGGAAAACCCGGGTCAAGGGTGACAATGATTGCCTGGGTGTAGCTGACTCTGAGGCATATAATTCATAGTCACCCTTGACCCTGGTTTTCCCCCACCCCCTGGGGGTATCGTAATTTACATTCTCCAATGAGACAAATCCATAGCCAAGAGTCATCAGTTATGCTCTCCATTTAGAATTGTGCATGGCAGAAACTTCAGTCACCAAGTTACCATCTTTGAAAACATTTATGGAATGCACTTTCGGTTTTGCAAGCTGTCGCACCGCTTCCCTCTCCCTTTCTGTTGGCAACTCTAAAAGACCATAGAATTATTTTATGAGTTGACAAATAATATAACAATAACAGCAAAAAAGGATCACTTGGGAAAGACTCTCCAACCTTCTTCTTGCAGAGGCAAGAGATGGCTATTCGGGTGGGCCACTACAGCGGACTGACACCAATCGTGAGGGTCTATTTTAGGGAACCCGTCAACCCTGTGCGCCAGAAACAAGAACGTTTACGGATTGAAATGAAGGCTGCCCCATACCGGATGAATGGTGGGTTGGTGACCAGGAGCGTTTTGGCACCATTGTAGAAGCCGGTGAGGCTGGAGCAGTGGGAAGGGTCTTTACCCACGTAACTGGGTGTTGCTCATGGCTTTGAAAAACAGAAAGACTTGTTTGATCCAGTTTTGGCACCCTAAATCTTTCTTTCCATTTCCAGCCGCCTATGCACAAAATGAATTAGCTTCTGCTGTTTGGGATAGGTGGGCAGGGCTCCCTTCTCCCGAAAGATGTTTGGTTTTGGACTGGCATGTTGCATAAAGCCAGACTTTTACCAATAAATTTTTTTGGGGTTAAACTGTAGCATTAGACAAACGGCAGAAATTGTGGGGTAGAAACTAAAAACTAACAATGTCAACTGCATACAAAGAAAACCTGTATAAGATGTTTTATAGATGGCATTTTGTGCCGGCAAGACTGGCAAGGATGTTTAAAGATAAATCAGCTAAATGCTGGAAATGTCACCAGACACCAGGAACATATTATCATATGTGGTGGACATGCGTAGAAGCTAGAAGATATTGGACAAAAATACATACATGGTTGGAAAAGATGATACAGCAACATATTGATTTAAAACCTGAAATATCTCGATTGGGGATTATACCTGAAACTTATAGTAAAGAGAATGTATATTTAATTATTCATGTATTAAATGCAGCTAGAATTGTATTTGTGCAAAATTGGAAAAGTGAAGAGATTCCGACTGAAGAGAATGGGATTAGAAAAATACTAGACTGTGCAGAAATGAATAGGTTAACATTAGCAATTCAAGAGAAGGAACACACTGAAAACAAACAAACCCCAATAAAGGAGAATATTTGTAGCGATGGTCATAGAGACGGGCAGGCGGCCGAGGCTCTGAATTTTGATCACATGACCCTGGGGATGCTGTAAAGGTTGTAGCTGTGAACTCATAAGTCACATTTTTCAATGCCGTTGTAACAAGCGGTCACTAAATGAACTGTTGTAAGTCAGAGACGGCCTGCATGCATCCTTATGAACGTAATGTAAAAAGCATGTCTCTATCGGTAACCATGGGGTAGGTTTCTGCTCATCATTCAGCAAGCAGCTCAGGCTGCGTGACGTGCTACTCTCTGTCTCTCCAGATTCAGCAACTTGTGATAGCGAGGAAATTTGCAAGATGTTTTGGTTTGCGCCGATGCCCTTCTTGAACGGCAGCGTTGTGCACCACGTCTTGGTGAAGACTAATGGCTTTGGGCTCCCTATACTCAACAAGTTGTAAGAAGAGGCTGGGTCTAGTGGTCTTTCTAGCCTTCCCTCTTGCTAAATGCTGCCAACAAGGGAATCAATACTAGATACCTTTCATTTATTTTCCCCCTGCATTTCTTATTCTTTTACAAATAACTCAAGGCGGCGAGGATATCCAACATACCTTCCTCTTCCTGTTTTACCCACCACCACCAAGTTGGACAGGGAGAAAGTGACTGGCCCAAGGTCACCCAGCTGGCATTTAAAGCCAAAACAGGATTAGAACTCAGGGTCTTCTGTTGATGGGCCCTAAATCACCTAGCTTTCATGCCTAAGGCAGGACTAGAACTCACCTCTCCTAGTGATTAGCCCAAAGTCACCAAGCCAACATTCATAGCTAAAGCGGGACTAGATAGAACTCATGGTCTCCCGCTTTCTAGCCCCCTACCCTGAACCACTAGACCAGACTGCCTCTGAAACCACTTTGTTGGAACCAAACCTTTCGATTCCTCCCTTTCGAGAAGGTCTCCCGCTGTGGCCGTCAGGTAATTTTACTCTAAATTGCTCTCCCCCATTTCTTTCTCTTCCCCCCCCCCATTGTTTTGGTTCTCTTGGACCCAAGTATCATATCGCAATATAATTTGCTTTGGCAGGCAAGTTATTCACAAACGTAGTAAATGAAATATTCATATGCATGCGCTTCCTCTTTCCCTTTCTTCCTAGGTTCTACATTAACATAAATGGATTTATGGAACCATTCGAGAAATTAGATATATTCAGGATTGGGAACAAGGTGATTTGCTGTGGGCTGGGGTTTGCAAATGTAGAGTTACGATGCTTGGGCTAGGGTTAGGGTTAGGGCATCCGCGCATCAGGCACCGGACCTGGCTGTTCCTCCTCTTCCTCATCAGCCACCTCCAGACCTGGGGACTGTTGACTCTCCACCTGAGGTCTGACAGAGGGCCCAGGCTCCGCCTCTGTCTCCCTCTCTCTGACAGCTCCACTCCCTCTTTCCCCTTGGAGCTGTCAGGTTGTCTTGCTGCTGACCCTGACTCCCACGTTGCCCCCTCCTCCTCTGATTTGGCTGCTGGAGGGCCGGGTGGCCGACAGGCCATAGCAAAGCCTGCTAGCATTCAATAAGGCAAATGCCTCTTTTGGCTCCCCTGGGCAGAGGTCACACCAGCCATCCCTTTGAGAACGTTCAGTTGGCCAGAGGACTCGAACTCACAGTCTCCTGTTTTCTAGCCCAGCTCCTAAACCCCTACCAAACCAAACTGACCCAAATCTTCCCATCTCCTCACACGTACAGAACTAACCTCACTGGAAAATAGGGGGCGGCTAAGCTTCACCTACAGCGAAGAGTGCTGTGGCCCAACTAAAATCTGTGGCTTGACTGAGTGGGAAGGGAGCTTTAAAGGTCTTCCAACCGCCTGCTCAGGCAGGAAGCCCAGTGCCATTCCAACAAAGTGGTTGTCCAGTCTCCTCTGAAAAACCTCCCGTGTTGGAGCACCCACAACTTCTGGTGCCAAGCTGTTCCACTGGTTAATTGTTCTAACTGGCAGGAAATTCCTCCTTAGTTCCAGGTTGTTTTCGCTCCTCAATTAGGTTCCGTCCGTTGTTTCTTGTCCTGCCTTCAGGGGCTTTGGAGAAGAGGTTGACCCCACCCCCCTCTTCTGTCAGCGTGCCAGAAAACGTCCACTCCAACAAATAACTCCGAGACAAACACCCTCTCAAAAGTTCTGTTTTATTTGGGTAGTAAACTGGCACATCTGGGAAATCCCGAATCTGAAAATTCCGGGTTTCCTTGCAATAAGTGAAAACTGCAAATCCACCCCCTGCACCCATCATCGCATCACATGCCCCAATCACCATCCGTCCCAACTTGAGACTTCCCCTCACCCAGGTGCAGAGATAACATGACCTTGACTTAGAAAAAGAATGCTATTATGTCTAACCACATCCACTCCCAAGATATTCCCCCTTCCCATTTTCCCAGGCTCAAGAATGTGGCAGCGTGGAAGCGTCTGGTATCAATACGTCTTCCAAAGCTGACATCTTCTTTGTGGCAGCCCCTGAGATATTGGAACACTGCTATCAGGTCACCCCTAGTCCTTCTTTTTATTAGACGTACCCAATTCCAGCGACCGTTTTCTTTATATGTCTTAGGCACCCAGTCCCTAAACATCTTGGGCTTCACATTGCGGTGGAATCGAATGTTTTGGGTTGATGGGCACGTGCTGAACATTTCTTTTATCTCCCTGTCTGGTTGGGTACAGTTGTACAAGTGGAAGAGTGTCTTTAGCCTGAGTGACCCATCGCGGCCCTTGTGGGCCACGTACCGAAAAGCGCCTGTGGTTATCCTGGGAGGGATCCCCGAGAAGAAGATCGTCATCGTCTCAGAGACGAACTTTGATACGTATCACCTAATAGAGGTAAACAGAGAGAGAGAGAGAAAATGACCACGGGTAGTCCTTGATTTACAACAGTTCATTTAGTGACCCTTCAAAGTGACAACATCACTATGGTGGCACAGTGGTTAGAGTGCGTACGGCAGGCTATCTCTTCTGACTGCCGGCTGACAGCAGTTCGGCAGTTCAAGTCTCACCAGGCTCAAGGCTGGCTCAGCCTTCCGTCCTTCTGAGGTCAGTCAAATGAAGACCCCGATTGTTGGGAGACAATAGGCTGACTCTATAAACTGCTTAAAGAGGCCTGTAAAACACTGTGAAGCAGCATATAAGTCTAAGGGCTATTGCCTTTTCTCCCTCCCTCCCTTCCCTGGTGCACAGTGGTTAGATTGCTGCATTGCAGGCTAACTCTGCCAACTGCCACTAGTTCGATCCTGACCGGCTCAAGGTTGACTCAGCCTTCCGTCCTTCTGAGGTCGGTCAAATGAGGACCCAGATTGTTGGGAGACTATATGCTGACTCTGTAAACCGCTTAGAGGGGCCTGTAAAAGCCCTGTGAAGCAGTATGTAAGTCTACATGCTCTTGCTATCATTGAAAAAAAGTGACTTACAACCATTTTCCACCCTTGCCACCATGGCAGCATCCCCATGGTCTCACGTAATCAACATTCAGACAACTGCAACTGACTCACATTGCTGATGGTTGCAGCATCCCGGGAGAGAGAGAGAGAAAGAGAGAGTGTGTGTATGTGAGTGACGTGATCCCTTTTGCAACCTTCTGACCAGCCAAATCCACGGGCAAGCCAGATTCACTTAACAACCGTGTGACTAACTTAAGAACTGCAGTGATCTGCTTCATCCCTGTGGCAAGAAAGGTCGTAAAACGGCTCACAGCTCACTTTACAAATGTCTTGCTTAACCACCGACATGTTGGCCTCCTTTGTGGTCGTTAGTCAAGGTTTTCCGCACCTTTGGAGGGTTAGGCTGCCTCCCTTGGGGCGGATGGTAGAGAGAGATGCTTCCTCTCCCTTCAGTTCACACAACTTTGCCCTTTTTTTCTTTTTAGTATATGTTTTTTATTTCATAAACATTTTGAATGCCGTGTATTGCCAGGGCATCTCATTTACAGAAAAACAAAGAAAGAAGAAACAGGAATATGAACACATATACTACTAATAATAGTGTAATGGAATAAGAGATTTCTTTGTATTAGCTTATTTGTAATTCTGTTGGTTATGTTGTCATATTTATAATTATAAACCATCTTTATATTTAATTCATATGTAGCAATAATCTTTCTTCATCTAATTTCTACCTCTTATCTCTTAGCCACTCGTAAAATCTATTCCATGTTAAGTAATACGCTGTGCCTTCTTTGTCCTTTATTTATTTATTTTTAATTCATATTTATATCCCACCCTTCTCCGGAGACTCAGGGGGGCTTACAATGTTTTGGGATACAACCCAATGCGCTCAGCAATAGCCTTCCTTCCATTGTATATGCCTGCTTATTACTAAGCGGCATTTTTACAAAGTCAGCTTATTGCCCCCAACAATCTCGGGTCCTCAGTTTACCTAACCCGAGAGGATGGAAGGCTGAGTCAACCTTGAGCCTGGTGGGATTCCAGCCTGCACTAATTGCAGGCAGCTGGAACTAAGTGCTAGGCATTTAACAGCCTGCACCACCAAGGCCCATTTTCAACGTCAATCTATCCATCTCTGCAGCATCTAATGTTTTCCGAATTACATCCTCATCTAATGGAGTGTTCTCATTTTCCCAATATTGTGCAAAGACAGCTTTGCCTTTTTGTCTCCGGCTCTGCTGCAGGTGGGCATCGACAGCTGCTGGATCGGCTCCCTTTCCTGCCCGCAGCGAAATTTCTCCTCCTCCATTGTGGACGCCATCGCTACCGAAAGTACTCTCTTCATCCGGCAAAACCAACTGGTCTATTACTTTACAGGGCATTATCCAATTTTACACCAGGCAACCAAAGGATCTGGTATGTGAGCCTAAAAAAATAAACCCCAAAAATGCTCCTGCGGCCACCTGCCCCTTTCCCCTCCTGCCATGATGCTTCCAGGAGCATGGCCTCACCAGAAAGGTCCATAATAGGTAAAAATCAAAGCTTCCTGCCAGAGAGTCAAATCAACCCACTGGATTTCTCACGTTCCTGCTTTACTTCACGCATTTATTAAGATCCCAGGGACTGAATGATCTATACAATTACATGTGGAAGTGTGATTTACCATAATTGGAGTAAGTCCTCTGGATTCATACGGGGGTTCAAGAGTGCTTTTACAGCCCTCTCTAAGCAGTTTATAGAGTCAGCCTCTTGCCCCCAACCATCTAGGTCCTCATTTGACCCACCTCAAAAAGATGGAAGGCTGAGTCAAAGTTGAGATGGTCAGGATTGAACTCCTGGCAGTGGGCAAAGTTAGCCTGCAATACTGCATTCTAACCACTGCGCATCACAGAAGGGAGGGAGGGAGAATGGAAGGAAGGAAGGAAAGGGAAGGAAGGAAGGAAGGAAGGAAGGAAGGAAGGAAGGAAGGAAGGAAGGGAAGGAAGGAAGGAAGGAAGGAAGGAAGGAAGGAAGGAAAGAAAAAAAGGAAGAGCAATAGCATGGATTTATATACGGCTTCACAGTCCTTTTACTGACCTCTCCAAGTGGTTTACAGAATCGGCCTCTTGCCCCCAGCAATCTGGGTCCTCATTTGACCCACGTCGGAAGGATGGAAGGCTGAGTCCAACCCTGAGCCAGTGAGTGAGTCTTGAACTGCTGGCAGTCAGCAGAGCCTACAATACCGCATTCTAACCGCTGCGCCACCACGGCTCTTCGGCATCTTTGGGACAATCCTTTCAATGGGCACTCACTCATTGGCTGCTGCCTTGAGCCCATCCCGCTAACCGCTGATCCTCCTCTCCTTCCCTTTTAGAAGGTAGCAGGAAGCTGCCAAAGGTTTGTGGGCAGAACGGCAGAACTTTCTGATGGGGTCTGATAACCTCTGGGGTCTACTCTTTCTCCCTTTGCCGCCCCTTTAGATCTGTGGACACGGATCTTGAACAAAGTCTGCGTGAAAAGGCTGCTTCCCGTCTTTTTCCCTCACAATAACACCGAATATGTGATCGCCCTCAGCGGCGGTTTCCAGGAAGGGGAATTCTTCCTTATATCCTGCAAAGGTAGGGGTAATCAGAAGTCTAGAGATTCTCAGTCGGTCATAGTTGTCCCAAAGATGCTATTTTCAGGAGGCCACTAGACTTCCTTGTTTTTTTTTCCTTTTGAAGACGTCTCGCTTCTTATCCAAGATGCTTCTTCAGCTCTGGCTGAATGGTGGGGAGCAGAAGGATTTACACTCCTTGCAGACAGCTTGTCATTTGCATCCTTTGAGAGAGTCCCTGAGGCTACTTGGAGGTTTATCTGTATCCTCAGGGTCACCTGAGTGGTGCTCCTGGTTCCTGTAGTCTGCAGTTTTTTTTTCCCTCTGGAAATCCATTGCACAGCATTTGAAGGGTGTTTTGTCTCAAATTGTACAGCTAAAAGTCCATCGAGATCTCAGTCATCCAGGTGATGGGCGTCCCAAAGGTGCTTTTTTCACAAGGCAGCTGGATTTCCTTTTTTTTTCTTTTGAAGACATTTCACTTCTCATCCAAGAAGTTTCTTCAGCCCTGGCTGGATGGTAGGGAATGGGAGGATTTACGCTGCTTGCAGCCTGCAAGGAGGCCACTGTCTGCAAGGAATGCCAGTGCTTCCATTCCCCACTGTCCTTCAGAGCCGAGGAAGCTTCTTGGATGAAAAGCAAAATGTCTTCAAATGAAAAAAAACAAGAAAGTCCAGTTGCCACCTGAAAAGCACCTTTGCGACAACCATCACCTGGATGACACAGCAGCCCTCCTAACTACGAAGCACCTGAATTTTGAGTGCGGGCGCACTGCGACCGTTCTTAAGTGTGGAAGAACGTTCAGAAGTCACTTCTTTTCAGGGGCATGGCAACTTGAACGGTCACTAAGCAAAATGGTTGTTAAGTTGAGGGCTGTAAAATAACATTGCGGCATTTTGACAGGTGTGAGGCCATGCCAGTAAAGGAAGAACTGTGGTTTTTTTTCCTGTTTTTTATTTTAGATGGGGTTGTGAAGGCGAGCGACAGCATAAAAGAAAGGAGGCGGTCCGTGTGCTATAATGTGTTCCGTGAGTCCTTTTCTCTGTTGAAAAGTTGCCTTTCCTTTTCCCCTAAGTGTCAGCATCCCAAACAATGCACCCGTTGGAAGCAGAACTCCGAGGCAGGTAGATTCCTCCAAGAAGATGTTTATTGGAGACATCTCGTCGCAACTCTCAAAGTTCCCGTGGTTTTCACCTAATAGCGATGGCCTTAGACTTATACACCGCTTCACAGTGCTTTTACAGCCCCCTCTAAGTGGTTTACAGAGTCAGCCTCTTGCCCACCAACAATCTGAGTCCTCATGGAAGGATGGAAAGCTGAGTCAACCTTGAGCTGGTCAGGATCAAACTGCTGGCAATGAGCAGAGTCAGCCTGCAATACTGTATCCTAACAGGGAGGGAGGGAAGGAGGAAGGAAGGGAGGGAGGGAGGGAGGAAGGAAGGGTTTACAGAGTTGGTCTCTTGCCCCCAGCAATCTGGGTCCTCATTTTACCCACCTTGGAAGGACAGAAGGCTGTGTCAACCTTGAGCCTGGGGAGATTCGAACTGCAGGCAGCCGGCAGTCAGCTGAAGTAGCCTGCAGTACTGCGCTCTAACCACTGCGCCGCCATGTCTCATCATTAAAAGAGTCCAAGTCCCCCCTCCCAGGCGTCACCAGTCACATTGTCCGATGAATACAGCTGGTGGACTCCACTCCTCCTTCAGCAGCCACCTGTTTTACGATGACCTTGGTTCCCAGAGGAAAACTTTTTGTTTTGACTGTTAGCTGGGCTATCTCCTTCCCCCTCTCAGGCTTCGTGGCAAGTACGAGCACACGATGGCTTCAGCCAGGTTCGCTTCAGAGTTGGCCCTCTGGGTAGTTTCTGTAGGCTTCAGCTGCTGTGGAGACTTTGGGGAAAGGTGGCTGCACTTTGTGATGGGTGCATCTAACACGCTTCCATGCATCCCTCCAGTTTTTAGACCTCTCTTCTCCTTTTCTCCAGATGCTCCCTGCTTCATTTTATGGGTCTCACTGACAGAGGAAAACAAGTTCCATCTGCTGGTCACTCACAGGTTCAACAGGAAATCTTACATTGTTTCATATGACAGAGGTGAATAATGCGCGAGTCCTTTTACGCGGGACTTCTTGACCGCAGCGGAAACCAAAATTGCTGCTGTGGAGCAAGACCTTTGAGAAGTTGAGTTTTTGACCCCCATTTGACCCCCCCTCTTGGCCATGCTCGTTAAGGGTATCACTGCTGCTGTTGAAATAATGACACGGTTGTTAAATGAATCTGGCTTCTCCCGTTGGTTTTGCTCATCAGAAAGTCGCGAAAGGGGATCCCATGAACCCCGGGATGCTGCAACCGTCATAAATACTGACCCAAGTCTTGTTCAAATCAAACAGACACAAAGTATGTACAAAAGCAAACCTTTTTAATGCGGTGCTGTGAATTTTGTGCATTCACAGCCAAGAGTCATTCAAAACTAATTGTCCCAGATAAGAGCAAGCCCTTTCAAGGTTGCAAAAGGCTGCCAAGAACAAAAGACTAATTGCAGATAAATATCCCAAGCCAGAAGTTTCCAAAAACCACCTGGAGTAAGCAGGGCTTCAATGAGGACTCTGAGCAAAGAACTTCTTTGCTTCCTGCAAAGAAGCCAACCCTGAAGGCTGGCTTTTATCCCTTAGGGGAGGGGCCATCCCCTTCCAGCCTTACTCCCGAGTCACCCATGCTGCTTCAGCTTCTCTTTCCTTCGAGCAGCCCTGTGAGCACAGGCTCCCCGGGGTCCTTTGCGTCACTGCTGCCAGACTCCACAACCTCTGAAGGCAGCACTCTACTCTTCGATAGTCCTGGCCCCCTTCCTGCATCACATGCAGGCCCCTCATCCGAGTACTCGCTGTCAGAGACCTCAGCCTGCTGCCAGCGAACCATAGCACCACCACATATGGTAAAATGATCCAGAACTAAGCACCCCGTGGGCTGGATCCGGTTCTGGGCCTTGAGTTTGACACCCCTGCTCTAAGGTCTTCGTTTGTGTTCACACACTAACCTTTGTTCTCTTCTCTCTTCCGTTTCCAGAGCGGAAACATTTTGAAATAGTGTATGCAATCCCTACCCGTGTACCTGAGGGTAAGAAACATACCGTTCATGGTTTATGAAACTCACCTGGTCCTTGGGAGGAGGAGAGGAATGCCCAACCCAGTCTAAACAGCTGGCTGACCCTGCCACAAAACAGCATAATACTCATTTATCAAACCACTCATGCTGCCCAACCCTCAACAACTTTGGGCAGTTCACAACAATGAAATGACAACCCAAGCAATAGATAGATGAGGAAAAAAAACATCTTTCACAAGAAAGAAAGAAAAACAATAGAGTGGGTGAACAAGAAGGGAGGAGTGTCTCCCTCCCTCTGGCAATGACCTGGGAGAAGAGCCAAGTCTTCACTGCTTTTCTAAACAATAGCAGAATGGAGGCCATCCAGATCTTGGGGGAAACTTTGTTCCAAGGGGAAGGTGTTGCAGCAGAAAAGGTGTGTTTTTGGGCTCCTGGGAGATGGCTTTGCTTTACGCAGGGATTCCCAACTTTGGCAGCTTTAGGACGCATGGATTCAATTCCCAGAATTCCTCAGCCAGCCGTGCTGTTTGAGTTTTGTAACAACAAACAACACCCTAATTTTTTTTTTAATTACATTTATATGCCGCCCTTCTCCAAAGACTCAGGGCGGCTTACAATTTTTGGGATACAACCCAGTGTGCTCAGCAATAGCCTTCATTCCATTGTATATGACTGCTTATTAGTAAGCAGGATTTTTACAAAGTCAGCTTATTGCCCCCAACAATCTTGGGTCCTCAATTTACCTACCCCGAGAGGATGGAAGGCTGAGTCAACCTTGAGCCTGGTGGGATTCGAGCCTACAGTAATTGTAGGCAGCTGGAACTTAAATGCAGGCATTAAACAGCCTGAGCCACCAAGGGACCATCAAGACTGCCACCATCAACGCTGACAGGGCAAGCCATTAGCATGTAAAAAAGAGACCAAACCACACTCCCTTCTAGCACTGATGATGTTACTTCTCTTCTTCTCAACAGCCTCTGATAAAGGGTTTGTGATGCTCCTGGGCACCGAGGCATACTCAAATACAACCCTGGTCGCTCGGGGCCTGGCTTACAACCCCTTCAGCCATTCTTTTTATATTTGGGGGAACGTGATCTTGCTAAGGTAAGCTTGTCCTTCCTAGGCTGAACTGTCATAGTGTCCAAAGCAGAGGTGGGATTCAGCCAGTTCTGACCGGTTCTACAGAACGAGTAGCGGAAATTTTGAGTAGTTCGGAGAACCGGCCAATCCACCTCTGACTGGCCCCACCAACCCCATCTCTTCTCTGCCTCCCATTGAGTCCCATCTGATCAGCTGGGTCTTCTTTGGTTGCCCTGCACAGGAGGACGGAGCTGGAAAGCAGGTTACTGGGGTGGGGAAGGAGTGAAGATTTTGCAGTATCCTTCCCCTGCCACGCCCACCAAGCCACAGAACCAGTAGTAAAAAAATTTTGAATCCCACCACTGGTCCAAAGGGGTAATTTAGCCAGTAGAAACGAGCAGGAATATAATAAGAAGTACAAGACAGCTTGGTCTTTTCAAGTTGGTCCTTGCAGCAGTTCCCAGAAGGCTCCACAGCCATTTGCACTATTCAGGCATAGAGGAACCTCCAAGTGGCCTCAACGACTCTCCGAGAGAGAGCACTAAGGAGCAGAGGACTGCAAGGAATATAAATAGCAGTAGCCCTTAGACTTATATACCGCTTCACAGGACTTTTACAGCCCTCTCTAAGAGGTTTACAGCGTCAGCCTCTTGCCCGAAACAATCTGGGTCCTCCTTTTACCCACCTCGGAAGGATGGAAGGCTGAGTCAATCTTGAGCTGGTCAGGATCGAACTGCTGGCAATTGGCAGAATTAGCCTGCAATACTCCATTCTAACCACAAGGAAGGAAGGAAGGAAGGAAGGAAGGAAGGAAGGAAGGAAGGAAGGAAGGAAGGAAGGTTGGTTTACAGAGTCAGCCTCTTGCCCCCAACAATCTGGGTCCTCATTTTACCCACCTCTGAAGGAGGGAAGGCTGGTGAGATTCGAACTGCCAAACTGCAGGCAGCCGGCAACCATTCAGTCAGCGCCAAAGAAGCTTCTTGGACGAGAAGCGAAACGTCTCCCAGGAAAAACAAAGGAAGTCCAGTTGCCTCTTAGAAAAAGCACCTTTGGGACAAGGACGAGGCATTTTAGTTATTTATCTGCTAGGCTTTATCCCAGCTTTATTGTTTTTGTTATAAATAACTCAAAGCGGTAGCCATACCTAATGCTCACTGGTGGTATTCAAAATTTTTTTACTACCGGTTCTGTGGGCAGGGCTTGGTGAGTGTGGCGTGGCGTGGCTTGGTGGGCGTGGCAGGGGAAGGATATACTGCACAATCCCCCTTCCCTCCCAACCCCACTAACCTGCTTTCCAGCTCTGTTCTCCCGTGCAGGGCAACCAAAGAAGACCCAACCAATCAGCTGGGACTCCATGGGAGGCAGAGAAGAGATGGGATTGGCGGGGCCAGTCAGAGGTGGGAATGGCCGGGTCTCTGAACGACTCAAAATTTCTGCTACCAGTTCTCCAGAACCTGTCAGAACCTGCTGAATGCCACCTCTGCTAATACTCCTTCCTCCTACTTCCCCCTGTGAGGTGATTGGGCTGAGAGATCATTTGGCTCAAAGTCGGTGTTCATGCCAAAGTCGGGACTAGAACTCACCGAGCCCTGGTGATTGACCCAAAGTCCCCCAGCCAACTTTCATCTGTAAGGCTGGACAAGAACTGGAACTAGACCTCCCAGCCTCCTGATTTCTAGGCCTTAACCGCTACCCCAAAGTGGCTCTCCAAACTGAAGTTGGCCCACCGCTCAACCTAATGGCAGCGTTTTTTCTCTTGTCTTGCTCTCCTTTCCAGCCAAGATATGATGAATTACATCTATCTCTCCAATTTCCCGCATGACTCTCCCATCAAGGATTTTGTCCTCTCTTTCACGGGGCCTTTTGCCATTATGACGGACCGGGAGGAGGTGAGGCCTTTATATTCCTCATGAATCCAGGGGATAGGAAGGCTGCGGGAAGCGGATCATCCCTGGCCATTAACCCCACTTTCTGTTGTACTCTTCAGAGGTAGTCCTTGACTTACAGCAGTTCATTTAGTGACCGTTCAAAGTTACAACGGCACTGCAAAGATTGGGCAACTATTTGTCTGAAATGGTATAGGGTTTCCTGCCTAAGCAGCGGGTTGGAATGGAAGACCTCCATGGTCCCTTCTAACTCTGTTCTGTTCTGTTCTGTTCTGTTCTGTTCTGTTCTGTTCTATTCTATTCTACTCTACTTACTCTATTCTATTTCCCATTCTATTTTCTATTCTAATCTATCCTATTCTTGTTTTATTCCTATTCTATTCTTATTCTGTCTTGTTCTATTCTATATACTATTCTATACTATTGCATTATTCTGTTCTATTCTGTTCTGTTCTATTTTCTACTCTATTTTCTACTCTACTTTCTCTTCTCCATTCTCTTCTCATGCTTTATTCCTATCCTATGCTATCCTACAGGTACGTGCATGCAAAGTAGCTTTGCACAAAAACTCCCCCCTTCCCCCCCTCCTTCTTCTCATTGTAGCTCTGGGTGTCGAGCGAAAGCGGCATCGCGTTTAGGAAGGTTTATCCGTCGGATGCCTGGCATAAGTTGCGTGCTCTCCAAAGGATGAGAGGGTCCACAAGATATTCATCAGGCAGTCATTCCATCATCAGCATATTCTACAACCCAGAGGGCTTGCAGGAGGTGGGTGAGATGGGCCAGAGATGGGCCACATGGGACATCCATGGAAGTTTCACAGAAGCCAAGGGGTCGGGCAAGGTCCTTATGGGTTCGAACGAGGGGCTTGCGGGCTTTGCTTAACAATTTATTGATTGATTTAGCTTCTATTGCTGATCTCACAAGTGTGACAGTGGGCAGCTTGCTACCCTCCCGTTTATTATCACAGGTAGTCCTTGGCTTACGACCATAACAAAGCCCCAAATTTCTGTTGGGAAGTGAGACATTTGTTAAGCAAGTTTTGCGCCACTTTATGACCTTTCTTGCCACAGTGGTTAAGCGAAGCACCGCGGTTGTTAAAACGCTAGTAGCCCAGTTCTTAAGTGAACCTGGTGTTCCCCATTGACTTGGCTTTGTCAGAGGATTGCAATACGTTACCCGCAACTGTCATAAATATGAGCCAGTTGCCAAACGTGTGAATTTTGCTCACATGATGCAGCAAAGGCCATAACTCTGAAAAAAACAGTCGCAAGTCCGTTTTTCCCAATGCCGTCGTGACTTAGAACAGTCACTAAAAGGAACCATTGTAAGTCAGGGATTACCTGCATTCTTAACAACCAAAAGCATAATGTGTCAAAACATTCCTTTTAAAAAAATTTTTTTAAAACAAACTTTATTTACATATATTAAGAAAGACATACAAATTTTTAAAACTGTTAAAAAAAGAACATCATTATTTACATTTTATATCGAATGGGATTAGTCCTGATACTGTCAAAACATGTGTCAAAACATTCCTATGCCTGTTTTAGTAGTTGCCATAAAAAAGGGGGAAGGGGGAGGAAGGAAAACTGGAAGAGCAGTGCAGCAGTTTGAAAGCACATTCCAACTGAAAGTACATTCCAACTCTTATCTTTAAAAGATTGTAACTAAACTACCAGAGTTTTTGCCTGCAAATATATTTAATTGGAGAACGTGAATGAGGACACCCAGCCCATGAACGTGCTGGAGAATCTGATTTATGACACACCCAGGGGGGAGGGGCAAAACAGGGTCACAGGGGACTGTAAATGACATAGGCCACTCCATACAGGGCAGTGCCAGTATGTCGCCTCTAATGAATCCTTCGAAGTGTTTTGAAGTTTGACTCGAGAATCATGATTTAATTAGGGCGATTGCTGGAATCCTGACATAATGAATGAAAATAAAGAATTGAAATCAGAAGGCCCAGATTCCCAGCCTAAAAAGTCCTCGAGACTTTTTTTTGTTCCCTGCCATGAAAGAAATACAAGAAGTCCTCGATTGTTGGCTGCAATTGGGGTAACAATTTCTGTTGCTAAGCAAGGTGGTCGTTAAGCGAGCCATGCCTGATTTCACAGCATCCTTTGCCACAGTTGTTAAACAGATCACTGAGTTGTTCAATAAATCACATGGTTGGTGAAAGAATATGGCTTTCCGCCCCCCCCCAAGACTTTAAATCTCACACATCGGCTGGGAAAGTCGCAAACGGTGATCATGTGGACCCTGAGATGTAAATACATGCGGCCAAGCCCCGGAATTTTGATCACATTTTCAACCCTGAACCCAATTTGAGGCTTCAGTGTTGCCACACCGGAGCTGAGGGGGGGGGATAGAGGTAGCTGGGGTTTTGTAGCCAAAACAAAATACTTTCTCCTGGGAACCAAGGACATTTCCACAGGTGGTTGGAGAGAGGAGGAGCGATGGTACCAGGCAACCGGACGGCACCTTGATTGGACCATGTGACTGATTGTTTTGAGAAAGTGAAAAAAACCTTTAAATTGGGCGAAAACTGTGAGAATCTTCAGAGTTGGTTTATCACCAGAAGTGTGCCAATATGACATATCCAATAAACACATTCTTTGAGGGTTCTACCCAGGGGTGGGATTCTACCGGTTTGGACCGGTTCTGGTGAACCGGTAGTTCCAGTGATCATTTGTCCCTACCCACCCACCCCTGCTCTTTCCTGTCCTTTATTTCCTTGTTTTGGAGTGCAGCTGATGCACGTGGCAGAGTGGTTTTGCCGCGCCTCAGCCGTTTTACTCACCAGGACTGCAGTAGAAGGTATTATAGCTGAAAATTGGCTTTTTTAAAATGGTGTGCACGTGCGATCCCCGAACCGGTTGTTACACCGGTTGAATCGCACCACTGGACCTACCGCCCTCCGAGTTTTGTCTGCTATGGGTGTATTACTTGGAACCCAGGCACTTGTGACCTTGGGGAATGGTGTGACGGCCCTTAATTGCCAGGACCGGTCCTAAATCCCTTTCTGCAGTCCTGTTGTAATTTAGAATAGTTGCTGGACAAAAAAAAAAGCCAAGGACTGCTTGTAATGGCAGAAGTGAGGTGAAGATTGTGATGTTGCCTTTGCGTTGGTTATTGTTAAATCCCAGGTCCTTTTGGTTGGGCTTTTTCCTTTATTTTGCAGCTGATTTATTTGACAGACCATGGCAAAGAAAGATTCCTGAAGAGGAATTTCCCTCAAGATATTGTCCTCACGTATGATCTCTTGGTCATCACACCTCACAAAAAGATGACGATCAAGTAAGTGGAAGGCTCTGCATTTTGCCAACGACCACCAGGGCGCCGAGTCTTGCCGATGGAAGGGAGAAAAAAGGCTCCCTTCAATCCTGCCCTTACTATCCTTTCTTTGACCACTTCTGGGTCTCTTCCCTCTGTTTGCCCTTCTCGACAAGTACAGTTACATGTTAGATTTCATCTAAAGCGGACCCCGTTCCCCCACCCATGAGAGAAATCAGGGCCTTCCTCAGAAAAAACGCACGTGAGGTAGTTGAAGGGAAGTCGGTTCGCTGCCCGGTTGCTGGGTGGCCAAGGCTCACCAAAACTTCCTGTTTTCGGCTTCTGGTGGGCCTCTAGAGCCCGGGGGAAGCCGTTTTCACCTTCCCAAGGGTCCAGAGGCCTCCCCCGGACCTCTGGAGGCACTCTGGAAGCTGAAAACAGGCCCATTTCTGGACTTCCAGAAGGTCCATTTTCCTCCTCCCAGCGTCTCTGTGCAGACACTGCACTTACCTCCATTGAAAATGGGCCGCATGAAGAATCCTGGGTTGGGGAGGGGCCAATTGGTCGGTTGAAATACTGGTTCAGCGAACCAGCTGTAACTTTAACATCTGGTTTTCCGAACTGGTCCGAACCGGTCGAATCCCACCCCTGATTGGAAGTCCCTTCAGTGTTGGGATGGCAGCTGGTATCTCCAGGTAGAGGTGGAGGGAGGGGAGGTGTGAAGAGGGAGTTGAGTTTAGAGTCCTTGCATCTTAGAAAGCAGTGCAGGCCTGATCTCTCCCCTAGAGTTCCTGAAGCTGGCGTTCCCAGGCGAATGCTGTCCGTCTGGTTAGGCTCTTGTAAATATGCATTGCAGCTTTGATCAACGCAAGGTGTGGGCCTGGTTCCTTGTGCCTGGCCTAGGGAGGAAATGAGGATGCCCAGTCTTCTACTTACAGGGATTCTTTGATCTTGGGTGGGGCTGAGAGAGAGAGGGACGGGCTCAAGATCACCGAGCTGTCTTTCATGCCTTAGGCAGCACTAGAACTCACTGTCTCCTGGGGATTGGCCTAAAGCCACCCAAGGAACTCCTTTAGGTTGGGCTCAGTTCTCATCCTTTTGTGGCTTCCCGGTGACTCTAGACTAGGCGTGTACTTGATCCCTCCTCCCCCTCCTCCCTGCCAGTCGCAGGGCTTCCCTGCAGCCGCATTCCTGTTAGAAAGGCCTGCAAAATGGGGGACAATGTGTTCTCTGTTCCCAGTGGAAAAGACTACATCCAATTCACCCATCTTTGCCCCTTCGCTACCATGCGTATGGTGAATCTGCCGCGCCCGCAGCGCTATACCCGAGAGGAGTATTATTGGGCCACCCCTCCAGACATCATGGATAAATCTGGATTCCATCACAAGGACTCGCTCACCGTCTACCAGGGCCTGGTCTACCAGTTGCTTCAGCTGCATTCATCATATCACAGAGTGAGGACCAGTACTGGTTTTCGGGACACAACAAAGGGGCAGCCCGTGGCTGGAAAGACCCATGGCTGGAAAGACCCCGTGGCTGGAAAGACCTGTGGTGTGGGATTGAATTTTTTTTTACTACTGTTTCTGTGGGCATGGCGTGGTTTGGTGGGTGTGGCTTGGTGGGTGAGGCAGGGGAAGGATACTGTAAAGTCCCCTTTCTCTCCCCACCCCACTAACCTGCTTTCCAGCTCCGTTCTCCTGTGCAGGGCAACCAAAGGAGACCCAGCCAATCAGCTGGGACTTGGGAGGCGGAGAATAGATGGGGGCGGGGCCAGTCAGAGGTGGGATTTGCTGGTTCTCTGAACTACTCATAATTTCCGCTACTGGTTCTCCAGAACTGCTCCGAACTGGCTGAATACCACCTCTTCATGGCCTGCAGCAGTGGTGGCTAACCTTTTTGTGCACGCATGCACGCCCCACCCATGCCCCCTGCACATGCGTGCCCAATCCCGCCCCCCTTACCTGCACTGCACCTCCCAGCTGATTTTCCGCCCATTTGAGGCCTTTTCTGCCCTCCCGGAGGCTCGAAGGAAGCCGCTGCAGCCTCAAGAGGTTGAAAACAGGTCCATTTCAGCATTTCTGGTAGTTCCGGAAGGCCCATTTTTTGGCCTCCTGAGGCTGCAGAGGTTTTTTTTGAGCCTCCGGCAGGGCAAAAACAGCCTCAAATGGGCCGAAAACCAGCTGGAGGTGCTGCCATGCTGGTGGTAAGTTTGGCTGGGGCTTGCATGCCTGCGCAAATGGCTCTGTGTGCCACCTGTGGCACGCGTGCCATAGGTTCTCCATCACGACTATATAGTGACCCTGTCCATGACCCCACTTGGCGCTGGTGGAAAAACCAGAAAGAAGAGGCCGTAAGGAGAAAAAACCACCACCACCACCCCTGAGCATCACTTCTCAGCCTTGGCACTACTTAATCCTCTTCCCTAAGCCTGGCAAAATTATGGGAAAACAGTCAAACGTGCCACAAAAGTGCAGTTGTTGTGGGTTGGGTTGCATGGGAGGCCGCTACATTCACCCGTTCTCATAAAATACAGGTCGTGACTGCAACAGAAAGTCAACGTGAAGCATAAAATCAACCCTTCTGGAACTTACTTGGTCTCTCCCTCCTTCTCCCTTTTTCCTTCCCCTCCAGGAATATTTTAGCTACAAGGCAAGCAACTGGAAATCGTTGGGAGGTATCTATGTTGACATGGCCAACTATGCCAAAATTTATAATGTGATGCCAGATAACGATCTGCCCCAATACATCTACCTAGACAAGAATACAGCCTACTCTTTTAACGTGTTCCTGACCATCAGATCGGGCAAAGAGAGCAGTAAGGATTGGCTGATTAGAGGACCGACTTTCCTCCTTCCTTCCTTCCTTCCTTCCTTCCTTCCTTCCTTCCTTCCTTCCTTCCTTCCTTCCTTCCTTCCTTCCTTCCTCCCTCCCTCAGCCGTTGTGCTCTTTTGCCTACAGTGGGAGAAACGACCGAGGAAAATTCCCTCAACAACATCTGGCTGACTGTTATTTTGACCCATCCTGAGTACGTCGAGGCAAAACTGCAGAGGCAAGAACTCATCAGCCGAGGTTCAGTGTTATATTGGGTAAGAGCCAGGGGATGATCAGTTCTATGGACACATCACTCTTCCTTTGCAGGATTAGCACTAGCACTTAGACTTATCTACCGCTTTACAGCCCTCTCCAAGCAGTTTACAGAGACAGCATCTTGCCGCCACCCCCCACCCCCCAACAGTCTGGATCCGCATTTTACCGACTTAGGAAGGATGGTGTTGTGACCTGCCGGCGGCTGACAGAGCTGGCAGCAGAGTCAGACAGTAGTGAGGAGGTTGGGGAGGAACCTGGGCCAGTCTTGGAGGCTGAGGAAGGCTCGGATGAGGGCTCTGCATCGGAGGCAGAGATGGGGCCAGGGCAGGCTGGCAGTCAGCAGCTGCCTTCAGGTTCAGGCAGCAGTGATGGAGGGGGGTGGAGTTTCTGGCACCGGTTCCCAGCCTGCGCATGTGCAGGGCTACCAGAAGACAAGAACACTTGAGAAAGCAGGGTCGACCCAGGAGTCAGGCCAATTGGTTCAAGCTTTGAAAAGTTCTGTTCGTCTCTGTGTCAGGTTTGGCCTTGCCCTGCGCTTGGCAAATAGTTCTCTGGCAGCATTGCAAGTGCGACAAACATTCCCCTGAAAGACTGTTTGGGGGGGCCTTGACCGTAATTCCCAGCCGTGGAAATAAAAGAGGACTCAGAGTGTGTTTTATGCTTTCTAGGGAGCCTAGGTCAGAACAGGTGGAAGGCTGAGGCAACCTTGAGCCAGTCCTAGAGAGCTGGGATGGAAAAAGGGGCCTTTCTGCTGTGCCCGCAGGTATTTGCCAAGCTCCCTCTGCAGAGTGAACTGCTATTGCTACAACATCTTGGATAATTCCTCCCCCGCCCGCTCCAATATTTCGATTGCAGGATCAGTGCCCAGGTGTGCTTCATCCACCTTTCTCTACCCTTGCTGTCCATTTTCTAAGACAGGCAAAAGAGCAGAATTCTGAATTGAACTATATCCTGGGTAGCTGGCCATTGATGGTTGCTAGTGAATAGCACTTGATAGTTCTTTTTTTTTTTAATTACATTTATATGCCGCCCTTCTCCGAAGACTCAGAGCGGCTTACAATTTTTTGGGATACAACCCAGTGTGCTCAGCAATAGCCTTCCTTCCATTGTATATGCCTGCTTATTACTAAGCGGCATTTTTACAAAGTCAGCTTATTGCCCCCAACAATCTTGAGTCCTCAATTTACCTACCCCGAGAGGATGGAAGGCTGAGTCAACCTTGAGCCTGGTGGGATTCGAGCCTGCACTAATTGTAGACAGCTGGATCTTAAGAGCAGGCATTTAACAGCCTGAGCCACCAAGGCTCTTTGGTGCAGGGATCTCCAAACACGGTGACTTTAAGGCCTGGTGACTTCAACTCCCAGAATCCCCCAGACCGTCTGGTTCAAGAATGGTGGAAAAAGAACAAGCCTCTTTATTTATGCGATGAATGCTTTTGGGCACCTTTCCCATGTGCCTGACTTCTTCCCACCCGCAACAGGTAACCATTAGAGACAGTGGGAATTACCCACAGCAAGACCTCAGTGGGAAGAACCTTCTGAAAAGCTCAGCTAGCATAAAGGTGAGTTGACAGGCTTCATCATCCGCTCTGGAAATCCATGGGTCTCTATTCTATATACCTACTAGCCTTGGTCTTAGTTTCTTGATTTGCTTGATTTGCTTGATTGACCCCACCTTTGTCGCTTTATAAGGAACTCCCAATGGTGAGCGTACCTAGTACTCCTTCCTCCTCTTATTTTCCCCATAGCAACAAGCCTGGGAGGTGGGTTGGGAGGAGGAAAGTGACTGGGCCAAAGTCACCCAGCCGCTGTTCATGATGTAAGGCAGCTCTAGAACTCACAGTCTCCTAGTGGTTGGGGCAAAGTTATCCAGCTGGCTCCCATGCCTAAAATGGGACTAGAATTCAGTGTCTCCTGGTGGCCCAAGTCACCCAGCTGGCTTTCATGCCTAAGGCAGGACTAGAACTCCCAGTCTTGGTGATTGGCTCATAGTCACCCAGTCAGCTTTCATGCCTAAGGTGGGACTAGAAATCCCAGTCTCCTGGTGATTGGCCCAGTCACCCAGCTGGCTTTCATGCCTAAGGCAGAACCAGAACTCCCAGTCTCCTGGTGATTGGCCCAGTCACCCAGCTGGCTTTCATGCCTAAGGCAGAACCAGAACTCCCAGTCTCCTGGTGATTGGCCCAGTCACCCAGCTGGCTTTCATGCCTAAGGCAGAACCAGACTCCCAGTCTCCTGGTGTTACCCAGTTGGCTTTCATGCCTAACGCAGAACTAGAACTCAGCTGCCATCTTCTAACCTAGGGCCAAAACCCCTAGACCAAGCTTGAGCCCTCTAAGTCTCTAGCCGTTTACTTTTCACCTCTGGCCAAGAGGTTGCTGTTCTGTCTTACTTGGGGTTGGTGAAACTGCTCTTTCTACTTTCTTCCTTTGAGAGACCCATAAAGCTTTTGTCCACTTTCCTCAGGTTGTCCATTCGGAAATGTCCTGTTATCGCCATTCCAACCTGAACCCAGAGCTGACGGTAACCTCAATTCCCCGCGAAGGCCATTTCTTTCCGTTTTCTTTTCCTTCCAGCAGCCAAAGAGCAAGGAGACAGCACAGAACGACTGGTTTATTTTATTTTTTTTAAATTACATTTATATGCCGCCCTTCTCCGGAGACTCAGGGCAGCTTACAATTTTTGGGATGCAACCCAGTGTGCTCAGCAATAGCCTTCCTTCCATGGTATATGCCTGCTTATTACTAAGCGGCATTTTTACAAAGTCAGCTTATTGCCCCCAACAATCTTGGGTCCTCAATTTACCTACCCCGAGAGGATGGAAGGCTGAGTCAACCTTGAGCCTGGTGGGATTCGAGCCTGCAGTAATTGCAGGCAGCTGGATCTTAAGTGCAGGCAATTAACAGCCTGAGCCACCAAGGCCCGTTATAAACAACTGAACATCGAAGCCGTTGATGACAACGTGCCCTGCGTAAAATACAGAATAAAATCAGTAATAAAAATGGGTATCGGATCTTCAAGACTTCTCAGTTAGGATTTCTTCCCTTAGAACAGGGGCGTCCAAACTTGGTAACCTTTAGGACTTGTGGGCTTCAACTCCCAGAATTTGCTGGCTGGGCAATTCTGGAAGTCCACAAGAGTTAAAGTTGCCAGGTTTAGACAAAACCCCGCCCCCCCCCTCGAGGCAGTTGGAATTGTAAAAATGGGTGTGTTATACCTCGACGTGAAAGAGAAGGAATTTATAAATTCATAGCTTGCTCACTTCTTGGTTGGCCCCCAGGGTATTGACGCATTGGAGATTCATATTGGATGCCCCCCAGGCAAGAGATTGGCATTTGACATCACTTATACGAAGAATTACACCACAGAGAAGAACAAGCGCTACTTTGACTGTGTTGTGCCAGATCCAGAAATGCCCTGTTTTTATTTCAGCGATGGTAAGTGGCTCTGCATCTCCCCCACCTCCTCTTCACACACCCACTCCCCTCCAGCACTGATAACGTTACCTAGCTGGGTAATGAAACACCTGCAGGAAAGCTACCAAGCTCAGAGAGCACCAAGGACCCCACCGTCTTCCCCTTCTTTCTCCTCTTCTTTTTCTTCTTCCCCCTTTTTCTGTCTCCTTTTTCTTCTATCCTTCCCCCTCCTCCTCCTCCTTCACCTCTCTTTCCTCTCCTTTCCTTTCTCTCCCCTCCTCCTCTTCTCCTCCTCCTCTTTCTCTTCCTTGTCATCTTCATCATTGCCAGCAATAGAGACAACCGTGTTTCCATCCCCATTCCTGGAACCTACCATCGTTCAGGAAATCCGGGTTGGAGACCAACGTAGTTAGGACAAGGCCTTTCTGCATTGGTCTATGCATGCATGTCTGAGCGGTGGCCCCGTGCCTAATCCTGAGTAACTCAGAAAGCATGAGATGCAAAAAAATAACAAAAATGTGCGAACCCAGTTCCTCCAGAGAGAGCCAAGCTTCAAGGATCGGTATTGGATTCGAGCCAATCCCACGCTGGAAACCTTTCAAGAGTCAGGCGGGGAGCAGTGCGCGACGCCCCTGCCGTGTTCCCGTCCACTCCAGTTTGTGAGCTTGGAGCTTGTTTCCCTTGCAGTGTTCTTCCCATTCTTCTTGATCCAAGACATGGTGACGGGAGACTCGGGAAGATTCCATGGCAGGTAAGAGTGATGGGGAAGGGTCTCAGGCCTTGTAGAGTTGGGGACTGGGGGTGGAGAACGAAGAAGATTGGTTCAGTGAAACTCCCACATCAGCACCAGAAATCTGGCTCCCTCTGTCTGTGTGTGTGTGTGTGTCTCTCTCTCTGTCTGTTTCTCTCTGTCTCTCTCTCTGTCTCTCTCTGTCTCTCTCTGTCTCTGTCTCTCTCTCTCTCTGTCTCTCCCTCGTGTATGTGTGTGTGTATAAGAAGAATGTTGTTGCGACTAATCTTCCGCCTCTCTAAGAAATTGCCCCCCTCCCAAATTCCCAGGCACTAAATGTGGCAGCCTGGAAGCTTCTAATATGGCTTCCAAGGCTGACACAAAACTCAGGAGTTGTTTAGCAAGATTTGCCTTCACTGAGAATAGGCAATGCCTCCTTTTTGAGAGAGCTGCTTCTTCAGCTGCGGTTTCGTCAAATGCCCAGTCAGAATATTGTAAGGATCTTTGTACAATTAGGGTTCCTTCAAATATTCCCTCAAGGAAATTAGGTAGTTGGTAGCCTCAGGCATCTTTTGGGGGAGAAGTACACGCCACCCGATTCCAAATGAATCAACTCTGAGGGAAAATTACACCTCTGCCTGCTATGAAAATGGTAGAGGGTCTCCTGCTTGAGCAGGGGGCTGGACTAGAAGGAGAGGGAGAAGGAGAGAGAGAGAGAGACTTTTGGCTTCAGGCAAGGAAAGCAGCAGAAGCAGCAAAAGTCTTCCTTTGTCCACCCCCAAACCCCCAGAAATGAGTCCTTGTGGGACTTGTTGTTTGCAATGCAAGCAACGCAAGCCTTGTGTTCCTGTGCAGCCTGGATTAATTGCTTTGGGGGATGCTTTGGGGGGTGACATTTTTCTGCGGACCACCAAAATTTTCTTGCGGACCACGAGTGGTCCCCGGCCCACTGATTGGAAACCATTGCATATCCTCTGAGCCTGAATCTTCCGTCTTCCTTGCTCTCTTGACAGCTACCTCTTTAGCATCATTGGGGGGGGCCTTTTCGCAGAGCAACATCAGATACTTCACTCCGGAAGAGATCATAAAATACAACACTAACAGGTGACCTTCCATCCAGGCTGCTGTGTAGACCCAGTCTGGACTCAGAAACAAACTGGTAACCAATGCTGCTCATACAAAACAGTATTATATGCGCAGCCCTTGCCCCCCGCCCTGAACTGTGCACTTCGGTGCGTTCCACCTCAGCTGCAGCTCCCCAATAGTCTTCTAAGGTAGCCTCCTGGCAGTTCAGGAGTGGAGGACCTACTACAAAAAAATTGGGGGGGAAAGGAAGTGTCAAGCCGTTCTCTGTGACCATTGTCAAGGCTAAAAAACTTTTTGTCAGGGAGTAAAAATTCTTCAAGCATCCCTGCTAATTAGAGGTGATAGACCGTGTTTTTCTTTGCTGTCAATGCTGATAAAAATTAGACCTGGAAAGTAATCTTAAAAACTTTTTTATTTATAAAATAAGAAAACCTAACAGAGCTACATACTTGCAACCTAACCTTCACCAAGGCATATATAGAAAAAGAACAAAGGAAAAGTATAACGGAAGTTACAGGAAGTGAAGTATAAACTTTGTACATGTGCGCAGTAAATCAAAACATCACAAGACTTTCTTATCTCATTACTATGGAGACAAGATAACACAGTGCTGGCTAGCAGACACCTGCTTGCTATAATATGAGCTTTGGAGCTGAAACAGACAAACCAAAAAAAACCCAGCAGTGACAGGAAGGAGCTGTGGATTTCCATGTGGACCTTTGCAAAGCCCAACTGTCTTGATCTGTATTTGTCTTCTCTAGTAATACGACAGGTTTGATTTGGGCGAGAGCCGATGTAGAAGTTGATGAAACGAATGAGGAAGGTTTCCCGGTCCTCTCTGAAAGCAACTCTGGAATTGTGTAAGTTCTCCTGTGAAAGATACTGTTTGGGTTTGCAGATGAGGTTCTGAACAGACTCCTTCAAATTCTCACCTCCAGTGAGAGGCTTAGATACAGTTTGGGGTAGTCAACCACCAAGAAAGAAACAATAGCAATAGCCCTTAAACTTATATACCGCTTTTTTAAAAATTACATTTATATGCCGCCCTTCTCCGGAGACTCAGGGTGGCTTACAATTTTTGGGATACAACCCAGTGTGCTCAGCAATAGCCTTCATTCCATTGTATATGCCTGCTTATTACTAAGCGGCATTTTTACAAGGTCAGCTAATTGCCCCCAACAATCTTGGGTCCTCAATTTACCTACCCCGAGAGGATGGAAGGCTGAGTCAACCTTGAGCCTGGTGGGATTCGAGCCTGCAGCAGTTGTAGGCAGCTGGAACTTAAGTGCAGGCAATTAACAGCCTGAGCCACCAAGGCCCTTCACAGTGCTTTACTGCCCTCTCTAAGCAGTTTACAGAGTCAGCCTCTTGTCCCCAACAGTCAGGGTCCTCGTTTTACCAACCTTGGAAAGGAGGGAAGGCTGAGTCAAGCATGAATAACAGTACCCCAATCAAGAAGCTACCAACTCAGGCAAACAATCAAACTCTAAGCAACAGCCTAATCAGGGAAGCACCAAGATCACTCCTGCAGTGCAGCCCACTATTTATAAACAGAGCAGATCCCATTCCCTTCTAGCCCTGATAATGTCGGGTAATGAAATGTCTGCAAGAAACCAACCAAGCTCAGACCCCACAGTTAGTTTCCTAATTAGGGAGCTCCCTAATTAAATAGTGGCCTAACCATGGAATTCTCAAAGAGAAAAACCACACCCCCACCAACATTGGCAAAGAAAGCTGTTTGTATATAAAGAGAGAGCAGACCCTACTCCCTTCTAGCATTGATGTTACCTAATGTAAGATTTTACAGTTGGGTTGGTAGAATAAAAGAAAGGGGCTTAGCTCACAGAGTGCCATGCTTGGTAGTGTTGGAAGAATTATCCTTCTGGGTTCAGTTCCAAGCGGGGAAGAAAGACACTGGAAACATGGTGAGTGCTTGGAAAGATGGTTTAATGGTGGACAGGATCACATGCCTTGGGTGAAGAAAGAAGGAAAAAGGGCTGATATGCTGAGAGTGCAATTGTTTTATACACTCTGTTGGGATTTGAATTTGAGCTTGTATTCTGATTGGTTGTCAGAATCCCATGAGGCCATGCAGGGGCAACTCTGTAGGCTGTCCTGAATCCCAGGCTTGGTTGAGCCTTGCTGGACGATGATGTAATGAAAGAGCTTTGGCCAATTCCTATTATAGCTCTACCTGGAAATCTTTGTTATGTAAAATGGACTGGCCTAGGCCAGGTAATGGTCCATTAGCAAAGGTGGGGGTGAGCTTCTGCTTCTGAGTTTCTACTCTTTTTAGGGGAAATATTCTGCCTTTTAAACATTTCTTAGGATATTTCATTTTTCTAGGAGAGGGGTGGGTGCTAACTTCCTACAGTAGCTTATTTTCATTCAGGATTCCTTCAGCACAGAGTTCCTTTTTAACTCCCCCTACTGGATTTTACACCATCCAAAACCAATCTTTTTTTTTTTAAACAAGATTCCAAACCCAGAGATATGAAGCAGCTAATTTTAGGATCTCACCTGGGCCAAAATCTCTTTTTCCCCTTTAGGTGGATTTGTCAGAAAGATTCTCCATGTTACGATATCGTCCCCCAAAGCATGGCCACTCCTGATTATTTCTTTGTGATAAAAGTATCCAACAGGTATTTGATTTTGATGTTGAACTGATTATAGTGTCTCCAGAGGGGTGAAATCATGCCAGAATGCACGGGAGAGCTTTTTTCTAAGGGCAGATGTGTCTGTGTGCACATCTGTATAGGTTGTGTGGCCTGTTGTCATTGAATGGCTAGCCTGCTGCAAGAGTGACGCCCATGATCTGGAGTCGATTGGACTAAGAGCTTGATTAATTATGTAGTACAGTGTTTCTCAGCCTCAGTAAATTTAAGACGGGTGGTGTAGGAGAAGCAGTGGCAGAACCTGGGGGTGTCAGGATTCCGGCAGTTAGCCCCATTTGAATCATGAGTCTCGAGCCAAACTTCCAAAACTTAAAAAGGATTTATACGGAGTTAACATGCCGGCACTGCATGGGTGTTATAAAACATTTCTGTGGTCTTCTTAGAGTTGCCAGGGGGCAGAATTAAAAGAGGAATCAGCCTAGAATCCCTGTATAGCCACAAATGAACTCAGTCCAACCTCCCTTGAATTCCTTTGACCCTTACCTAACTCTGAGCAGGTGCTAAATATTAGTCGAGAAGATTCCTCTACACAGGCGTGATTAGCAGAGTAAATCCCGTTTTGATGGACCTTTATGTGTGGATTCAGTCTTTCACGCCTGACAGGTGAACGTCAACTCCTATAATTCTGGGAGCTGAGATCCAACTTCTTAAAGATCGAGAAGCGCAGATCTGGAAAACTAGGAAGGAAGAGCCTGAAATGAGATTTAATCACTGTGAGGTGAGGGAAAACTTTTTTAAAAAGGACGGTGTCAGGGTTCCAAGTAATACACCCATAGCAAACCGAACTCCAAGGCAGGTAAATTCCTCAAAGAACAGTTTAATTGGGTACTAGCTTTATACTCGTGCTTCACTACAAAACTATGTGGTCAGGCTTAGTTTTTGGGGAGAAAAATAAGGGGGAAGAACTCTGCCTCTGCCTATCAGCATCCATCGGTATTCATCTGGCTAGCGTCCTGTCAGTGTGTGAGAGTGCTGAGGGCTGAAACAGTATTTGCTGTGTGAGCAAGAAAGGGACAGCAAGGAGCCTGGGCGTGGCTTAGCTCAACTGTTCTATACTAAAGCCGGTTGCTGCTCTGTAACTGAAACTGAAACTCCTCTCCTCTGCTTGTGTTTTGCATTTGGAACAGATTTCTTTTCAGGTGGGGAGGGTAAATTGAACTCCTTAGCATCAGAGCCTGTTAATAATAGTAATATACGAAATACTAATGCTCTGGTGGTCATTTCAAAAAATCCTTTCTTAGTGAGCACCTTGAAGCCAAGAGGAATAGACATGCCAAATTTCAAGTTTGTAGGCTTGACGGTTCTGGAGATTTCGTGATGATGCCTGAGTGGCATTTCGCTTTTATATATAGAGATATCATATTGGCACAGGCTGCTGAAAACCGACTCTGAATGTTCCCGTGGTTTTCACCTAATTAAAAGTAAACGCTTTCTCCCTTCCCCAAACACTCAGTCTCATGGTCCAATCAAGGCATCGTCCAGTTGTCTCTACTTGTCTGCTTCCATAGGGGGGTCGACCAAACCACCTACTGTGACTATGCCTTGGAGTTCATCGTGCACATCCATGGCCTGCGCCTCAGCCCCACCCGTGCCCTGTACGTGATGCAGGTAAGACAGCTGGGCTTTGACTAGGGTTCCAAGTAATAAGGCCCATAGCAAGCAAAACTCCGAGGCCGGTAGATCCCTAAAGAACAGCTTTATTGGATATATCCTATTGGAACAGATCTGGCAAAAACCAACTCTGAAGCAGAGGTGGTATTCACCCGGTTTGGACTGGTTCTGGAGAACCAGTAGCGGAAATGCTGAGTCGTTCGGAGAGCCAACAAATACCGCCTCTGACAGGCCCCGCCCCCATCTATTCTCTGCCTCCCGAGTCCCAGGTGATCGGCTGGGTCTCCTTTGGTTGCCCTGCACAGGAGAATGGAGCTGAAAAGCAGATTAGTGGGGTGGGAAGGGAAGATTTTGCAGAAACCTTCCCCTGCCATGCCCACTAAGCCACACCCACCAAGCCATGCCCACAGAACCTGTAGTAAAAAATTTTGCAATCCCACCACTGCTTTGAAGGTCCCCCCCAGTTTTCATCTAATTAAAAGTGTTTTTTTTCACTTTCGAAATTCCCCGCTACGTCTGGCTACCTGGTGACACCACTTCTCCTTCCTCTGACCAGGTGTGTGTACTTGGTTCCCAAGAGACAGTATTTTATTTTGGCTGCAAAGTCCCAACTATCAGAAATCCCTCCCCCCCCATCCCATCCCTCTGCTCCATTGTGGCCACTCTGAAGCTCCAAGATGGCTTCGGTCTGGTCAGTTTCAGGGTTGACACTAGGTTGACGGGTAGTGTGAAGGGCAACAAGCCCTTCCACACGTAAAGGGAAGGTGAGGAGCCAGCGAACTCAGTGTATGTTCTCACAGCCCCAGAGACTCCCCGGTTGTTCCCCTCCGGGATTGTGAGGCTCTTAGTTGGCCTACCAAAAAGACTGTGGTTCAGTGACAGGAGGATCTGCTGTCATACCTACTACCAGTGGTCATAAATTCAGTCCTGGCTTTTCCAGGGCAATGTTGCCCTCTACCGGTATGGGGTGGGATATGGGGTTTTTAGGCCCTTTCAGAAGACTGAGACCTGTTCAGATCTCACCTGGGGGGTGGGGGGAGTTGTCCCCTCCAAATTCTTCTCCCCACCCTAACTGAATGGAAGGCCGAGCATTCCTGGGCCAGCAGCCCACCCTTCTTCCTCTCTTTCTTTCTCTCAGATTTCAATGGCTGTTACCATTGGACTGGTCATTCTGTATATCTTAGTTGACGTAATGGCCCCTCGGGTTAAAGAATTCTGCAACAAGACCTTAAAGAGACTGGAGGACGCTATTGCATTTCGGGCTGGTGAGTTTCTAAGCCTTTGGGAGGGGCCTCTTGGACTGTTTTCTTGACATTTCATCCAAACCTACAGTTTGCTGTCAGGATTCCAGTGATCGCCCTAATTAAATCATGAGCCTTGAGCCAAGCTTCAAAAACTACAAAGAATTTATTAGGAGTGAACATGTCGGCATGACCTGTTTGAAACCGATTCTGAGACACGTAATTCATGGTCACCCTTGACCCTGGTGTCCCTCCACCCCTTTGGGGGTATGATAATTCATAGGATCAAGAAGCAAAAATGGCACCTGCTTTTGCCACATGACTTAGTCTGTTCCTGCTGAAGTCTGCAGGATCTCGCCGAGAGTGTGTCTTGCCCATCTTCACCTGTCCTAGAGTTGAGATTTAGGATATTCCATTAACTTCAATCTGGCTTTCATCCTTTAAATGGGACTAGAAGTCACCTTCTCTCTTTTAGCCCAGGGCCTTAACAACTAGACCAGGGGTCGGCAACCTTAAACACTCAAAGAGCCATTGGAACCCATTTCCCACAGAAAAGAAAACACCGGGAGCCACAAAACCCTTCCCATGCCTGACTATTTCCTGAGCGCCACAAAACTAGCCTATGTAGTTGAATGATATGTTGTTTTCTTCTGAAACTTTTCTTTTCTTGGATTTACCCATGGTTGGCCTACCAAGAGTCAAAACGCCCAATAAATTGTGTGCTGGCTGGTGTCACACACATGGCGGTTGTGATGCATATTTTGTGACAGGGAGCCGCAGCAGAGGGATGACAGAGCCACATGCGGCTCCAGAGCTGCGGGTGGCTGACCTCTGAACTAGACCAAACTCATGCATAGGATTTTTATCTGTTGGGGCAATCCGATTATCATTCTTTGGATGTGCATTCTTCTTTTCTCGTTTTTTTAATCTGACTCATTTACATGTTCTAATTCCGTGCCACCTTTATGGAACCAGGTGGCTTTCTAAAATGATAAGTAACAGGTGATTTGGAGCTGGTTCCTTCCGGCGAGTTCTTAACTCCCATGTCCTTTCCCTTTTGTGTCTTTTTCTTACCAGAATCCAGCCTCACCTTCTCCTCTTCCTTCAGCAGTCAAGTATCCCTTCAACACCTGCCTTCTGATATCAGTTCCGGGGAGCCTGCCGGTAACCCTTCCACTCTTGCCCACTCCAAAAGAGGGCCACACCACCACGGGGCGCAGTAGAGCTGCTGTGGCTTGCCGGATTCATCAGACAGTGAGGTTCTCTGGTGCCTGGATGTGTCATCTTTGGTCTGTGGTAACTGTCCGAGAAAGACTGGCTCCTTTCTCACCATTTCCCAAGATGGAGGGCCTCGGCAATGGGGAGGAAACGGTTAAGCACCGGCTGTCTGATTTTGGGAACGAGGTTGTGCTGAGAGGCTGCAGGTATATTTTGTCCATGAGCGAATTATTATTTGGTTGCAAGTCTTGCAAAAGGCTCCAAAAGTCATCTATGGCCAGGACCACAGTGATCAATATCAATTGGCACGCCCAAAGTAGGCTACTATCCCAGCCTCAGAAATCCTCCTGAAACGCAGCCCAAGTAGCTTTTTCATTGAGGGTGGAGGGGGTCAGTCAGCAGCAGATCTTTGTTTTATTTTATTTTATTGATTTGATTTGATTTGTTTGCCACCCATTAAGGTGGCTTAATTGGTCGAATTAGTCGGGAATTTTTTTACTGTTATACTACCGATTTTCCACACACACCCCTCTGGTTTTCTAAAAATTGTATTTCTTTAACCCTGGTTCTCTCTCAGCTGCTGCAGTTATGTGTCTCGATGCTGGGAACTGATACAGGGTTAAATTAAACAAGGGGCTAACTATTTTTAAAAAAAGGTGGTTCACAGAGAAAATAAGAATCCTTAACAGGCAGGGATGGCAAGTTTCTGATTTTCTGTTCATAGTTCCTGACTTGGTTTTGTTTTAATATATATTTGGGTCCAGGCAAGCTCTTTGTTTTTCTTTGGCATGCTTTCTTCTTCATTTGGTTATTTTGGGCACTGCCGGTCATTCCAGAACTCACCTGCTTCAGAAAGGGCTCTGGACTAGGTACACTTTGCTTGTGGGCATTCTCTGCTGCCTTTCCAGACCAGGAGCCTGCATGGCTGGAAAACATTTTAATCTTTTGGCTCGGTACTGGTGGAATTTCTGCAAACACCAGTATATCCCACTGCCCTCTTTAGAAACAGAAACTACAAGGTAGTAGCAAGATATTAGACTAATCCCAGTCTCAGAAACTTTTAAGCTATATGGAATTCAAGCTCCGGAAACACCCAGCAATCTTAAAGTATACTGCCTGGGGAGTTCTGGGAGTTGAAGTCCCCCATCTTAAAGCATGCTGGTTGGGGAATTCTGGGACTTTGAGTGATCCTGAGAAAAGGAATAGAAAGCAACTGAGTATTTAACTCTAAAGCAACTGAGCATGCAACTCTTCACTTTTTTTATCTCTATCGTTTGCTGAGTAATCTATGTGTTGTCTGTGTGTGTTGCTGTACTTCCGTCTCTCTCTAGCAACCCTCTCAATAGCGACCCCTTGTGGTGCCTCCGAGGAGGGTCTCCTCCAGGCTGGACCAAGACTTGGGGAGCAAGCAAGAACAGGGAAGCTATTTTGATCACTTGGATAGCGGGATACCTCCCCCCCGCCCCAGTCTCCGCTCTGCGTCTCTTGAGACAGAAGAAGCCCCTCCTGGTGGGAGCAGTAAATCCAAGATGGCTGAGAGCATGCACACACACACAACACACAAAAGTGTGCATCGCCTTGCAACTGACCCTTTGCCAGCAAGGCTGGAGGGCGACACTTCTGGAGAGCTGGATTTTGTGGGGGGGGGGAAGCCCAGCATCCAGGAACCCCATTCCCAGCCCTTGAACACACAGAAGAAAATACGGGTGGGGTGGAGAGGAGAGCTGAAGTTCCATTTGACCTCCCCCCCCGAATACCCCCTTTGCATCCCTGCAAGGCTGAAATGAGGAGGGGGATAAGCCACCTGGGAAAGCCAAGGGAAACCATCAAAACCATAAAAAAAAAAGTGAAAGTCCGGATATTTTGGACAGGTGAGGTGACACCCAGAAAAACATGGCATCCTTCACTTAATCCTCCTCCGAGGAAAGATGGAAGGCAAAGGAGGTCCAGGCAGAAGAAGAACATCATGGCTTCCAAATCGAAGGGGCTGGTTTGGACGAAACTCAGAAGGCCTTTTTCGTGTGGCTGTTGACAAAAATAGGATCACCAACATGATCGCCAACGTCCGATGACGGATATGGCAGAAGAAGGAGGAGGAGGAGGACAGGAATGTGGGGTCCTTGGTGCTCTCTGAGCTTGGTTTTTTTTCTTGCAGATGTTCCATGACCCAACTAGGGAACATAATCAGTGCTAGAAGGAGGGGGGAGGAGGAGGAGCAGGAGGAAGAAGAGGAAGAGAAAAGATAGAAGAAGAAGAAGAATAGGAGGAGAAAAAGGGTGGAAAAGGAGGAGAAGGGAAAAGAAGAAGAGGAAGAAGATGAGGAGGAGGAGAAGGAAGAAGAGGAGGAAGAAGAGGAAGAAGAACAAAAGGAAGAGGAAGCAGAAGAGAGGAGGAGGAGGCTGAAGCAGGCTCTGTAAACTTCCTAACATCCATCCCGGGGCCAGCAGGAGCTGTCCAGGGTCCTGCAGACAACTCCACACAGTCGACTTGCTTGCTGGCATAGTCCTTCCTCCTCCTCCGCTCCCAGGGCGAAGCTGCCCCCTTTTGTATCCAAAGCCAGCCGGCCTCTTGTCGACACAATCTCTGCAGCGGCCTCTGGCTCTGGGGACCTGTGTGTGTTTTTATCATTGGGCAGCAGTGCTGCATCTCAACTGGCAGATAACGGTGCTGCGATGCCCGGAGACCCTCCGGGACAGAGAGAGACGCCATTCTATTCAGGAGGTGCTTTGAAACATTGGTTCTTTGTCCCTCTCTTAATCCATCGTGGCTCTTGCAAAGATAAAGGGGGAGGGGGGTGGGGGTGGGAAGAGCCCTTCCCTTCGATGATAGCACCTGGTGGCCTCCTTTTCAGATAGAAATATGAAGGGCTGAACTCCCCAAGGAAGGCAGAGATAAAAGAGGGCCTTTGTCTCACTTCCGTCCCGTTGCTCGGGGCTTCTTCTCAACCTTGGCCACTTTGAAGACTCGTGGACTTCAACTCCCAGAATCCCCCAGCCCGCTAGGCACCCATCTTCAAACTCCACCTTGAAAAACCCTGTTGTGTGGTTACAAGGAGGCTTCTTTGAAATATAACAGTATAAAACAAGGACCAGGGGAGACAGGAGAGCAGCCTTCCAATATTTGAGGGGCTGCCCCAGAGAGGAGGAGGGGTCAAGCTATTTTCCAAAGCACCTGAAGGCCAGACAAGGAACAATGGATGGAAACTGAACAAGGAGAGATTCAACCTGGAAATAAGGAGAAATTTCCTAACAGTGAGAACAATCAACCCATGGAACAGAAGTTGCCTTCGGAAGTGGTGGGAATTTTGATCACATGACTATGGGGACGTAAATGTGAACAAGTTCATTTTTCAGAGCCATTATAATTTTGAACGGTCACTAAACTAATTATTGTAAGTTGAGGACTACTTGCACATGCACTAGGAGGAAGGTGCTCTGATATTCAATTTCTACTTCCTTTCCTTTCCTTCCTTCCTTCCTGTCTCTCCTCCCCTCTCTTTCCTTCTTTCCTCCTTTCCTCCCTCTTCTCTTTCCTCCCCTTCTCTCTTCCTCTCTCTTTTCCTTCCTTCCTTCCTTCCCTTCCTTCTTTCCTTCCTTCCCTTCCCTTTCCTTCCTTTCCTTCCTTCCTTCCTTCCTTCCTTCCTTCTTTCATTCTTTCCTTCCTTCTTCCTTCCTTTTCTTTCCTTCCTTCATTCCATTCCTTCCTTCCTTCCTTTCATTCCATTCTTCTTATTCCCTTCCTTTCATTATTCCATTCATTCATTCCCTTCCTTTCCATTATTCCATTTCCTCCTTCCATTCCCTTCCTTCCTTCATTCCTTCATTCCTTCTCCTTCCTTCCATTCCATTTCCTTCATTTTTCCTTCATTCCTTCCTTCCTTCCTGCCTCTCCTCCCTTCTCTTTCCTTTCTTCCTCTTCTCTCTTCCTCTCTCCTTTCCTTCCTTCTTTTACTTGTGATGACACCTTTAAACAACTTCTACTCACCTGCCCTCTTCAACACCATGTTCAACACCATGTGGGAGGAACTCTACCCAGTGCTCCCTAGATGTTCCCACAAACAAACAAACAAACCAAAAGCACAGGTCCAACTTCGGCTAGACGTTCCGCTAAAACATTTGAGAAGATGACCTGTTTACTTGGCAGCCAACCAAATAAGGAGCATCGGGTTCAAGCACAACGCGCCCTCCAGAACCTCACAAGCCACCACCTTCCACCTCTTAGTAGGAAAAAATGTCATTTGCTCCCCGTTGCAACTCTGGGGCCCTTATCCAGCAGCTATTTTTAGCTGCTATTAACCTCCCGACTTCCACCGTGAGGGCCTCTCTGCCATTGCTGGAGGCCACGGCCAATTTGTCTAATTAAAGAGAATTAAGGAAGAAATGTCCCCAATTAAAGCCAAGAGAAGCCGCCTATTCGGGAGGTAGAGTCTTTTGGTCATGGGTGTCACATAGAATTAGGCAAGACGGGCACTGCTTTCCGCTCCGAAGGGGTTGAAAAGGAAGAAGAGCTGGCTCTGGAGGAGGAGAAACCCCCAATGGGATTAATTGGCAAGGGTATCTGATTTGTGCCCCCAAAGGGGTGATTTTGGTCATTTCCAGCCAAACCTACAAGTAGATTAAACCATATCTTTAAATGCTGTGGAATGCCTTCTTCTGTCCCGAATACCCATGGAACTGCGAACAGATTTTAAAAAAACCAAAATAAATAAATAAAAATCCCATATTAACACGGCAATAAGACTCCGGGGCATCGTTTAGACTCCGGAGAATCTCAGTGGATCTCCACAAATTGCACATTAATCCTGCTTAAAGTGGTTTAATCAGCTTCCCGTTCGTCTAATCAAGGGACCAGCCAGTCAAGTTCTGCTTGGATTCAGTCTTTCTGCTTGGCAGCCCCTGCAACATTACAACATTCGCAACAGGCCAGGATTAGGTTCGGCCAAGAACAGGCCAGGGTTAGGTTTATTTATTATTTATTTGATTAAACTTACATGCCACCCAGCTCCCAAAGGACTCCGGGCGGTTGGGTCATAGGTGGCTAAATGGCCATTTTATGGAACTTCCGCTTCAGGCCTTCATTGCACCTTCAATGCACTAAACCACCCTTGAAGGCTTCAGCCCCAATTAACTGGGACTGCGTAACCCTAGAAAACAATAAACCATGGCTTGTAAAGGATAGGGGCATGGGGGAGAGCCACAGAAAGCCGGAATTCAAATTGTAGAAAATACGACATTCAGCTCTGGGCCTGCAAGAGCCATTTTGATGTGGGCCACCCTTCGTCTTGTGAGGCCACAAAATGTTCTGTTGTCTTGGCTTTGAAGTCTTCTTTTTCCCCCCCTCCTCCTCCCTGCAAACCCCACTCCCTTCTAGCACTGATGATGTTACCTAGATAGGTAATGAAACGTCTGCAAGAAAATGACCAAACTTAGAGAGCACCTAAGACCTTTCTCCTCCTCCTCCCCCCTGAAAACTCCACTCCCTTCTAGCATTGATGATGTTACCTAGAGGGGTAACTCTGCAAGAAAACAACCAAACTCAGAGAGCAACAAGGACCCCCTCATATAAAATCTGCTTTAGGTCTCCAGACTCACAACTGTTCACCTCTCAAGAACTCCTCAGCCCAACATCCGGGTCCAGAGTTAGTTCGCATGACCACAACAGGCGAGTTTTAGGAATGGGCTGCTTTTCTCCTGCCGGCCACCGGGGGGAGCCTGGAAACCACGCTATCTCTCAGGCCATCCTACAGACAAGCCGCCCAAGATCTGGTACCCAACCTGGGTCTCGTTTGAAAAAGGGAAAGTGGCTGCAAAGAGAGAGAGAGGGAGGGAGGGAGAGAGAGAGAGAGAGAGAGAGAGAGAGAGAGAGAGAGAGATGGCATTGCTTGCTTCCGAGGAAAAGCCAAATTAGAAAAACGGGATATTTGGAACCGGTTCTGGTGCCTTGGGAGCCTTCCAGGTGGGTTTGTAAAAAAGGTGAAATAGAGCAGAGACAGTTCTCTCTGTGTGTACCTGTGTGTGTGACTGTGTATATCTGCGTGTGATTGACTCCATAGCAACCTACCTTGGTTAGGTAGGGTTAATATTGCATCAACCGAGCTGTCCCAGTTCTGAACTCACCTTCATAATCAAGGTGTATAGAAGGGGCCCAGGAATGCAACGGGTGGAAACTAAGCAAGGGAGAAGCAAGCTAGAACTAAGGAGAAATTTCCTGAGAGTGAGGACAATTAACCAGTGGAATGACTTGCCTCCCGAAGTTGTGGGTGCTCCATCACTTGAGGTTCTTCAGAAGAGATTGGCCAACCATTTATCCTGAAACGATACAGTTTCCTGCCTGAGCAGTGCGGGCTGGACTAGAAGGCCTCCAAGGTCCCTTCCAATTCTGCTGAGGTTTATTGTTCTCACTCTCAGGCAATTTCTCCTTCATATACCAAGTTGCTTCTCTCCTGGATTAGTTTCCATCCATTACTTCTTGGCCTGCCTTCAAGGGCTTTGGAGAACAGTTGGACCCCCTCTTCTTTGGGGCAGCCCCTCCAATACTGGAATCATGCTATCATGTCTCCCCCCAGCCCTTCTTTTCTCTAGACTGGCCATACCTGGCAGGATTCCGGCAGTTACCCCTCCCCGCCCCCCATTTAAATCATGAGTCTCGAGCCAAACTTCCAAAACCTCAACCTCTTTTTGGTGACCAAAACTGGATGCAGCATCCCAGGAGTGGCCTTACTAAGGCTGTATAAAATAGATACTAATACTTCACCCCTGGAAATGTGCATCCCTGCAACTGGGGCATTTGGTCGTTCGGTGTCTCCGCATGGATATGATGCCGGCTTACTGCAAGATGCAACAACGGCCTCGGATACAGGTGACCAGCAATGAAAAAGCAACAGATATACAGTACATCCTTTTTTGCTGTTTATTTACATCGCCCAAGGCGGTGCCCCCGGGAGGAAAGATGGCTGCCAGGAACGATATAGCAACTTTCGAAGGGGAAAAGCATAAAAAACAACAACAAGGAACCTGGAACTTCTTAAAGGCAAGCAACGTGAAGGTTTGTGCCCTGCAGCACAACTCTTTAATGCTGCTTCCTACCTGGGGCTGTGTGTGTTATAAAAAGAGGAAATCCCTCCAGGGTGTGAAGAGATCAGATTTGCTACAGGGGCTAAAAGGGAACTCTGAGTTTAAGAGCAAGCTTCCTTTGAAAGTCAGGGGGTCAACGAGAGGAGAAGGAGTTGGGCTTTGTTTTAATTTTTGCCATATTTTGTGAGTTTGTCGGTGCCACTGGTGGAAGTTGGACTGAGAAAACACACTGCATTCTAAAGCAGTATTTCTTAACCTTGGTAACTTTAAGCTGGATGGACTTCAACTCCCAGAACTCGTTCAGTCAACTAGGTTTGTGAACTTGCAGTGTTTCTCAACCTTGGTGACTTGAAGCTGGATGGACTTCAACTCCCAGAATTCCCCCAGCCAGCTAGCTTTGCAAACTTGCAGCGCTTCTCAAACTTACTAGCTTGAAGATTGGTGGACTTCAACTCCCAGAATTCCCCAGCCAGCTAGCTTTGCAAACTTGCAGCGTTTCTCAACCTTGGTGACTTTAAGCTGGATGGACTTCAACTCCCAGAACTCCCCCAGTTAGCCAGGTGACTGGGGAATTCTGGGAGTTGAAGTCCAACCAGCTTCAAGTCACCAAGGTTGAGAAACCCTGCTCTAAAGTCAGATTAATGACAGCTATTAGGTGAATCTAGAATAATAGCTGAATTTTTGCTGAGCCTGGTGCCAAAACAGAGATTTCCCTTTTGTCCTTTCGACCTTCCTATGTTCTGCTAATGCATCCTTGTTTTTAATTAGACCCATTAATTGTCATCATCTTACTCTGGCCCAGATCCAGCTCGGAGCCACCCCCATGGACATTGGGACTACCAACCCCATGATTCCCAGCCAACAAGGTCTCTAGGTTTGGGCAAGATCCCTTTAAAGCAACAGATAAAAGAGACATAGAAAGAGGTTAAGCTGCCAAGCCAGAGAGGGGTGTTAAAGTGTGTGTGTGTGTGTGTGTGTGTGTGTGTGTATGGTGCATGTGTGTTGTGGTATATGTGCGTTTTTAACACAGAAGCCACTAATAGGCTTTATAAATTAAATTATTAAAAAACCGTGCTGTGCCCAGCCTTTAATTATCTGTTTATTTATTCATTTGAAATCTTTATATCCTGCCAGGATAACTATCAGGGAGGTAGCAAAAAAAATCTATCATGCAGTCCTGGTTTTGTTTAGCTTTTTTTTAAAAAAAAAGAAAGAAAATAAAGCAATTTTTTTTAAAAAAAAAGCCAATTCAATGAATGCCAAACAGCAGCGAGACCAAAGAGTTAGAAAAGCAACAGACAAAAATGTCATTTTCCAGCTGTGGGAAGGCAAAAATGCGGCTAGTCCTCGGCTTACGGCCCCCATCGAGCCCTGTCGCTAAGGGAGGCGTGTGTTAAGTTCACTCAATGGCTGTTAGAACCATTTCATTTAAGGACCGTTCAACATTTCAACAAGCACTGCGGGGGGCGGGATGACTTGGGACCGTTTTTCACACTCATGACCCCGGTACCTGGGGTCACGTGATTGAAACTTGGGAGCTTGGCAACTGACTCGTATTGGTGACGGTGGGACTGTCCTAAGGTCACGTGATCCACCTTGGGCGACCTTCCCAGCCAGTTTCCGACGAGCCAAGTCGATGGGAGAGACCAGATTTGCTCAGTGACTGCAGGATTCTATCATGATTCTATCCTGTCCTATCCTATTCTTGTTTTATTCTAGTTTTATTCCTATTCTATTCTTATTCTATTCCATTCCATTATTATTCTATTTCTATTTCTATTCTATTCATATTCTATTTCTATTCTATTCCTATTCTATTTTTATTCTATCCTTGTTTTATTCTTTTTCTATTCCATTCCATTCTATTATTATTCTATTTCTATCCTATCCTATCCTATCCTATTTCTATTTCCATTTCCATTTCCTATTCCTATGCCTTGTTCTATTCTGTCCCATCCTGCCATCCATCCCATCCCATCCCATCCCATCCCATCCCATCCCATCCCATTCTATTCTATTCTATTCTATTCTATTCTAAACAGAGAACAGATAATCAGAGTTGGAAGGGACCTTGTAGGTCATCTAGTCCAACCCCCTGTCCAAATGGGAGACCCTACACCATTTCTGACAGATGGGAGTCCAATCTCTTCTTGAAAGCCTCAAGTGATGGTGCTCCCACAACTTCCGAGGGCAAGCTGTTCCATTCTACTGTTCCATTCTACTCTACTCTACTCTACTCTACTCTACTCTACTCTACTCTACTCTACTCTACTCTATTTTAGTCTAGTCTACTCCTATTCTACTCCACTCCTCCATTCCATTCCATTCCTTCTTATTCTATTCCGTTCTGTTCTGTTCTATTCTATTCTATTCTATTCTATTCTATTCTATTCTATTCTATTCTATTCTATTCTGTTCCTGGGGGTGGGTGGTGGGTTGCAGCACCCTGATCTGATGCCTCTGTCAATGAGTAGGAGGGGGAGGTATCCTTCTGCTGGTTCTTTGCATCCAAACAGATCGGGAGGGAGGAAGGCGGTGGGGCTGAGCCAAAGACCCTCCCTGCCATCTTCTCCCTCCTCCTTGGTAGACCTGCCTTCCCCAGTGGCTTCTCCCCTCCCCAGTCCCACCCCCCCGCCGCCCACCCCGTCTCACCCCAGCTTCCCATAACACGATAACTGTGGGGACCTTGGCCAACAAAAGGCGGATTGAGAAGCCCGGGAAGACGAAGGCAGCCGATATAATAGAGACATCTGGGGGGGGCAGATGACATTCGAGGCCGTGACCTCCATAGCTCCTTCCATTGTGAGCTTTTATGCCCCAAATATGATTCTCCAAAAGGGATTACCAACTTCAAAAGGCAACTGGGCTTTGATGCTGGTGCTCCTAAAACCTTTCATTCAAATCTTGGGAGCGAGGGCTATATATTTTTTTATTTCGAGCAAACCTGATTAAACTGCCTCATTGTATTTAATGACATGTTTCTGTCCTCTCATTTAAAGTGGGGAAAAAGAAGGGGAAAAAAAAAGGATTGGGCGAGAAAGTAGAGCAGAAAACTTTCTCCTCCTCCTCCTCCTCTTCCTCCTCTTTTCCTCTCTTCTTTTCCCTCTTCTCCTTCTTCCTTCTATCTTTCTTCCCCTTCTTCCCTTTTCCTCCTCTTTTCCTCCTTCCTCTTCTTCTCTTTTTCCCTCCTCTTCTTCCTTTTTCCTTCTTTCTTCTTCTTCCTCTTCCCTCCTCTTTCCCTCCTTCCTCCTCTTCTCTTTTTCCCTCTTCTCCTTCTTCCTTCTATCTTTCTTCTTCTTCCTCTTCCCTCTTTTCCTCCTTCCTCCTCTTCTCTTTTCCCTCCTCTTCTTCCTCTTCCTTCACTTCTTCTTCTTCTTCCTCTTCCCTCCTCTTTCCCTCCTTCCTCCTCTTCTCTTTTTCCCTCTTGTCCTTCTTCCTTCTTTCTTCTTCTTCCTCTTCCCTCTTTTCCTCCTTCCTCCTCTTCTCTTTTTCCCTCCTCTTCTTCCTTCTTCCTTCTATCTTTCTTCTTCTTCCTCTTCCCTCTTTTCCTCCTTCCTCCTCTTCTCTTTTTCCCTCCTCTTCTTCCTTCTTCCTTCTTTCTTCTTCTTCCTCTTCCCTCCTCTTTCCCTCCTTCCTCCTCTTCTCTTTTCCCCTCTTCCTCCTTCTTCCTTCTATCTTTCTTCTCTTTCTCCTTCCTTTTTCCTCCTCTTTCCTTCTCTTCTTCTTTTCCTTCCTTCTCCTTCTTCCTTATAACTTCCTTCTCCTTCCCCTTCTTCTTTCCTTCCTCCTTTCTCCTTTCTCTTTCTCCTCCTCCGTCCTTCTGAAACCAACACTGCATTTAAGTGGGCCAGCCCCAAGGGTGTCCATATATTGTACCAAAGCACAAAATGGCAGCCACAAAGATGCCATGGAAGCTCCACTGACTTTTTATGCGTGACACAAATAAAAACCAGGTGGAGCTTTTATCTCGCCATCTCAATTTAAATTAAGCAAAAAACCACTTTCCCCCATGGCTTTCAGACTTTTCTGGAGAGAGTAGCTATTTTTCCTACTTCACCTCAACATTTAGGATACCAGTAGAAGACTGCTAGTACAAAAGGAGAGCGAGAGAGCAGCGAAGCTGTTCTGCTGCTTATCTCAGGCTCAGGGACATGGACAGTCCTGTGGCTTTAAGGTGCTGGAAAAGGGAGGAAGTTTTCTTCTTTCTGACTGGACATGAAATGATTTTGAGGTCCAAACTTATCTCAATACTGAATACTTCAACAAAGAGAATAATTAGGAAGCCATTGAAATAGAAACACCCCATAACATGAATAAACAGGATGATACTTCCGCCTACCAGACATCTGAAACTAGCCCTAATCAACAAGCGAGTCCCAGCCACGAAACCAACACGGACCCAAAATAACACATGATGCCACCACCAATCTCCTTCACCAGACTCAAACCCAAGCCCGCCCACAGATGAAGGCAACCACCATCCAGAAACCAGACCATGGCTGCAACACCAGCTGCTACACCCCCTCCGACCCCCAAACTAAGCAAACTGACACACTATAAACACATAGCCAGACCTCAAACCGGGCCAAACCAAGGCCCAGAATGTCACATCACAGCCTTCCACCCAGGACACTACATCACAGAACTCAGGAGATTACAACACAAAACATCAGGAGGTTGCAACACAGACAGCGACCCAGGAGATTACAGCACCACACCCAGACGTCACAACAATAGAACTCAGAAGGTCATCACACAGCCCATTACCCAGTCGTTACAACACAAAAGGCTGAGAGACACACAGCCAGCACCTCAGCCACACAGGGTCTCAGGAAAAAGCCATCCAATCTGCATACATCAACTCCACAAACCAATCAAAAAGTAACAACACAGCCAACTCTAGAGTTTAAAAGGGAAAAACAGCCACGATCACACACTTCTCCCAGGAGAAGCGAAGCTGAAGACACCAGCCTGAAGATGACGGATGAGATTTCGTCGAAAGCGTTGCCAAGGTATTCTCAATCTTACCGGGACAAGACCGAATACACCAAGACCTACATATATATATATATATATATATATATATATATATATATATATAATATATATATATGTAGGTCTTGGTGTGTCGAGTCTT
>CM019160.1:26718225-26736825 GCA_009733165.1 Naja naja | reverse complement strand
CTTTCTTCTTCTTCCTCTTCCCTCTTCCTCTTTTCTCCTCTTCTCTTTCCCTCCTCTTCTTCCCTTCTTCCTTCTATCTTTCTTCTTCTTCCTCTTCCCTTCTCTTTCCTCCTTCCCTCCCCTCTTCTCTTTTCCCTCTTCTTCCTTCCTTCTTCCTTTCTTCTTCTTCCTCTTCCCTCCCTCTTTTCCTCCTTCCCTCCTCTTCTCTTTTCCCCTCTTCCTCCTTCTTCCTTCTATCTTTCTTCTCTTTCTCCTTCCTTTTCCTCTCTTCCTTCTCTTCTTCTTTTCCTTCCTTTCCTTCTTCCTTATAACTTCCTTCTCCTTCCTTCTTCTTTCCTTCCTCCTTCCTCCTTTCTCTTTCTCATCCTCAGATCCTTCTGAGAACAACACTGCATTTAAGTGGGCCAGCCCCAAGGGTGTCATATATTGTACCAAGCACAAAATGGCTGCCACAAGATGCCATGAATCCACTGACTTTTTATCGTTGACACAAATAAAACCAGGTGGAGCTTTTATCGCCATCTCAATTTAAATTAAACAAAACCACTTTCCCCATGGCTTTCAGACTTTTCTGGAGAGAGTAGCTATTTTTCCTACTTCACCTCAACATTTAGGATACCAGTAGAAGACTGCTAGTACAAAAGGAGAGCGAGAGAGCAGCGAAGCTGTTCTGCTGCTTATCTCAGGCTCAGGGACATGGACAGTCCTGTGGCTTTAAGGTGCTGGAAAAGGGAGGAAGTTTTTTCTTCTTTTCTGACTGGACATGAAATGGATTTTGAGGGATCCAAACTTATCTCCAATACTGAACACTTCAACAAGAGAATAATTAGGGAAGCCATCGAAATAGAGAAACACCCCCATAACATGAATAAACAGGATGATACTTCCCGCCTACCAGACATCTGGAAACTAGCCCTAATCAACAGTCCCAGCCACAAAAACCAACACCGGACCCAAAATAACACATGATGCCACCACCAATCTCCTTCACCAGACTCAAACCCAAGCCCACGCCACAGATGAAAGGCAACCACCATCCAGAAACCAGACCATGGCTGCAACACCAGCTGTTACACCCTCCGACCCCCAAACTAAGCAAACTGACACACACTATAAACACATAGCCAGACCTCAAACTCGGAGCCAAACCAAGGCCTGGAATGTCACATCACAGCCTTGCACCCAGGACACTACATCACAGAACTCAGGAGATTACACAAAACATCAGGAGGTTGCAACACAGACAACGACCCAGGAGATTACAGCACCACACCCAGGACGTCACAACAATAGAACTCAGAAGGTCATCACACAGCCCATTACCCAGGTCATAACACAAAAGGCTGAGAGACACACAGCCAGCACCTCAGCCACACAGGGTCTCAGGAAAAGCCATCCAATCTGCATACATCAACTCTATCAACCAATCAAGAAGTAACAACACAGCCAACTCTGGAGTTAAAAAGGGAAAACAGCCATCACACACTTCTCAGAGAACGAAGCTGAAGACACCAGCCTGAAGATGATGATGAGATTTCGTTAAACGTTGCCAAGATTCTCATTTACAGGACAATACCGACACACCAAGACCTAATATATATATATATATATATATATATATATATATATATATATATGTATATATATATGTAGGTCTTGGTGTATTCGGTCTTGTCCCGCGTAAGGTTGAGAATACCTGGCAACGTTGAATTTAAATCTCATCCGCCATCTTCAGGCTGGTGTCTTCAGCCGCTCTCCCGGGAGAAGACCAATCACCAAGACCTACATACTTACCCGTGAAAATCTACGAAAACATATATATATATATATATATATATATATATATATATATATATATATAAATGCCCCTATACATATACATATACATATATAGTATATACACATGCTACTTCTACAGCCTACAATTTGGCAGTATATATATATTAGTATAGTATAGTATAGCATAAGAAGTATATGTTCACTCGACCCTTTTTTCTAACCATGGATGGACTTTTGTCCAGTATTTATTTATTTATTTATTGGCCTTTGGACATGTCCACCACATCTGATAGCATGAATATCATGGCAGCCCTCTTGCCTTCTAGACGGGGCAGCCCAGCCAGCCTTGGCTCTCTTAAGGGGATGCTCCCACCCCACTCCACCCCGTGACCTCTTGGTCCGCTTGACCAAGGCGAGGTTTGGCCTCGACCCCTGTGCTGCAGCCTAATTGCCCTGCCTTTGCTAAGGCAGACTAAATACAGGAAGCGGAAGGTCATTGCGGTGACCGGGCACCTAGGCAGGCGACAAGGCGGGGAGGCATGGAGTGAGCCCCGGGCATTTGTTCCTTCCTCGGCCGGCTCTGCTAACTGCCAAATCAAACATTACAAATAGCCTCGTTTTAAGGAGCCGGTTGAAACCCAAAACCCCCTTCATTTGCAAAGGGCAGACGCTTGTACAATTAGCACAAGAGAGGGGCTGCAAAGAAGAGACCAGAGGGGGCTCTTAACCCCACCCCACCCCGCAAATGCTGTAGCCTCCATCAAAAAGGCTATTGTTTCATTGAGGAGGCTGCTGAATCCAAAATGCCTTCGTACACTTGGGGGGGGGGAGTCTGGAAGGGGGAAAACCCATCTTCTGTGCATAGGTATGGGGGGGGGAGTGGAGGAGGAAGAGGAGGAGGAGATGGAAAATGGGAAGGGTAAAAGAGAAGAAGAAGGGAAGAGAAAAGGAGGAGGAGCAGAAGAAGGAGGAAGAGAATAAGAAAAGGAAGAAGAAGAGAAGGAGGAGAAGGAGAAAGGAGGAGGAGGAGGAGGAAGAGTCAAGAGAAGGAGGAGGAGAGGAGAAGGAGGAAGAATCAAGAAGAGGAGGAGGAGGAGGAAGAGTCAAGAAGACAATAGAATAGAGAATGGAATGGAAGAAGAAGAAGAAGAAGAAGAAGAAGAAGAAGAAGAAGAAGAAGAAGAAGAAGAAGAAGAGGAGGAGGAGGAGGTGGAGGAAGAGGAAGAAGAGGAAGAAGAAGAGGAGGAGGAGGAAGAAGAAGAAGAGGAAGAGGAAGAAGAAGAAGAGAAGAAGAAGAAGAAGAAGAAGAAGAAGAAGAAGAAGAAGAAGAAGAAGAAGAAGAAGAAGAAGAAGAGGAAGAAGAAGCAGCAGCAGCAGCAGCTGGGAACAAATGTGACTTTGGTTATCTGCATTCCTGGCATCCTCCCAACCGGATTGATTTACTGCCATTCCTTCACGTCTGGAATTCCTTCTCCTGCCCTGCTGGACTAATGACCTCATTTTGCCTTGATTGGACTTCAAGTTACAGTTTGTGTTGACCACGTTTTGGACTTGACTCTCTGCAGCCAAAGGCTGTTCCTGGGAGAGTTTTTCTCCAACCCCAGAAGGTAACCAGGATGTTGGGGGCAAAGTTGGAGCAAATAGACTCCTACTGATCGTCTGGCTGTGTTGCCTTTGTGCCCCCCCCACGCAAGGTCCTCACACTCTGGTTTCACGGTCTTGATTTGGACAATTCCCCGACGTTAGTAAGCCTTTTCAGGTTGACCTTTCCCAATGCTTTTAAAATAGCTTTTTCTCCTCTTTTAACTGATGAAAACATTAATCACGGGCTCTTAACTTAACTTGCCTCCTGGAGTTGTCAGTGCTTCATCACTGGAGGGTTTAAAAATAGGCTGGAAACCATTTGACAGGGATGGTGTAAGCCTCCTGCCTCGAGGAATGGGTTGGACTAGAAGACCTCCAAGGTCCCTTCGAGCCCTATAGTTCTATGTTCCATTAACAGAATAACAGAAGGGACCTTGCAGGTCTTCTAGTCCGGCCCACCCTGCTCAAGGAGGAAACCTATATCATTCCAGATACATGGTTGTCCAATCTCTCCTTAAAACCCCCCAACGTTGGAGCACCCACAACTTCTGGAGCAAGTCGTTCCACTGGTGAATTGTTCTCACTGTCAGGAAATTTCTCCTTAGTTCTAGGTTGCTTCACCTTCTTGGTTAGTTTCCATCCATAATTGCTTCTTGTCCTGCTTAACGCTGAAAAAAATAATTAATGCTGGAAAAAGCAAAGACAGGTGATAAGAATTCAGGTTGGGCTTTCTGGAGCCTAGAAGAAGTTCATGGTTTAGTTTAGTTTAGTTTTAGTTTAGTTTTAGTTTAGTTTTAGTTTAGTTTTAGTTTAGTTTTAGTTTAGTTTTAGTTTAGTTTTAGTTTAGTTTTAGTTTAGTTTTAGTTTAGTTTTAGTTTAGTTTTAGTTTGGTTTACTTCAGTTTGGTTTACTTCAGTTTAGTTTAGTTTATTGTCACTGCACCTCGTACAACGAAATCAAACACCATCTTCAGTGCACATCATGACCATGAAAATAAACACAAAGACACATCCTTCACCCTCCACACATTGAATTGAAAACCCCTGATATTGCATTAATATTGCACTATACAGTAGAGTTCAACAGAGTTACTACCCTGGGATAGAAGCTGTTTTTCAGCCTATTTGTCCTTGTTTTTATTATTCTGTACCGTCTACCAGATGGTAATAGTTCAAAAAAAGGGGGGGGGGGGTCCCAGGATGAGATGGATCTTTGAGGATGTTTTGAACTTTCTTAAGGCAGTGAGAGCTATAAAGCTCTTCCAAAGAGGGGAGAGAGCAACCCATGATCCTTGGGGCAAGGATGTTAACCCTCTGGAGTAACGTCCTATCTGCCCTTGTGCAATTGGCAAACCATACAGAGGTGCAGTAAGTTAAGATACTCTCTATGGTGCAGCAGTAGAAGGTCACCAGCAGTTTTTCATTTAGTTGTTGTTTTCTGAGAAGCCTCAGGTAGTAGAATCTCTGCTGGGCCCTTTTGACCAGGGCTGCAATGTGGGCACCCCAGGTCAGGTCCTCTTTTAGGGTAACACCCAGAAACTTAAAACTAGCCACTTGCTCCACTAGGTCTCCCTTGATAAGCAAGGGCTGGAGGTCTGATCTTCTTCTGATCGGTTGTCCTTCCATCAAGGGCTTTGTCTTTCTCTGTCTGGGAATTCACAACTGCCAACCACCCAATCTGGAAAGCGTTCTAATCGGATCTTTCCTGGAGAACCACTAGAGATGAGACCAGGATGGAACCTGAGATGGTTCTTGGGTTCTCTCTCGCCATCCTTCATCCTCCATGGAAGGTCAACACGATGGAATGGAGAGATGCAGTTCCCTTAAGTTCTTTTCCAGTCTTGGACCCCAAGACTTAATATATATATCTCTCTCTCTTCTCTCCTCCCTCCCTCCCTCCCTCCCTCCTCTCCCACTTTCAGGAGAACCTTCAACCCTCCCAACATCTTCCCCTCCAGCCCCACCTAATCCATGACCTATTTCCAGTTCAAATCCAGAGCTTCTTAAGAGATGCTCTTCAGGGAGGGAGGAGGAAATATTTATTTTTCTATTCTTTTTTGGGAGCTGGATTTATTTCTTATTGTTACCATATATTTTATTTTATTTTTGGGTGTTCTTAAAAAAAAAAACCGCAGACGGGGCTTCAAAGCCAGCGAAAAGAAGAGTTTTCTGGGGCTTTGAAGGCGAGGAGGGGATGGGGGGAGAGAGATAGAGAGAGAGGGAGGAAGACAGGCTGACTTGCAGCTTTGCGGCACCTGTCAAAGGTTTTTCAGAAGGCAGCTAAGAATAATGGAAGCGAAGACCGCCTTCATTAACATAAAGCCATTTAGGTGATCAATGGGCCCCCAGCCGTAAACAACGATTTCAATCCATAGAGCGGTTGATTGGGCTTTGCCTCTCTCTGGCTCAGCGCGGTGGCTCAGCTGACAGTCGGGAAGAAAAATGTTACGATTGACCCAGGAGTTGAGCTCAGCCTGGAAAATTAAAAGTGCTCGAGAGGGAGAAAGGGAGAGAAGAAGGCGAGGGGCTGGAGGCCAAGCAACCAGGGGAGGCAAGGTGGGGAAACAGGTGCAGATAGGCCTACTGAGATCACCCTATGGGGATTCCAATACCCATCGGGCTGCTCCGGCCCGGGCCGGGAGCATTGGGACATCCATTCCTTGGAACATCTGGATGAGGGGTGGGGCTTCAAAAATTTTAGCAACGGGTTCTCTGCCCGGTTGCTGGGTGGGTGTGGCCATGGTGGGTGTGAGCCAGTCCGCCTCCTGCACCACAGCGGGGGTGGGGTGGGGGAGCGTTTTCACCCTCCCTGGGCTACGGAAGCTTTCCTCTAGCATCCGGGAGGGCGAAAACGGCCTCCCCAGGCTCTGGATGTCAGGATCCCACCCGCTCCCCCCTGGGTGTGTCATAAATCAGATTCTCCAATTGAGCACATTCACGGGCTGGGTGTCATCAATCACATTCTCCAATTGAATATATTCCCAGGCAAAATGTCTGGTAGTTTAGTTACAATCTTTTAAAGCTAAAGAGTTGGAATGTACTTCCGCTTTGCTGCGCTGCTGTTCCAGATTTCCTTCCTTCCTCCCCCCCTTTTCTTTATGGCAACTACTAAAACAGGCCTAGAAATGTTTTATGAGTTGACATCAGAGGCCCTCTGGAGGCCGGAAATGGCCGGGAGCCCTCTGGAGCCTCCGGGAGGCCCATTTTTCACCCTCCCTGAGCCTCCATGCAGGCCCTGTACTTACTTGGCATCCAAAACGGGCTGCGTGGAGACTCCTGGGATGGGCAGGGCAGGCGAAGGGCCAACCAGGGTGGATTACCGAGAACTGGCTATTAAAAATGATAAAATTAGCTACCGGTTCACTCGAACCGGGGAGAATTGGTAGCAACCCATCCTTGATCTGGATCATAGCAGTGGAGAAGGCTAGTTTAGGCTTCAGGGTGGTCTTCCTTTTAAGCTGACCCCATCCAGATGTGCCGGGATTACAAGCCCCTAAATTTCCAGCTGTTCTACTCCATTCTCCTCCTCTTCTCCTTGGAAAGCATCCCAGCGGTCCTGTTCCAAATGATTTCCAGGATGGTGGTTGGGCGGGCAAAATTGCATCAAAGCTGGCATCGAACCACCCTTCCCAGGGTGGACGTTGACTACCATCTCTTTCTTAGAGAGGATCAACTCTCTAAGAACAAGCCTAGATCTAGGACTCTGAGACCAAACCTAACTCTTGGACTCTTAAGATCAAGCCCAGATGGTCCTTTAGAATCCTAGGGTTGGGTTTGGTCAGAGTCCTAGAACTGGTCTCAGTCATAGAGCCCAGTTCTAAGGACTCTGACCAAGCCCAACCTTAGGACTCTTAAGAACATGGCCCTCTAGTATTCTAGGGCCAAGCCTAAGTGAAGGTTGGAAGGCGTGGTGCTTAAATCAGTTTTGAGGGATGGTAAGGAGATCCTTAGGGACGCGGTGGCTCAGTGGCTAAGATACTGAGCTTGTCGATCAGAAAGCTTGGCAGTTTGGTGGTTCGAATCCCTAGCACCGCGTCACGGAGTGAGCTCCTGTTACTTGTCCCAGCTTCTGCTACCCTAGCAGTTCGAAAGCTTGTAAAGATGCAAGTAGAAAAACAGGGACCACTTTGGTGGGAAGGTAACAGCGTTCCATGCGCCTTCGGCATTTAGATAAGCCGGGCATTGCCGGCCACATGACCATGGAGACATCTTCAGACAGCGCTGGCTCTTCCACTTTGTAATGGAGACGAGTATCTGCCCCCGAGAGCCGGAAATGACTAGCACGGATGTGCAAGGGGGACCTTTACCTTTGACCTAAGGAGATCCTTAATGAGATCTTCCAGACACTCCCCTCCTTGTTCTTCTTCCATCCAAGGGAGGTTACTCATGGAGCTCTAAATCTATGGAGATTCTCTGTCCTCCAGGTCATGGTTGTCTCAAAGGTGCTTTTTTCAAGAGGCAAAACTGGACTTTCTGGGTTTTTTTCTTGGAAGATGTTTCGCTTCTCATCCAAGAAGTTTCTTCAGCTTGGACTGGATAGTGGAAGATGGAAGGATTTATGCTCCTTTGGTTATGTGCATCCTTTTAGCACCAAGGTCTTCAAACTTGGCAAGTTTAAGACTTGTGGACTTCAACTCCCAGAATTCCTGAGCTAACATGACTGGAGGAGGAATTCTGGGAGTTGAAGTTCACAAGTCTTAAAGCTGTCAAGTTTGAAGACCCCTGATCTACAGTATCTATCTTCTATTTCCATCTCTATCTATCTATCTATCTATCTATCTATCTATCTATCTATCATCTATCTATCTATCTATCTATCTATCTATCTATCTATTCCAAGGGTCTTCAAACTTGGCAAGTTTAAGACTTGTGGACTTCAACTCCCAGAATTCCTGAGCTAACATGACTGGAGGAGGAGGAATTCTGGGAGTTGAAGTTCACAAGTCTTAAAGCTGTCAAGTTTGAAGACCCCTGATCTACAGTTTCTATCTTCTATCTCCATCTCTATCTATCTATCTATCTATCTATCTATCTATCTATCATCTATCTTTCTATCTATCTATCTATCTATCTATCTATCTATCTATTCCAAGGGTCTTCAATGTGGACTTCAACTCCCAAAATTCCTGAGCTAACATGACTGGAGGAGGAATTCTGGGAGTTGAAGTCTACAAGTCTTAAAGCTGCCAAGTTTGAAGACCCCCATTTTAGAGCTTCATAGCTATGATCAGTCTGAGCTGAAGAAGCTTCTGGGATGAGAAGCGAAACGTCTTCAAAGAAAAACCAGAAAGTCCAGTTGCCTCTTGAAAAAAGCATCTTTGGGACATGGAGCAGTAACTTGAACACTGCAGGTGGGAACTAGCTCCATCTTCTGATGGACAACCTATGTTGTCCTCTTCAAAAAGACAAAACAAAACAAACCAACCACAAAGCCACAGAGCTTCATCTGATGGACCTTCTTGTCTCTCTTCCACCACTAATTTGTCTCTCCTTGTCTCCCTGCCTTCTGTCTGCCTTCCCGCATCCCTGCCCAGAATTTGAAGGTCAAAACCAAGATGAGACCCCAGCCACATTTTTCTCCATTGTGGGAGGGAATGACCTTCAGCCAAGCTGGAGTTTTTGTTCCATTAAACCGGGTGATTAAGAATCTACCGCAGAGCAGATATCTCCGTTTCCAGGAAAGTGGCATTACTCTCAAAACCAGGCTAAGAGCGTGGCCTTGCTTTGAGGGACCTTCTCGTTGCCTGGCGCTCGGTTCTCAAGGACGATAAACTTTACTGTTGTGACAGGTCCTGCTGAAGGACCATAGATCAAAGAGAAGTGTCCGGTCAAGCTCCAGCATGACGAAGAACCAGTTCGTGATGTAGGCAGGGGGTCTTCAAACTTCACAGCTTTAAGACTTGTGGACTTCAACTCCCAGAATTCCTCCTTCCGTCATGTTAGCTCAGGAATTCTGGGAAGTCCACAAGTCTTAAAGCTTGCCAAGCTTGAAGACCCTTGATGTAGAGGGACACGGGACACCTTCTCTCTTTCATCTGAATGTCACACAGTAGATGGACATCTAACTAGGGAGAGCAGACAGAGGGCCATGACTCTGGAACCAGAAGTATCCTGAGGTTGGTAGCACAGCTGTAGTCTGCTGGATCTGCAGACTTCAAATCTTACAGCTGGGACAGAGCAAGAACCTACAACTAAAACGTAACAGGTCAACAAAGATGAAGTTTTGGGATTTAGCTACCAAGAATGAGTATGGAGAAGATTTGGATTATACAGGGAAATAGGCTGCCAGAAATTCTGGGATCAGGTTTTGAGAAGAACACGAGTTCTCTGGTTCCAGATGGGGGGGTCTCTGGTAGACTTTATTTGCTTGTATTTTCTGGAGTAGTCTTTCTCAACCTTGGCCGCTTGATGATGTGTGGTGGACTTCAAGTCCTAGAATTCCCCAACCAGCTATGCTAGGTTGGGCAACTGTCCTTACCTAGTCTATTCCACATTTACCCGCTTTCTTCTTCTTCTTTTGTCTGCAAACTCCTTCTCTCCGCCCCCCATCCACCATGAATGCTTCTTCTCAAGAACTTTTGTAGCCTCAGCTCCATCCCTCATCCCTAGACCGTAGGATTTCCAAATATTTCCCTATTTTTTTCCCCAAACTGACGGAGATCCCGTTTGTGGCTTCCAGAGAGCCTCAGGAGTCTGGGAAGCCGTTTTTGCCCTCCCGGAAGTTTGAGGAAAGCCTCCAGAGTCTGGGGAGGGCAAAAATGCGCCCCCCCCACTGCAGGAGGCCACCGCAGGAGGCCAACTAAGCCACGCCCACCATGACCAGCAACCGGGCAGAGAAACAGTTGCTAAAATTTTGAAGCCCACCCCCGAGTGCACGGGGTCTCGGTTTGAACAATTTTGAGGATCCTTCTTGGGAATTGAGGTCCACATGTGGAAATTTTGTGGGTGGGTTGTCTCCAGGAATTTATTCCAGATGGGGTCAGTCCAGGCAGGGCTTCCTTCCCAGGCTCACCAATTTTCGGGTAATTGGCTTGTTTTATACAGATGTGATGCCCTCACACCCCATAGAATCTGCCCATCTCTGCCTTGCGTTATCAAACAACATGCATTCAAAAGGAATCATAATTTCTGGCGTGAACGATCCCGGAAAAAAAAAAAGATATATTTTTTTTCCGGAGCGTTTTCCTACCGAAGTAAAACGTCGTACAGTATTTCCATTTGGGGGGGGGGAAGTGTTTGCATGGGGGATATTTACACTGAAGGAAATCTAATTAAGCAAATGTATGGAACAACGATCGATATCAAAGAAAATTGAGTTTTTTAAAAAAGGCCGCTCGGGGAATTGATGTCAAGAATTGTACGCTTTGGGGAAAAATGTATACAGTGTTCACTTGTGTTTGGGAAAAGTTCCTAAGGAAAGAGACGCGGCTGTTTTTACAGGGAGAGAGGGAGGGGGAAGGAGGGAGGGAGGAGAGAGGAGGAGGAGAGAGAGGGAGAGAGAGAGAGAGAGAGAGAGGAGGAGAAGGAGAGATACCAATAGATTAGATAGATTAGAGAGAGAGAGAGAGATACCATAGATAGATAGATAGATAGAGAGAGAGAGAGAGAGAGAGATAGTTTTATGGATGGTGTGTATATATGTGTATGTGTATGTATGTGTGTATATATATATATATATATGTAGGTCTTGGTGTATTCGGGTCTTGGTGTATTCGGGTCTTGTGTGTGTGTTTATGGAATATATATATATATATATATATATATATATATATATATATTTCTAGATTTTCACGGAAAGGTATAGATCTTTGTATCTTGTCCCAAGATTGAGAATACCTTAACGCGCAATTCATCCGTCATCTTCAGGCTGTGTCTTCAGCTTGTTCTCCTGGGAGAAGTGTGTGATCGTGGCTGTTTTTCCCTTTTTAAACTCTAGAGTTGGCTGTGTTGTTACTTCTTGATTGGTTTGTGGGTTCTTCAGGAAGTAACAACACAGCCAACTCTAGAGTTTAAAAGGAAAACAGCCAATACACACTCTCCCAGAGAACGGCTGAAGACACCAGCCTGAAGATGACGGATGAGATTCGTCAACGCACAAGGTATTCTCAATCTACACACAAGACCCAAATCAAGACCTACATATATATATACATATATATACATATACATACATACACACACACACACACACATACATTTATTTTACGGATCTTAAATATAAATTTAACATCCGTAAAATAAATAAATAAATATATATATATATATATATATATATATATATATATATATATATATATATATATAACATCCATAAACGTCTTATCAGGTAGGGAAAACCGCCCTAGTTATACTGACAATAAAAGAGGCCGGATTTATTCTGATTTACATGTCTGTTTGTTTTAGGGGCGGTTTTGTTTTCCTCTTCTCCTAACGGATATTCTTCAAAGGCTTCGAAGGATAATACCCATAATATCTATCAGGTATGATGAATCAGTAAAAAGAGCCACATCTATTTTCATTTGTAACTGAAGGTGATTTTTTTTTTAATGGCACAGAGATTAGTTTTATTCCTTAGCTGCAGCTGCAGATCCTTCAAGACAGGAGAGCAGGGATCACTAAAAAAAACAACCCCATGGACATCTTCTGTTAAAACGTGCTGTGTGGGTTATTTATTTTTTTAAATAAAAAAATCCATTTATTTTTTCATTTATTTCACTGTCCTCGGCTTACGACCGCTAATAGAACACCCCCCCCATATTTCCATTTGTTAAGGGAGTTTTGCCCCATTGGACGGCTATTCTGGCCACCATTGTTAAGCGGATAGCTGTGGAGATTAAATTAGTCCCACGGTTGTTAAGGAAATCCGGCTTCCCCATGGAGTTTGGATGGTCAGAAGGTCGAAAAAGGGGATCAACTGACAACCCCCGCCGGGAGGCTGCAACCGTCATAACTACGAGTCAGTTGCCAAGGGTTTGAATTTTGACCCCATGAGGATACTGCAATGGTCATAAGTGTGAAAAACGGTCCTAAGTCGCTTTTTTCACTGCCGTTGTCACTGGATGGTCACTAAATTGAACTGTTATAAGCCCAGGGCTACGGGTAGTCCTCGACTTAGACCACAATGGAGCCAATTTCTCTCGCTAAGCGGCGCACTCGCTCCGGGAGTTTTATCCCATCTTACTGTCAGGACTCCGGCAGTTACCCCCATTTCAATCATGAGTCCCTAGCCGAAAATGGTCCCAAAATGGCTGCCCAAAAAACAGCCTGGAAACAGCCCCAAATGGCCACAAAATGGCCCCAAAATGCCCCCCCAAATGCCCTGAAAATGGCTCAAAAATGGCCTCAAAACAACCCCAAAACAGCCCCAAAACAGCCCAAAAAATGACCTGAAAATGGCCCTAAATGCCCCCAAAATGACCCCCAAATGGCCTGAAAAATGCCCCCAAAACAGCCTGAAAATGGCCTGAAAACAGCCAAAAACAGCCCCAAAACAGGCCGTTTTCAGGCCAACTGCCCAAAAATGGCCTCAAAAGGGCCTGAAAATGGCCCCAAAATGCCCCCCAAAACAGCCCGAAAAATGACCTGAAAACAACTCAAAAATGGCCCCAAAACAGCCCAATAAACAGTCAAAAAAAACCCAGGCCATTTTCAGGCCATTTTTGGCCCAAACAATGGCTTGAAAATGGCCCCAAAACAGCTGGAAAATGGCCAAAAATGGCCAAAAATCAGGCATGCGCACACTGGCAACTTGGTCTTCAGGTTTCCGGTGCTTTGGCATGTGCACATGCACACGCGTTCTGGTTTGGTCACTCAGTGCCAAAAAGGTTTGGCATCACTGCCCTAGAAGATAAGCTCAAGATCCAGGTGGATCTTGACAGACTAGAACACTGGGCCATATTTAACAAAATGAAATTCAACGTAGAGAAAAGTAAAGTCCTACACTTAGGCAAGAAAAACCCAAAGGACACATATAGACTGGGTGAAACCAGATTTCTCAATAGCAGGAACTGGGAGAGGGATCTTGGAGTCTTAGTGGACAACCAGCTAAATAGGAGCCAGCCATGTGCAGCAGCAGCCAAAAAAGCCAATGCAATCCTAAGTTGCATTAACAAGGGATACAATCGAGATCAAGTAAGATAGTAATACCACTCTATAAAGCCTTAGTAAGGCCACACCTGGAGTACTGCATCCAGTTTTGGTCACCACATTATAAAAAAGAGGTTGAGACTCTAGAAAAAGTGCAGAGAAGAGCAACCAGGATGATGAGGGGACTGGAGGATAAAACATATGAAGAACGGTTGCAGGAACTGCGCCTGGCTAGTCTAGGGAAGAGAAGGACCAGGGGAGACAGGAGAGCATCTTCTAATATTTGAGGGGCTGCCCCAGAGAGGAGGAAGGGGTCAAGCTATTTTCCAAAGCATCTGAAGGCCAGACAAGGAACAATGGAGGGAAACTGAACAAGGAGAGATTCAACCTGGAAATAAGGAGGAATTTCCTGACAGGGAGAACAATCAACCGAGGGAACAGAAGTTGCCTTCAGAAGTTGTGGGAGCTTCATCACTGGAGGCTTTCAAGAAAAGACTGGACTGCCGTCTGTCAGTAATGGTGGAGGGTCTCCTGCTTGGGTGGGGGTGTCAGACTAGATGACCTCCAAGGTCTCTTCCCATTCTGTTAATCTGAGCTTCTTCTTCTCGCATCTGGCTTGGCCCCGCCCCTCCAAAGTACATTTTGGCCGCTCGTGACCACATTCGGGTGGCGGGGGGGCACCTTTCGAATCGAAATCTGGGAGCATCCGAATTTCGTCAGGCGAATAAGAGGGTGTGGGATGGCGAGCGGAAACCAAGAGAAAAGAGGGGAAAAAAAACAAACCAAAAAAAACCCAAAAACAAATTAAATCTGAATAAAAATATGATTAGCGGCAGGGAGGGGGGTGGGATGACAAATTAGAGCTTTAAACTTTGCAATATAAAGCTATTTCCCATGATAAATGGGGCCAGACAGTAATCAATGGCTTTAATCCATATGATGGGAAATCTTGTGCCGGTGTTTTGATTTGGGCTCGGAAAAAGGGTGGCAGCGCCTTCCCGAGACAAATGTTTTTCCATTGACTGGTTGGGGCCGGAGCTGGTGGCGGATGGAATTTAATTACCAGGTAGCCCCCTCCCTGCCCGATTTATTCTTCCTTGGGAATGAAACTTCGTTGGCAAGATGGATGGCGGCTGCTGATGGGGGCCGAGCCGCAGTTCAATCTTAGCCAGATTTATGGCCTGTAGAAATTTCACTAGATTTGTTTTGTTAAAACACACACACACACACACACACCCAAAGCCTGGCAAGAGGGGGGGAGGAAGGGAGAGGGGAGGGGGCTACAGGAGGGATCATTTTTTAATTTTTTTCCCTCTCTCCTCGGATTGCTGAGGATCTCAGGAGGAGACGTAGTCCTCGACTTACAGCCGCAATCGAGACCGACATTGCTGTCACTAAGCAAGACATGGGCGGAGTGGGTTTTGCCCCCTTGGACGAGCTTCCTTGCCGCAGGTTAAATTAGCAACCCGGTTGGTAAGTGAATCAGGCGTTCCTCCCCCTCCCCCCGTTGATTTCGTTAGTCAGGAGGGTCGCCAAAAAGGGAATCAGGCGACCTCCGGGGACGCTGCCTGCGACCGTTATAAATACGAGTCACTCGCCAAATGTCTGAAGCTGCCAGGAAGCACTCAGGGCTGGTGCTGGTCGGCTTGAGGTTCGTGTGGATTTGGAACGAGAGCGAATGGGGCATTCTCCTCGGCGTCACATTTCAGGACATGGGTCTTTTCCTGAACATCCGACAGGTGTGGTGGAAGTGCACTTGAAGGTTAGAATGATGGCATGGCTATGAACACCCACCGTGATTCCGATCATCTCAGACAGATGTTTTGAGTTTAAAACCCACCTGTGCTGATTTCGGGAGGTCTGGAATAAAGGATCCTTACGTTTCCTAGGTTGGAAAGTATGACACGGGTGTTTCCATGCGTGCATAAAAAGGAAAAATTAGGAAGAAATTGGGGGAGAGGAGGAGGGGGGAGGAGGAAGAGGAGAAGGAGAAATTGAAGAAGAGGAAGGGGAGGGGGAGGGGGAGGAGGGAAGGAGGAGAAGGAAAGAAGGAGGAAGAGGAGAAGTGGAGGAGTAGCAGTAGATGGAAAATGGGAAGGAGAAAGAGAAGGGGGGAAGGGGAAAAAAGAGAAGGAGCAGGGGAAGGAGAAGTGAATTTGCTTCCCCCCCACTTCAACCGTCCCACCCATAATGAGGGGCCTGTGAAAATGACATAGGATGCCTGGGGAAAGAGGAGGGGGCAATTAAGCCGTCAGCCGAGACATGGGGGGGCGGTGGGGGGGGCGGGTCTTTCTGTGTTTCATGCCTGGTTGCCTCCAGGCGGTTAATTGAGCTGTCTCATTAAGGGGAAGTGGGGGGCCTTGACAGCTTTTGACTGCTAATTCCTTAATGGGTCCCCTCCTCCTTTTGGCTGTCAGGTTCTGGCTTGGAACGAGCCCCCTCCCTCAATTTTTAAAGGTTTTTTTTTTTTTAAATCTTATGTAAGGGCATCAAGTTTGTCTGTTGGGTTTGCTGTGTTTTGGGCATCCCGGACCAAGAGTCTCTGGGCGTGAACGGAGCGCAGGTCTCATGGGCAAAATGAGTGGGTGACTTTGGGCCAATCGCTAGGAGGCAGTGAATTCTAGTTCTTCCTTAGGCATGGAAACCATCGGGATGACTTTGAGCCAATTGCCAGGAGACGGTGAGTTCTAGTCCCACCTTAGGCATGAAAGCCATCTGGGTGACTTTGACCCAATCACCAGGTGATGGTGAATTCTAGTTCCACCCTAGGTATGACAGCTGACCAAGTGATCTCTGGGCCAATGACCAGGTGATGGTGAGTTCTAGTCCTGCCTTAGGCATGAAAGTTGGCTGAATGACTCTGGACCAATCACCAGGTGATGGTGAGTTCTAGTCCCACCCTAGGCATGACAGCTGACTGAGTGGCTCTGGACCAATCACCAGGGGATGGTGAGTTCTAGTCCCACCTGTCTTATGCATGAAAGCTAGCTGAATGACTCTGAAACAATAACCAGGTGATGGTGAGTTCTAGTCCCACCCTAGGTATGACAGCTGACCAAGTGACCTCTGGACCAATCACCAGGTGATGGTGAGTTCTAGTCCCACCTGTCTTAGGCATGAAAGCTAGCTGAATGACTCTGAACCAATAACCAGGTGATTGTGAATTCTAGTTCCACCCTAGGTATGACAGCTGACCAAGTGACCTCTGGGCCAATGACCAGGTGATGGTGAGTTCTAGTCCCGCCTTAGGCATGAAAGTTGGCTGAATGACTCTGGACCAATCACCAGGTGATGGTGAGTTCTAGTCCCGCCTTAGGGCCAGTTTCTCTCTCTCTCTCTTTCACTCAGCCCAACCCACCTTACAGGGTTGTCGTTGTGGGGAAACAAGGAGGAGAAAAGTGTGCTGGATATGTTTGCCACCTCAGGTTATTTGTAAAACTAATAAAGAAGGGATACAAAAAAAATAAAGCAAATCAGGTTTTTTTCCTCCAACAAAGACTGGCATTGCCCTGTTGATTTGTTTGGAGTGCACCCCATAGACACTCCAAAGGGGTGAGGGCTTTCTCATCCTCTCCCCTTAGGCATTCACAGGGCTCTGCATGTCCTGGGCATCTGGATTGGTCAATCAATCCCACAAATCGCATGATTTGCACAGTGACGTCACGAGACCCACACAATGCCCTTCCCCTCCTTTGAGAGTTCATGCACCCCTCCACCAATTTTGCAGAGGTCTTAAAGTGGGGGAGAGTTGGGGGGGGTCTCGCTTTAAGAAGGACACCCCCTGCCTGTATGGACAATTCCTAGAAATGAATCAGAGATGGTGTTCAGCTGGTTCTGACCGGTTCTGGAGAACCGGTAGTGGAAATTCTGAGTAGTTCGGAGAACCTGCAATTCCCACCTTTGACTGGCGCTGCCCCCATCTATTCTCTGCCTCCTGATTGGCTATGTCTCCTTTGGTTGCCCTGCACAGGAGAACGGAGCTGGAAAGCAGGTTAGTGGGGTGGGGAGGGAATGGGGATTTTGCAGTATCCTTCCCCTGCCACGCCCACCAAGCCACGCCCACCAAGCCACACCCACCAAGCCACACACACAGAACTGGTAGTAGAATTTTTTAAATCCCACCACTGAAATGGAGGTCTCAAATCTGGCCAGGTGTAGTATGGTGGCTTTATAGAGGGTTTCCCCTCCCGCCCCCAGGTATTCTTTAAAATCCAAATTGGTTCCTCTTGCAAAAGGGGGAGGGGGCTGAGTTGTTATTTTGCCCTCCTTGTTTGGGGGAGGGGTTTTTGTTTATATTGTCTTGGTTTTAATGATTGCAACCAGTGTGGTTTTAGGACCCCGGCCCTCCCCCAGCCCAGACCCTCTCAGGGATTGGCAAAATCAACATGATTTGCCGGGCTATGTTTGAAAAATAATACAATATTAAAATCCCATCAACAAGCTGCGGAGAAGTGGAGGGAAGGTGTCAATTTTCATTTTTTTTTAATATGGTAAATGTCGATCAATATAACCCCTACAAACCAAAGCAAATTGGGAGTCCTCCATAATTTTTAAAAAGGAGGAGGATTGTAAGAATAAAAAAAAATAAGACATACTTTTAAAAATAATTTCGAAGTGCCCAGAGTCACTGGGAACCAGGCAGTGTATACATTTAAAATATAACAACAACCACAACAACCACCACAACAACTCACGATTCATTGTTTCAGAGATATTTCCTTACTTAAACAGATAAAGAAAGGTCATGTGCAAGTACAAAAGCAGTAAGAGCGACCTCCGATTTCCTGCTGGCTTCCCCAGTGACTTGGCTTGTGGAAAGCTGGCAGGAAGTGTCAGAAATCAGGATCTCATGACTATGCCTGACCGCAGTGGCGCTGCAGGAAAGCATGATGGCGCTGCAGTGGCCACAATGTTGCCAATATGGCTGGTCTGAAGATCGTGGAAATTTCAGTCCTGTGTGGGTCATGGGTTCAGGATTTATCATGTGCTTAATTTATCCATCTGTCCATCTGTCTGTCCGTCCATCCATCCGTCCATCCATATCTATCTATCTATCTATCTATCTATCTATCTATCTATCTATCTATCTTCTATCTATCTATCTTCTATCTATCTATCTATCTATCTATCTATCTATCTATCTTTTCTCTCT
>CM019160.1:26699220-26717225 GCA_009733165.1 Naja naja | reverse complement strand
CTCTCTGCAGTTCTATCCATCTTTGCAGTTTATTTTCCTAAAGGAAGCCTGACACTGATTGTCTTCCTAAATAAACGGGTCTGATAAATATTTAACACTGCAACAAAGGAACAGAGAAAGCACTAATGCATGTTCGCCAGTTCTGACAGCAGGCAGGCAAAATAAATGAGAAGGGTTTTGCTGATAGCAAGTTTAAATATATATATATATATATATATATATATATATATATATATATATATATATATATATATATATTCTTTCGATGATCCTTTGGCCTGGATCAACACCGCTTTGTTATTTTCTTTGTTTCTTTTTTCTTTTTAAAACAACACAACAACAACACAAATATTGCATCGGGCGCTTTGCAATAATCAGTTTGCTAAATTCGCTCCCCCAGGTTGGTGCTGAGACATTCCAGCATCATTTGTCAGCTCCTTTCAGTGATCTGCCAGAAAATTTGCAATATAAGCCTCCCTGAAATAAAGAAGCCACCGCAGCACAATTCTGGCAAAAGCTTTGCTGGAATAAATGGACTCCTAGACATTTGCGCAAGGAGTGTGTTTTTCCGTTTGATCCGGGTGCCGTTTTTTTTTTTTAAGTTTTAAAACACAGGGAGAAAATATATATATATATAAATATATATATCTTCTCCTTCTTGATTTAGCAGTGGGCACGTTCCAAGTAATTGCCAGAAATCAGACGCTCCTGCTGGTTCATTTGACCTTACTCCCCGGAGACAAAATTAATGGAAATTTTTATTTTATTTTATTTTGAAATGATGGGTGAGGGAATGAAAGAACGGCGTGATTTTGGCTCTTTCCCCCTTATTTTTAAACATCACCCTCCTCCTAAGCATCCTCTTCAAGGGAAGCGGGAATTGTCCTGGGTGGGCCTTCCAAATATTCCCCCTTTAGGGAAGGACCAAAATTTCTAACCCAAGGGGGAGATTGGATGGTTGGTTGTATTATTTGCGCTGCTCAGAAAAGTTGAGCTGTTCTTTCAGCTGCCTTCAAACGGAGGCCGAACCTTCATCTGAGTGCTGAAAAGGAGCCTCAGCCCGGCTGAATTGTTTTTGCATTTGTGACACAAAAGAGAAGTAAAGTTGATGGCCTTTGATTTCACTCCTGGCCAGCCGCCTCTGTGGACAAACCGTCCACCTTTGCTATTACATCTGTGCTGTGTCGACATTTCTGGCTGATTTATTTATCTCCGTTCCTTTCTTCCTGCTTCAATTTGGCCGGTCTTCTTTAATATGCAGAGGCTTCCTCGGTCCCCTTCACTCCCACATACCCCCCCCCGTAATATATTTCTGCGAGAAAATCCTGCCTTAAGCTTGTACGCCAAACCTGATTCTCGCAGCCGGCCCAAATGTTTACTTGGTGTCCAAATTTGGTTAAGGACAAGCAGGGTCAAAAATAAATAAATAAATAAATAAAAAATAAATAACATTCTGGAGCCAAAGAAGCTGCCTTCATTTCTCATTCTGGGGGGTCGGTTAAAAAAGGAGATTGCTGACAGGGTGCAAGAAGGACCGCAGAATCGGCTTCCGAGTTGGGGGCACCGCGGGATCCCCTGGGTTTTAGGAGAAGGGCTGATCCTGCTTTCTTCCCTTCTCCTAAAACCAGGGAGGTCCCGCAGTCCCTTCGACCTGGAAACAGATTTAGAACCGAGCCAAGGAAAGTTGCCAGTTCGCTTGGGAAATGTGCCTCTCCAGAGGCAGGGTGAAGAGCAGGATCACCCATGGTTCCCAGCCATGGGCAGGGCAATCCATCTCAAGCCCTTCTTTGTCAGTTTTCCTGAAGTAAAGGAATGGCCTGTTTAAGAATAAGAGAATGATTTGATTCTCCTTCCTTCCCTTCCTTCCGTTCTCCCCTTCCTTCTTTCCTCATTTTTCCCTTCTTTTTCCTACTTTCTCTTTTGCCTTCCTTCCTTTCTTCTTTCCCTCTTTCTTCCTTCCCTTCCAGAACTGGCCCGAACTGACTGAATACCACCTCTGGCCAGAACCAGTCCGAACCGGCTGAATATCACTTCGGTTCCTTTCCTTTCCCTTCCTACATCCTCTCTCTCCTTCCTCCTTTCCTTCCCTTTCCCTCTTCCCCTCTCTCCTTCTCTTCTTCCCTCCCCCTTTCTTTTTCTATCCTCTTCCCTTCCTTCCCTCCGAGCCACTGATTTTATACACACGCGCGCACACATGTATGTAACAAAATAAAATTAATAATGTACTGTACACGTATATTCATATTCTCTCCCTTCCCCGCCTCCCCAGATCCTTCCAGATTTCAGCTCCCACCCCAAATCAAAGTACATCGACTTGTTTGTTTAATTGCCACCCTGCAACTTACCAGCCCCGGATCTGAAGGAATTAATTGAGTGTTAACGCATTTTATCTTTGAACAAACGAGCCCCCCAAATCTCTCCACTTAATTGCCTTGGCCTGGCTGAGAGGCGGTAATTATCTCTACATTAGCTGGAAATTTCTCCCCTGACTTGGAGAAGAGCAAGGATGGGTGATGGCAGAAGCAGGGGGAAAGAGAGGGGGAGAGGGAGGAGAGGGGAGGAGATATTACTTTCTAACCAAGTTGGTTGAATGAAGCCCTGGGGATCTTTTGCTCAACCCCATTTGTGTCAGAATTGAGCTGAAAGGACTTTGGAAAACTTCCAGACCAGTCTCTTCTTAAAAACCTCCAGTGACCCACAACTTCTGGTGGCAGGCTGTTCCACTGGTTAACTATCCTCCCTGTTAGGAAGTTTCTCCTTAATTCCAGGTTGCTTCTCTGCTTGATTAGTTTTCATCCACCGTTTCTTGTCTTGCCTTTCTGGTGCTTTGGAAAATAAATTGACTCTCTCTTCTTTGGGGCAGTCCCTTAAATACTGGAACACTGCTATCATGGCTCCCCCTATCATTTCACCAACAAGCTCTCCTTCGCCTCCCCCCAAATCTTTTATTACAGCTGGTCCTTGGCTTAACAATCCTTCATTTAGTGACCTTTCAAAGTTGCAACGGAATTGAAAAAAAAGCGATTGATAGCCAGTCCTTGCACTTACAACCATTGCAGAAGCTCCATGATGATCACCTGGAATAAAATTGGGGCACTTGTCCGAAGTTATAAAGGATGCAGCATCCTGGAGTCACATGATCACTGGTGTCCTTCCCCATTGTGAGATAGATGGTAAATAAATTTCAAATAAATAAATAAAATAAGTAAAGGATCCGTTGCAATCTTCCCAGCTGTCTTCCAGTGAGCAAAGCCAGCGCACGGGAACAGAATTCGCTTAATGACCTCTCAATTCCCTTAACAACTGCTGGGGCTCACTTAACAGCCATGACAAAAAAGGTCATAAAAGGGGCCGTGACTCGTGTAACAATTGCCTTGCTGAATGGCAGAAATTCGTCATAAGTTGAGGATCACCTGTTCTAGAAATCTCTACTCTTCCCACTGTTGCAGTCTGATTCAGTTGACCAATTAACCAAAAATTAACTCTCTTTCATGGCTAGAAAGACAAACCTTAAAGCAGGAAAGAATCCAAGCTTTTCTGCCTGGGCCATGTTGAAAGCAACTGATGCAATAAATCTGGAAGGAAAAGAAAGAAACTTTCTGAAAAGTGACACGCTGCCAGCGGCTTTAAAAGAAAGGAAGAAAATGAAGAAGATTTAAAGGGCTTGATGCAAAATAACCGGTTTGTTTGTTAAGAGTGTCAGGAGAGGCCAGCTGAGGTGAGGAGTGCCTGGGAGGGGTGAAAAGGCAGGGCCAGCCAGTGGTGGGATCAGCTGGTTCTCCGAACTGCACACAAAGTTAACAACTGGATCGATTGAACCGGGCCGAACTGGCTGAATCCCACTGTTTGGCCTTTTCTGCGGCGGTTTTTTTGCAGGAAGGCATCTGAATGGGAATTCCAGATTTTGTCCACAAGGAATTGCTTTCTGGAAACACACACACACACACACACACACACGGATCCACGGACCAAAGTTATGCACCCTTATTTTTAAAAAAAGGGTGATCAGATTCTCCACCCACCTTTTCCAGCCTACATCATCCATGATGCATATAATAGAAAAAGTGGCGGCGAACGAATTATACTAAAATAAATCAGGAAGACAGGAGTGTGTAAATCAGCACCTGCTAACTGGGGACAGTTTAAACCTGCTTCCATCTTTCTGCTTGAAAATGTTTAATGTTAGAAAGTCAACGTATTTATTTATTCGTGCATCATGTTTCTATAAGCCAGCCATCTCACAAACAAGTTCGGTCTAATGGTTGAGGTGTTGCGTGAGAAACTGGGAGGCTGTGCGTTCTAGTTCCACCTTCGGTATGAAAACCGGCTGGGCTATTTTGGACCAATACTAAGAGACAGGGAGTTCTAGTCCCACCTTAGGCATGGAAACTGGCTGGGTAACTTTGGGCCAATTGGCAGGAGATGGTGAGTTCTAGTCCCACCTTAGCCATGAAAGCCGGCTGGGTGAATTTGGGCCAATGACCAGGAGATGGTGAATTCTAGTCCCGTCTTAGGCATGAAAGCTGGCTGGGTGACCTTGGGCCAATCACCAGGAGACAGGGAGTTCTAGTCCCACTTCAGGCATGAAAGCTGGCTGGGTGACCTTGGGCCAATCACCAGGAGACTGTGAGTTCTAGTCCCGCCTTAGGCATGAAAGCCAACTGGGTGACCTTGGGCCAATCACCAGGAGACTGTGAGTTCTAGTCCCGCCTTAGGCATGAAAGCCAACTGGGTGACCTTTGGGCCAATCACCAGGACACTGTGAGTTCTAGTCCCACTTCAGGCATGAAAGCTGGCTGGGTGATTTGGGGGCAATCACCAGGAGACGGTGAGTTCTAGTTTGGCTTTAGATATGAAAACCGATTGGGTGGCTTTGGGCCGATCACTCCCTCTCAGCCCAACCACCTTACAGCGTTGTTGTTGTTGTGGGGGGAAAGGGAGCACAAAGAGATATTATGCACACTCACCACCTTGTGTTATTAATAAAAGAAATAAAGTCAGAATTAATATAAACTAAAAAAAAGTGACACTACAAAAAAAAAGTGGCATACAGTAAAATAAAAAATAAATACGGGATCCAGGATGCGAAAACTGCTCGGAATTTGGATTTTGTGGGTTTCTTTTGTGGGGGTGGTTAAATTACAAATGTAGGTGCCTACATTCCCGGGTGGGTGTGGGCCACCGAGCCCTTCTACAAAACAGAAGCAGCTGGATCTTCTGCTCCGTGTGGCAGAGAAACTCTTTAGTTCAAGGGTGTGAAAGAGCCACGGGTGTGAACGAAGAGATTTGGAAGTGTGAACCAAGCTGTTTGGGACCCCTTTTGGCAAAGGAGCTTAATTTAACCCTTCTGGTTTTCCAGGCAGCTGGGATTGCTTCCGATTTCCTTCCTTTCCTTGGTTCCTGAAATGTTTGTAAGAAGTTTCGAAGGCGGCAGAAAGGTACGTGGGAGAGAAAGGGCGAAAGGAAGGGAAGGAAATCGAAGATGAAACGACAGAGAAATTATTTTTGTTTCTTTTGTGTTCATTGCTGGCGTGATCGCTTTCCTTCGTTGAATATACTGAAGGGGCTGCCACAGGGAAGAGAAGGGGGTCAAGCTATTCTCCAAAGCCCCTGAAGGCAGGACAAGAAGCCACGGATGGAAACTAAGCAAGGAGAGGAAGCAACCTAGAACTAAGGAGAAATTTCCCCATAATGAGAACAATTAACCAGGGGAATGACTTGCCACCAGAAGTTGTGAATGCTCCAACCGTGGGGGGGGTTTAAGAAGAGACTGGATAGCCATTTGTCTGGAATGGTATAGGTCTACTGCTTGGGCAGGGGGTTGGCCTAGATGACCTCCAAGGTCTCTTCTAACTCTGTTATTCTGTTATTCTCTAGTCTGTTATTCCATGTTATTCTGCTATTCTGTGTTATTCTGTTATTCTGTGTTGTTCTGCTATTCTGTTATTCTGTGTCATTGTTGTGCTGCTATTTTGTTATTCCATGTTATTCTGCTATTCTGTGTTATTCTGTTATTCTGTGTTGTTCTGTTATTCCGTGATATTCCACTATTCTGTGCTATTCTGTTATTCCATGTTATTCTACTATGCTGTTATTCTGTGTCATTGTTGTTCTGCTATTTTGTTATTCCATGTTATACTGCTGTTCTGTGTTATTGTTATTCTGCTATTCTGTTATTCCATGTTATTCTGTGTTATTCTGTTATTCTGTGTTATTCATATTCCGTGATATCCAATTATTCTTGTGCTATTCTGTTATTCCATGTTATTCTGCTATTCTGTTATTCTGTGTCATCGTTGTTCTGCTATTTTGTTATTCCATGTTATTCTGCTTTCTGTGTTATTCTGTTATTCCATGTTATTCTGCTATTCTGTGTTATTGTTGTTCTGCTATTTGTTATTCCATGTTATTCTGCTATTCTGTGTTATTCTGTTATTCTGTGTTATTCTGTTATTCCGTGATATTCCACTATTCTGTGCTATTCTGTTATTCCATGTTATTCTGCTGTTCTGTGTTATTCTGTTATTCCATGTTATTCTGCTATTCTGTGTTATTCTGTTATTCTGTGTCATTGTTGTTCTGCTATTCTGCTATTCCATGTTATTCTGCTGTTCTGTGTTATTCTGTTATTCCGTGTTATTCCGCTATTCTGTGTTATTCTGTGTTATTTGGTTAGTGCGTGGCTCAGACATCATTGGGTGGCTACAATCCTCACAAAAACAACTTTCTCTTCCTTGGTGGTTTACCCAATTTAGGACTCACCCCCTTTTTTCCCCCATTTCTTTTTAAGACCATGTTTTCCATGCCCAACCCTAGCAGGACCGCTGAATAGATCCCTGCCATCTTTCATTCTCCCTATTTTTTATTTTATTTTTTCCTATCAGGGCGGATGTTTTTTCTTCGAAAAGACAGTGACAACGGCCCTCACCCCCCACGCGTTCCCCTTTTAGTTAAGTTACTTTATCTGGATGGGGGGGGGGGAAAGCAGGGAGGAAGGGGAGGAAGCTCAAAGGAGATTTGAGGGGGGGGGCTATTTTTGCCCCCAGCTTTCAGCTGAGCAAGAAAGATTGGATGGCCCCACAAGAGAGAGGCGGGGGAGTGGGAGGTTGGAAGGGGCGAGAGCAAAGATTTCTTTTAAGGGAAAATTGTAGGTAACGAGAGGTCATAAATGTCAGCCCCGTGCCTTTAAATTCACAGCTGCCAGACCGTAAATATATTTTTACGGGTGGGGCATCGGCCTTCCCGACATGGGTTTTTTTTCCCCTCGCCTGTAATGGAGGGGCGAGTCTAATGCAAGCAACTTAAACACTCTCTGGTCCTGTTGATTTTATGGACTGGAAAGGCGGTGATTTATGATCACAGCATCCCAACATGGGGGTGGGGGGACGGGTTGGTGGGCTTGGGGAAAGGAAAAGGAGATAAAAGGAGGACAGGCTCACAGTGGCTCAGCACTTGAAAGGCAGCACAGAACGAAAAGCTGTTGTTGTTTTTTTTATTTTATATTTATTTTTGAACAAAGGGGAGGATCCAGATAAGATGGGGTTTGGGGTCCTGCTTGGCGGAGATGTCAAAAGGCTAAGGGGGAACAAGGGTGGGTGGGATTCGTGGCACCCCGGACTTAGAAAAGAGTCGCTGGTCTTCTTCTGAGGGATTTAAGGCACTTGGCAAGGTTCTCAGCCTTCCTATAATAGACTCAGTTGCTCTAGTGGTGAAGGTACCAAGCTAAGGAACTGGGAGGCTGGGAGTTCTAGTCCTGCCTTAGGCGCCAAAGCCAGCTGGGCGACTTTGGACAATCATCAGGAGACTGGGAGTTCTAGTCCTGCCTTAGATATAGCCATATCAGGACAAACACCGGAGAAATCTAGTTCTGCAGCCAACTGGGTGACTTCAGGCCAATCACTGGGAGAGGACTAAACAGCCAGCTGGGTGACTTTGGACAATCACTGGGAGACTGGGAATTCTAGTTCTGCCTTATATATAAAAGCCAGCTGGGTGACTTCAGGCCAAACATCAGGAGACTGGGAGTTCTAGTTCTGCCTTAGATATAAAAGCCAGCTGGGTGACATTGGACAATCATTGGGAGATTGGGAGTTCTAGTTCTGCCTTATATATAAAAGCCAGCTGGGTGACTTCAGGCCAAACATCAGGAGACTGGGAGTTCTAGTCCTGCCTTAGGCACAAAAGCTGGCTGGGTGACTTTGGAAAATTACCAGGAGATTTTTGAGTTCCAGTCACACCTTAGGCATAAAATCCAGCGGGGTGATTTCAGACCAAACACTGGGAGACTGGGAGTTCTAAGTCCTGCCTTTGGCAAAAAAAGCCAGCTGGGTGATGGGTCCTCTCCTCACAACACAGGGCTGGCTGTTGTGAGGAAAAGAGGAAGAGGAAGGAGTATTATGTATGTTTTTCTCCTTGAGTAATTCCTAAAACTAATTTAAAAATGGGATGTTAGAGAAAGCCATTTCTTTAAAGTATTGGTCTTCCATGATCACTGTGCTGATATTGTAGTGAACTAAACAAACTGCAAACAGGGAAACGGTGAGTTCTAGTACTGCTTTAGGCTCAAAGCCAGTGGGGAATAGAATAGAATAGAGTAGAGTAGAGTAGAGTAGAATAGAAAATAGAATAGTATAGAATTCTTTATTGGCCAAATGTGATTGGACACACAAGGAATTTGTCTTGGTGTAAATACTCTCAGTGTACATAAAAGAAAAATACATTCATCCAGAGTCAAGAATCATCAGGTACAACACTTAATAATAGTCATCGGGTACAATAAGCAATCAAATCATACTAGGAAACAGTCCATATAAATCCTAAGATACAAGCGACAAAGTTACAGTCATACAGTCACAAGTGGGAGGGGATGGGTGATAAGGAGTGATGAGAATGTTAATAGTAATAGTAGTGCAGACTTTGTAAATAGTTGGACCGTGTTGAGGGGATTATTTGTTTAGTGTTCAGGGGGAAAAAAACTCCCCTTGTGTCTAGTTGTTCTGGTGTGCAGTGCTCTGTAGCATCGTTTTGAGGGAAGGAGTTGAAACAGTTTCTGTCCGGGGTGTGAGGGGGTCTGTAGAAGGCCAACCACTTCGGGAAAAACCTTCCCAAGACAACTGCAGGGCCTTGTCCAGGAAGCCTCCGAGAATCAGACACGATTGAACGGAAAGGTGGGGGGTGGGGGCAAAATTGTGTGTTGCTTTTCTTGTTTTGCCCCACCTCCCCCCCCGCAAAATCCCACATTTTCCTCCCAGAGAGCTTTCCGGAGCGCTGGCTCGCTGGCAGTCGGGGGAAATGTGGTGATTCAGATGCTCTTACATAGCAACAGGGGTGAAGGGGCCAAACGAAGGACCATCCATCATTTTTGCTGGGAAAAGCCACGCACATCGCAGCCTGGCACGGGAAGGGAAAAAAGGCCAGATGGGTGTTGCTCACGTGGCCTGAAATGGTGTGTGTGTGTGTGTGTGTGTGTGTGTGAAGAGGGTCCGTGTGCAATGAGAGAATTAAATACTGATTTCTGCATCTTCCCCTCCAGATCTGTCCCTGGTCCAGCGGTTTATATAGAACAGAACAGAACAGAACAGAGCAGAACAAGAACAGAACAAGAACAAGAACAGAATAGAATAGAATAGAGACGAATAGAATAGAACAGAACAGAACAGAACAAGAACAGAACAAGAACAGAATAGAATAGAACAGAACAGAACAGAGCAGAACAAGAACAAGAACAGAATAGAATAGAATAGAATAGAGACGAATAGAATAGAACAGAACAAGAACAGAATAGAATAGAATAGAACAGAACAGAACAGAACAAGAACAGAACAAGAACAAGAACAGAATAGAATAGAATAGAATAGAATAGAGACGAATAGAATAGAACAGAACAGAACAGAACAAGAACAGAACAAGAACAGAATAGAATAGAACAGAACAGAACAGAACAAGAACAGAACAAGAACAAGAATAGAATAGAATAGAATAGAATAGAATAGAGACAAATAGAATAGAACAGAACAGAGCAGAACAAGAACAGAACAAGAACAAGAACAGAATAGAATAGAATAGAGACGAATAGAATAGAATAGAATAGAATAGAACAGAACAGAACAGAATAGAATAGAATAGAATAGAATAGAGAAGAATAGAATAGAATAACAGAGTTGGAAGGGACCTTGGAGGTCTTCTAGTCCAACCCCTGCTCAGGCAGGAAACCCTACACCACTTCAGACAAATGGTTATCCAACATCTTTTAAAACACTTCCAGTGTTGGAGCATTCACAACTTCTGGTGGCAAGCAGTTCCACTGATGAATTGTTCTCACAGTCAGGAAATTCCTCCTTACTTCTAAGTTGCTTCCCTCCTTGATTAGTTTTCATCTGTTGCTTCTTGTCCTGCCCTCAGGTGCTTTGGAGAATAGCTTGACTCCCTCTTCTTTGGGGCAGCCCCTGGTTTATTTTGTGGTCCCTCTGGTCTTTGAGGTTCCGGAAGAACTGGGGAGAATGTTACAGCTAGACCCCAAAATTTGACCAACTGAGGATGGGATGAACCTTCACGGAGGGTGGGAGTCATTGTTAGATCCAAAATGAAGTCTCTTGGCCCGTGGAATCTCCAAATATGTAAACGGGGCCATGTTTGGAGCTCAGATTGCAACCCTTCTCAGAGTAGGTCCATGGGATCTGGTTCATGGGTCCAGTTCTGATCCTCTCCTGGCTCAGCCACAGAATGAATTCCAAGTGTTCCTCAACTCATCTGTTCCAGCTTTGGCTGTGGGAGGGGAAAAGATTGTCTCTGATGCCTAATTACTTCCTTTCCATTCCATTCCTTTCCATTCCATTCCATTCCTTTTCCTTCCCTTCCCGTTCCCCTTTCTCTGTTTCTTTTCCTTTCCGTTTTCTGCTTCCTTTTCTTTCTCTCTCCTTCTCCTTCTCCTTCCCTCCCTCCCTTCTTCTCTGTCTGACCAACACTACAGTATAGCCACCTGGGTCCATACTTGGGCCAAAGAGCTTGGGGAATAAAGTTTTGGATTCCGCCACTGGAGAAGGAAGAATGATAAATGAGACCAAACAACTCTGGGCCTCACAAATCCCGTTGGCCACTAGGTGTCAGCAAAGAGTAGTGTTTGTTCTCTGCATAAGCCCTGCAGCCACAGTCCAGGGGTGTCCATCCGCCGTCAAGATGGCAGCTGCAACAGCCTTTAATCACATTTTTCTGACTGCCAGGCTGACTTTTTTGACCCCCGCCTTGGGGACACCCCTGGAGTGGCCATCTGGATATGTGCAAGTTGCAACCCAGGTGCAGCAGCCACACAGCCCTGCTCTAAACCCCGATGGAAACTGAGCGGTTGAGACTTTTCAAATTTAAATCCAAAGCTCTTCCAAATCTTTTTTTCTTTTTGCAGCGTTCTCTTCTCCTGGTTCACACGAAGTTAAAGCAGAGATGGGCTAGAAGCAAGTTACTCTTGTAATTCCCTTTTTTTCTGGATACCGAAGGCAGTCAAGTCAAGCAATGTAGCCCGTAGGGCAGAGCTGAATTTCTGAATTTCTCCCTTTATTATTGTTGTTGGGTTTTTTTTCCCCTCCGGAAAGGAGTTTTGTTTTTTAAACAGTGCTCTGCTTAGCTTTGGGCACATGTTCTAGTGTGGTTATTATTATTATTATTATTTATTTAGACTTGTATGCCGCCCTTCTCCCTAAGGACTCAGGGCGGCGAACATATAAAAAGAGAATACAATTACAATAAAAAAATATTAAACAGCTACAAGTCTATAAATAACTAAAAGTTAAAACAATTTAAAATTACAGTAATTAAAACAATGCAATTAAGTTGTGATCTTTGCACTCAGAAGCACCACTGGGAATTGACACCGATCCCGTAGGTAATTCAAGGGGATCCCGACAGAAGGATTTCAGGGCTCCATGGAGCCCAGGGTCTCCTGGGGGCCAATATTAAAATTAAAGCCACAAAGCAAGGATCACAGAAAACAACGATGGAAAAACCCCTCAATTTCCAGGCACGTGGGTTTTGACACCTAGGTTTTTAAGTCCATTCTCAATAAATAAATACCTCTATAAATAAACAGTTCAATACTCTAAATAGTTCAATAAATACATAGCTCAATAAATAAATTAAGATGACAGCTGGATAGCTAGCTAGCTAGATGATAGATGATAAATAGATTAGATAGATGATGGATGGATAGATTGAAAGACACAGAGAGATGATAAATAGATAATAGAAATAGATAATAGATAAATGAGAGAGAGACATATCTATCTATCTATCTATCTAGGTAAGTAGGTAGATAGATAGATAGATAGATAGATAGATAGATAGATAGATAGATAGATGATGGATGATAGAAAGACACAGAGAGGTGATAGATAATAGAAATAGATAAAAGATAGAAGATAGATGATAGATGATAGACAGACAGACAGACAGACAGATAGATAGATAGATAGATAGATAGAGATAAATAGATGATGGATGGATAGAAAGATACAGAGAGATGATATTATACAGAAGATAATAGAGAGAGAGATGATAGATGATAGGATGATAGATAGATGATAGATAGATAGTTGACAGATGATAGGATGATAGCTAGCTAGATAGCTAGATAGCTAGATGATAGATAGATAGATAGATAGATAGATAGATGATGGATGATAGAAAGACACAGAGAGGTGATAGATAATAGAAATAGATAAAAGATAGAAAATAGATGATAGATGATAGACAGACAGACAGACAGATAGATAGATAGATAGAAGATAAATAGATGATGGATGGATAGATAGAAAGATACAGAGAGATGATAGATAATAGAAATAGATAATAGATAAATGAGAGAGAGATGATAGATGATAGGATGATAGATAGCTAGATGATAGATAGATAGATAGATAGATAGATAGATAGATAGATGATAGATAAAATATTGGCATTTGATTCCTTTCACTTCAGCCAGTAATAGTATTTTGGCAACAAAGTTTGCAAAAATTCCTCCCAGTGTTTTTTCCTTAAGCTTCCTCTTAGGGAAGATAATTGAGCAATTAGCAACAGATTACCTTTAGTGGCTCTTTTGCCTTAATGAAGCTTTGTGTAATAAAGTGCCAATTAAAAACTGAAGAGCCAGGGGAGGGGAAACAGCCAAAAAGATCCCACCCAAGGGTTTTATTCCTCAGCCAAGGTTTCCTGGGGTTTCTTTCTTAGCAGCTCAGGCAGGTCTAGCCACTAAGGAATAGGAAGGATCTCCCCACAGATTGGTAGCTCTTTTTGCAAGTGGAAAGCGGCTGGCGATGTTTTGGCTAAAAGTGCCATCCTCCTTGGCAAAGAAGCCAGGACAGTTCAGAAGAAGAGAGGGGGAACAAGGCCTGGTGCTTCGTTTGGGTGGGCTCAGCGGCCCCAAAATTCTCTTGATTTTAACATCCTAAATCTGTCATGGAAAAACCTCATTTGGCTCAGCAGGTACAGAAAAGTACTGTTTTCCTTATGCTAAAATGCAAACCCAAAATAGGAGAAAGAAAGAAAGAAAGAAAGAAAGAAAGAAAGAAAGAAAGAAAGAAGAAAAAGAAAGAGAAACAAAAAGAAAGTGAAAGAAAAAGAAAAAGAAAGAAAGAAGAAAGAAGAAAGAAAAAGAAAGAACGAGAAAGAATCAAAAAGAGACAAAGAAAGAGAGAGAGACAAAGAAAGAAGAGAAAAAGAAACGGAAAGAGAAAAAAGAAACAGAAACAGAAAAAGAAACAGAAAGAAAGAAAAAGAGAAATAAAAGTGAAAGAAAGAGAGAGAGAGAGAGAGAGAGAGAGAGAGAGAGAGAGAGAGAGAGAGAGAGAGAAAGAAAATCAGGGGCTTTAACCAAGAATTAAAAAAATAAAATAAAATAAAATAAAAATCCTGCAGAAGGCTGGGTTGACCCGTACAATTTTAAGTACAGGTAAATCCTTGAGTTACAACTGCAACTGAGCCCAACATTTCCACTGCTGAGCAAGTCAGTTCCTAAGTGAGTTTTAGCCCCACTTTATGACCTTGCTTGGCACAGTTGTTAAGTGAATCCCTGCAGTTGTTACTTCCCCGTTGGCTTTGCTGATCCGATGGGGAATCACATGACCCTGTGACCTTGCAACCCATCGTAAATCCATCCCAGGGTGCCAAGCCTCTGAATTTCGATGCTGCAATGGTGATAAACGCAGGAAAATCACCATAAATCACTTTTTCAAGGCTGTGATAACTTCGAATGGTCACTCAACGAGTCAAGAGCTACCTGTAAAAGGCAACCCTCTATTTCAGAAAGCTTTAAATGTCTTTAATTGAATTAATCATGCTTTTGGCCTGGCTGCTGAATTATCCTTGGTAAAGCAAAACTATGAATAATATATTTTTTTAAAAAATGATGAACCTCTTTCAGAATTTTCCCCTTTGTGATGACCCGGAGTGTAACACAAAAGTAACAAAATCCAAAATGTAAATAAATGTCCTTTAATGCCTCCAACTTGGCCCCACTGTTCAATAATTCTCAGTTGGAGATAAAACGTATTCAAAAACAGTCTTCAAAAGAAAGCAATACAGTCTGAACTTAATGAGCAGGTAGAGGTGAAATAAAAAACCAAAACAAACTACAATGAAGGAATTTCCACAATGGACCAGGATAAGTAATTACCAACTTCAGATAACAAGGTACAGTCCGTTGGAAGGACGCCAACCAAGATAACTTCAGCTCAAAATAAAACAAGCTTTGCTTCTGGCAACGCTGTGTTTTAGCCGTCCCTCTTATATACTATTCTCCCCAGCTGCAACCAGTGAGGGGGATCATTTATTTATTTATTTATTTATTAATGGGACTTATATGCCACCCCATCTCCGAAGACTCGGGGCGGCTCACAAATAAAAACAAGAACAACAATAAATAATTAAAAGCAGATTAAACTAAATAAGCCCCATTACAATTACAAATTCATCCCATAAAAAACTATCTCATGGCCGCTTCCTCTCCCATAAGCCATGTTGCTCCCTTCTCCCCTCCTCCCTGCGTGCCCTAGGATGAAGAGGAGATGGGCCTCGTTCTTCCTCTGACTGCCCAGCCGGCCTCTGCCCTTCCCTAGCCTCCTCCACAACCACCGGAGCCACACCTCCACGCCCTGTCGGCTGTTCCTCCTCTCCCTCAGAGTTTGACTCTACCAAGAGCGTGACACCCTTTGACCTTTAGTTTTTCCAAGAAATGATGGCCCCTAGAGATACACCTGGCCAGCTTCACCTGCAAGATACCGTCAAAAAGTCAAGATAGTGTCTGCAATGGAATGATTGACACTTTGACTTTTAGGCTCATGCCACTGTTGCTGTCAACTCATAAAATGTTTCTATGCCTGTTTTAGTAGTTGCCATAACAAAGAAAAAAAAAGGGGGGGGAAGGAAGGAAATCTGGAAGAGTAGTTGAAATCGAATACATTCCAACTCTTCTCTTTAAAAGATTGTAACTAAACTACCAGAGCTTTTGCCCCCGAATATATTTAATTGGAGAACATGAATGATGACATCCAGCCTGTGAAGGTGCTCAATTGGAGAATCTGATTTATGACATACCCAGGAGGAAGGCAGGGGGGAAACAGGGTCACAGGGGACTGTGAATTACATATGCCGGAGTTGGCTTCATTTAGGTTAATGCTGACATGTTGCTCCTAATGAAACTTTTGGATTCTTTTGAAGCTTCGCTGGAGAATCATGATTTAATTAAAGCGATTGATGGAATCCTGACAGCAAGCCAACTCTGGCATACATTGCATCCCTGCCCTTGATTTTGTAGCACATCTCTTGCAAAAACCCTCCCAGTGCACTATCCCCCAATATGGACTCTGTTCATTTTTGTTCAGCGCAATCCAGTACGCAGCCAGGATGATCAATAAACCACTATTAATGGCTTTTTTTTCAACCCACCGTGTCCTAGTCACATAGTTGGGGGCAGACCTGATAATCGGCTGGGTTTTACACAATCCATTGAAGCCATACAACAGGGTTTACCGTATATGGCCCACGAATGGCTGCATTTTCGTACTTCATTAAAAGCAGCACATGATTGGCTTCCTGTAATGTTTTCCCACATCAAGCTGGTTTATCGAACCCGGGTCTTCCCACCAGGCAAATCCTGTCCTGTCCCAATAATTCCAGCAGTCTTTTCCTTCCCACTTAAAAAAAACAAACCTCTTGGTAGAGAAATCCACAAATAGAATAGAATAGAATAAGAAAGGAATAGCATAGAATAGAATAGAATAGAATAGAATAGAATAGAATAGAATAGAATAAGAAAGGAATAGAATAGAATAGAATAGAATAGAATAGAATAGAATAGAATAGAATAGAATAAGAAAGGAATAGAATAGAATAGAATAAGAAAGGAATAGAATAGAATAGAATAGAATAGAATAGAATAGAATAGAATAGAATAGAAGAACAGAACAGAACAGAGGATAGGATAAGATAGGATAGGATGGAAAATAGAATAGAATAGAAAAAAGAATCGAGTAGAATAGAGTCAAGTTAAGTCGAGTCGAGTAGAATAGAGTATTGGAATGAAGAACAGAGTAGAGTAGAGTAGAGTAGAATAGGAATAAAGGAATATTAGAATAGAATAGGAATAACAGAATAATAGAATAGGGAATAGAATAGAATAGAATAGAATAGAATAGAATAGAATAGAATGAGCTGGAAGGGACCTTGGAGGTCTTCTAGTCCAACCCTCTGCTCCAGCAGGAGAACCTATACCATTCCAGGTAAGTGACTGTCTTCTAGTCTCTTCTTAAAAGCATCCAGTGTTGTAGCATCAACTTCTGGTGGCAAGCTGCTCCACTGGCTAATTGTCCTCACTATAAGGAAGTTTGTCCTTACTTCTAAGTTGCTTCTCCCCTTCCTTAGTTTCCATCCATTGCTTCTTGTCCTGCCTTCTGGTGCTTTGGAGAAAAGCTTGACTCCCTCTTCTTTGGGGCAGCCCCTCAAATACTGGAATCCTCCTATCATGTCACCCCTAGGCCTTCTTTCCTCTAGATTAGCCAGACCCAAGAACATGCAGTTGTTCTTCATATGTTTTTAGCCACCAGGCCTTTGACTTTGGCTGATCCTTTGAACGAAAGTTTTCTGCCCAGCTCTGGGTCAAGCGATTTCACCCGAGTTCTCTCCGAGGGCTGGGTGTGTGTGGGAGGGTGCAGCAGGCCAACACAGGTGCACAGCTTTGTCACCTTCCTCCCTGCAACTACCAGCAAGGCCACCCACCTGTGGTGGCACTCCATTCCTGTGGCTCTTGGACCCCTGGAGGCAGAAGCCCAGCCAAAGGAAGACGGGGTCCCCAAAGTCTGTTGAGATGACCCCTTCTCTCCCCTTCTCCTTCTCTTCAGCTACCTTGAGCTTTGATAGACAAATATATTTGTGGCTCAGGGTTCAAGTAGGGTTCAGCCTTGAGGCTCACCAAGCTTGGGGACATCATCAAGGCTACAAAAGAGTGGGGTTTATGGCGAGGAGGAAGAGGAAGAGGAAGAGGAAGAAGAAGAAGAAGAAGAAGAAGAAGAAGAAGAAGAAGAAGAAGAAGAAGAAGAAGAAGAAGAAGAAGAAGAAGAAGAAGAAAGTACTGTGGGGTCCTTGGTGCTTTCTGAGCTTGCTTGTTTTCTTGCAGACCTTTCATGACCCAACTAGGGAACATCATCAGTGCTAGAAGGGAGTCCGGATTGTGGAATGAAGGAGAGAAAGAAGAGGAGGAAGAGGAGAAGAAGAGGAGAAGGGGACCGTGGGGTCCTAGGGCCTCTCTGAGCTTGGCGATTTTCTGGCAGACGTTTCATGGCCCAGCCGCGTAACCCGACCAGGTGCCTTCAGGGTGTTGGGAACAGGGACATCCCGAACAGGTGCCTGGAGAAGAGGAGGAGGAAGGAGGATCCGGGTGGGAGGGGGGCAACCCCGGGCCAGGGCTCTGGCGGGGCAGGGGGGATGCTTCAGCGGCGCCGAGAGCAGGGAAGAGAACGAGTTAA
>CM019160.1:26678360-26698220 GCA_009733165.1 Naja naja | reverse complement strand
GTGGTTATGTGCAATTTAGTCCACGCGAGTATTTTGGTGCTATATTTGTGGGTAGGGTCAGGTGGGGGATTTGTGCAGCCGAGTTGGAAAACTGCAAACTGCAACCGTGTGGACTCACCGCCCGCTCCCACCCCCCGGGGCGGATTTGCGTGCAAACCGATTGTGTGAAGTCTCTTGAGTTTGGGTGTTGAAAGACCACCTCTCTCTCTCTCTCTCTCTCTCTCTCTCTCTCAATCTATTTGTGTTTGTATGTGTTTCTTCAGTTTGTGTGCGTTCCTGCTTCGATTCCCCAACTCGAAGGCGCGAGGCCCAGCTGAGTTGGGGCAGGGGGGGGGATGAAGGGGTGGGGGGTGGGCGCGAGAGGGGCCAGAAAGGGCGCTTGAACTCAACCAGCCCCCCCCTCTCCACACCCTCGTGAAATTGACCAGCCGCCGCGTGAAATTGATTTAAGTGGCGAAAGGCGCAAAGAGTGGAGAATCCTGATCAGAAACCGCGCGCGCGCGCGCGCGTGTGTGTTGAAGGTGGGGGGGGGACGTTAGGAAGTTGGGCATTTGTTGGGGGGGGTTGTTCTTTCAAGAGCGAGCGAGCTACTTGAACCCACAGCCCGCACCAAGCCTGGAAATGAGCGTTGTTTTAAAGGGTATTCGGGAAAGGAAGGGGGGACCAGGCCTGGGTTCAGTGGAAAAGGGACCGGGATTTTGGCGCGCGCGCGTGCGTTTTTTCAGGGAATAAGGACTTGAATGCCCATGCAGATTCTCAGCCATCCAGGTTGCGGTTGGTTGCTTCAAAGGTGCTTTTCGTATATATTCCTTGAGCAACATTTCGCTACTCAGGATGAAGCTTCTGGAATGAGAAGCGAAACGTCTTCTTCTTCCTCAAGCGAAAACGAAAACCAACCAACCACAGCCCAGTTGCCTTTGGAGGGAAAAAAAGCACCTTTAAGGAAAAAGGACTGGTTTGGCCCCCCTTCGCCTGTCTCCCCAGACATTTCACCCCATCTTGGGAACAACCCCTGGGAGATGCCTCTTTCGGGGCCGAAAATGTCCTAGTTAGGCCAGCCTGGATCTGGGCCAGCTTTTCCTAGTTGTGGGGCGGGAGGAGGGCGAGGGAAAAAAAGTGTGTGTGGGGGGCTGCTCGGCTTAAATCGGGGGATTTGAAACTTTCTTTTTCTTTTTCTCCTTCTTTTTCTTTTCTTTTCTTTCTTTTCTCCTCGGCTCCCTCCACCCCGATCTGCGTCTTCCCCAGTACGATGACTTGGTACATTACGCCGGAATGGACGGAGGGGTTTCTCTGCCGGCCTTCGGAGACCCCCATTCGGGCAGGGGTCTGCAACACCACGCTTTGAACCAAGGAGGCCCTTATGGATCGGCGGGGGTTAACCACCGGCCGGGGATGCCTCCTGGCCTGGGTTCCAACGACGCTTTGAAGAGAGAAAAAGACGAGATTTACGGGTGAGTTTTGTTGGCGGGGGTCGCCTTTCTCCTGCGCTCTTGGCCACGAGAAGTGTGTGGGGGGGTGAGGTGGGGTCTCTTTCTCCTTTGGGTCCGAACCAGACCTTCGTTCCTCCTTCTCCTCCTCCTCCTCCTCCCGAAACGAACCAGCTGGCGATTGACCTGCTAAATTGGCGCCGCACGTCGGAACCCCGTGCAGGCGTTTTTAAACACGGGTGTCCAGGGAGTGGAAGGCGCCCAGGACTAGTGAACTGCTGGGGAGAGGTCGTTATGAAGAACCCCCTCCTTCCCCCCAAAGTCATGTCTGGTCTAAAGGAGTCAAGAAAGACCCGTGTCCCCGCTTGCTTGGCTTTGCCCCAAGTGAAGTCCAAGGACGGGCTCGATTCCGGCTGGACCGCTGGATTTCTCTTCCAGTAGATCGAACGCGGGTTTGTCTCCCGCTCTCCCCCTCGCCTCTCTCTCCCAGAGAGATCTGGCCGCCGCCTTATTTTGCCCAGGAACGAGGGTGGCTCGTGTCTTGCCTTTAAGCGACCGACTCGATCCCACCCTTCTTCCTCGATCTGCCGTCGGAAAAGCAGCAGATCCGCTCCTGTTTTTAGCTCTTCTTCCCAAACGCCAGATCCTGGGCCGGATAGCTCTCCCCGACCTCGCCCCCTCGACCCTCTTCTTTCTTTCGGTTGGGGGCAGATCCCCGTCTACTGGATCTCCCTTCCCCTGGGATCTTTTCTAGCCTTAACTTCCAGGAGATTCTTCTAACTTAAGGCGCTTGGCGATCCTTCTAATTGAAGCTGAAGAATCTCGCTCACCTAGTTGCTAAGGTAGTTTCCTGGTGGGGGAATCTGCCTCCTTTTGGGGTTGGAGGAAGATCCAAGAATCCACTCCCCTAAATCTTTCCCTCACTGGGCGCAGGGCATCCCTTCGTAGGAAGGGAGGTTCATCCGTTGCTCAGAAATAGATATTTTTTCCTCTCTTCTCTCGTCTTTCTCCTGAATACCTTCTGTTTTTTTGCCAATCCCCTTCTTAAGACGGCCTGCTTGCCTTGGGCGGGTGGATCGTGTAAATCCACGGGGGGGGTGGGGGGAGAAATCAAGTATGGGCACCGTTTCTAGTGAAGCCCTGTGGATATTTCCTTTCCTTGACACCCTTCGCTCGCTGTGGGTGCGTTCTCAGGACATGGTGAGAGCTGGGTCAGTTTTATTCTGAGTGGGAGAAGAGCAGCCAGTCCCGTTCACGGATAATTTAGAGCGGTGTCTCTCAGCCTTGGCCTGAAGTTGGGTGGCCTTCAACTCCCAGAATTTCCCAGCCAGCATAGTTGCCTCTAGGGCCAAATTCTTGCAACGTTCTTGCAAAGGTAGATAGGTAGATAGGTAGACAGGTAGATAGATAGATTAGGTAGGTAGGTAGGTAGTCTGAAGTGATGTAAGGTTTCTGACTAAACAGGGGGTTGGACTAGAAGACCTCCAAGGTCCCTTCCAGTTCTGTTCTGTTCTGTTCTATTCTACTCTACTCTACTCTATTCTATTCTATTCTCTCTTTTCTCTTCTCTATTCTATTCCATTCCATTCCATCAAATTATTGTTTTATTCCTATTCTATTCTATTCTCTATTCTGTTCCATTCTATTCCATTCCATTCCATTCTTGTTTTATTCTTATTCTACTCTATTATATTCCATTCTATTCTATTATTGTTTTTCTATTCTATTCTATTCTCTATTCTCTATTCTCTATTCTTCTATTCTCTATTCTCTATTCTCTATTCTCTATTCTATTCCATTCCATTCTTGTTTTCTATTCCATTCTATTCCCTATTCTATTCTATTCTATTCCATTCCATTCCATTCCATTCTTTTTTATTCTTCTCTATTCTATTCCATTCTGTTCTATATTGTTTCTATTCTATTCTATTCTCTATTCTCTATTCTATTCTCTATTCTCTATTCTCTATTCTCTATTCTCTATTCTCTATTCTCTATTCTATTCCATTCCATTCTTGTTTTATTGTTATTCTATTCTATTCCATTCTATTCCATTCCAATCTTGTTTCATTCTTGTTCTATTTATTATATTCCATTCTATTCTATTATTGTTTTTCTATTCTATTCTATTCTGTTCTGTTCTGTTCTATTCCATTCTATTCTATTCTAAATTAGATAGATAGATACCGACAGATAGACAGATGATACAGATAGATGATAGATAGAGACAGGCAGGCAGGCAGGCAATAGATAAATGCAGCATGCCTTCGGTCAGGGTTTAGCAGCCTATACAGGAAGATAAGCAACTTTGGGGCAACAGATTGAGAGGGTGGCACAATTAGGGCTCGATGGAGCTTCCCATTTTAGGAGCAGTCTACCTCAGACCACAGGTTCTGGAGAGGAGAGCTGTTCTTCACCCGCACCCTCCTCCTTCGGAACCTCCCATGCAACAGACCGGGTTGTTTCACCGGGGAAACGAAATCGGTCAGTGCTGCTCTTAATCCATCCGCCACAGTCGGTAGGAATTTCTAAGAAAGAAGGAAGAGGGGTGTGTGTGTGTGTGTGTGTAGGGGGGGGGGAATGATAAACTGCTGGCTCCCTGCTCAGCTGAGGGGTTACTTCCCACCCCATTCCCTCCTTCATTTAATTAATGTGATTTATCATTTTCCGAGTTTTGCATTTAGATGGCTCCACAAACAACGGTTTGATTCTTCCTGTATTGTTTGAGGTGGAAACTTTCAAGGGGAGTGAATTTGGAAATGTTAAATCACTGTGGCAGGAGTGAAGCCTTCATGTGTATGTGTGTGTGTGTGTTTGTGCACAGACCAAAGAATAGATCTGATATCTACACTACTCCAAGGTCATACCCACAAGGAGTCGAATGCAAGTTTCCTTTTTATTGAAATAGATGAGTAAAAGAATTCCATTTCTCACCCACCGGTACTATTTAAAGAGAAAGCCCAATAAGGAAACTCAAAAGAGTTCTTGCATTTTGTGGTGCAGAGAATGAAGCATAAAAGGCTTGGGGCGGGGAGGAAATCACTTAAATGGGGTGCCTGAACCCACCCAATCGGGTGTTTTCATTCTGGCCAGGCAATGTTGCAAGCCCGCATGAGAACCTGGGGAAATTTCCCAGATATTCTCCTACCAAACCTGGAGGCTCCACTTCTCTGGTGGTATTAATCACTGCTGTCGTGGCCTTTCTCCCATGGCTGCTGCCAAATGCAGCCTTTGGTGGATCCTTTGGCAATACTGAAATTAGAATAGAATAGAATGGAATAGAATAGAGAATAGAATAGAATAGAATAGAGAATAGAATAGGATAGGATAGGATAGAAAATAGAGTAGAATAGAAAATAGAATAGAATAGAAAATAGAATAGAATAGAAAATAGAATAGAATAGAATAGAATAGAAAATAGAATGGAATAGAAAATAGAATAGAAAATAGAATAGAATAGAATAGAATAGAGAATAGAATAGAGAATAGAATAGAGAATAGAATAGAGAATAGAATAGAAAAGAAAATAGAATAGAATAGAATAGAAAATAGAATAGAAAATAGAACAGAATAGAGATAGGAATAGAATAGAAAATAGAATAGAGAATAGAATAGAGAATAGAATAGAATAGAATAGAGAATAGAATAGAATAGAAAATAGAATAGAATAGAAAATAGAATAGAAAATAGGATAGAATAGAATAGAGAATAGGATAGGATAGGATAGAAAATAGAATAGAATAGAGAATAGAATAGAATAGAATAGAATAGAGAATAGAATAGAAAATAGGATAGAAAATAGCATAGAAAATAGAAAAGAATAGAATAGTGAATAGGATAGGATAGGAAGTAGAATAGAATAGAAAATACAGTATAATAGAATAACAGAGTTGGAAGGGACCTTGGAGGTCTTCTAGTCCAACCACTTCAGACAAATGGTTATCCAATATCTTTTAAAACACTTCCAGTGTTGGAGCATTCACAGCTTCTGGTGGCAAGGAGTTCCACTGATTAATTGTTCCAACTGTCAGGAAATTTCCTCCTTAGTTCCTGGTTGCTTCTCTCCTTGATGAGTTCCACGCCTTTTCTTTTGCCACGGCCGTTAAGCATATCACTGCCGTTGTCCAGTGAGGACACACGGCTGTTCAGTGACTCCAGCTTCCCCGTTGACTTTGCTGGCCGGGAGGTCACAAAAAGGGAGCACGTAACCCCCAGGTCACGGTGAGTGTCATAAGTAGGAATCAGTGGCCAAGACTCCAAATTCTAATCCCGTGACTGTCGGGACGGGTGCCAAGGTCGTAACTGTGAAAAACGGTCCTAAGTCCCTTTTTGTCCTGTGCCGTGGAAACTTCGAACAGTTACTCAACTATCTGTTGTAAGTCAAGGATTACCTGCGCGCCCCGTTGTTGGTTCTGCTTAGTTCCACACCTTTAGAGCGAAGTGTCACTGAAAAATCAGTTTACTTTAGCTGAAGGAACCGTTGGAGCTAATAAAAAGCATTGTATAATATGGACATTCTACTTATTTGGTAGGTCCTTGGCTTACGACAATTCATTTAGCAACTATCTGAAGTTACAACAGCATGGGGGGGGGGAAGCAACTTACAGCCAGTCTTCACACTTACTGTGAAAATACTTACAGACCCTTCACATCCCAGACATAAACTGTTTCAACTCCTTCCCTCAAAACGATGCTATAGAGCACTGCACACCAGAACAACTAGACACAAGGACAGTTTTTCCCCCAAAAGCCATCACTCTGCTAAACAAATAATTCCCTCAACACTGTCCAACTATTTACAAAGTCTGCACTACTATTACTATTAATCTTCTCATCACTCCTTAACACCCATCCCCTCCCACTTGTGACTGTATGACTGTAACTTTGTCGCTTGTATCCTTACGGTTTATATTGTTTTTTTTAGTTTCCTAGTATGCTTTGATTGCATATTTAGTATCCTATGACTATCACAAAGGGTTGTATCTTATGATTCTCGATGAATTTTTTTAAATGTACACTGAGAGCATAGGCACGAAAGACAAATTCCTTATGTGTCCAGTCACGCTTGGCCAATAAAGATTTCTATTCCATTCATTTCTATTCTATTCTATTCTATTCTATTCTATTCTATTCTATTCTATTCTATTCTATTCTATTCCATTCCATTCCATTCCATTCCATTCTATTCTATTCCACTCCACTCGACATTCTCTTCTCTTCTAATCCTATCCTATCCTATCCTGATTTCTATTGTATTCTTTTCTATTCTGTTCTATTCTGTTACGTTCCGTTTATTCTATTCTATTTTCTATCCTATTCTGTTTTTATTCTGCATTCCTCTTCTATTCTATTCTATTCTATTCTATTCTATTCTATTCCACTCCACTCGACATTCTCTTCTCTTCTAATCCTATCCTATCCTATCCTGATTTCTATTCTATTCTTTTCTATTCTGTTCTATTCTGTTACGTTCCGTTTATTCTATTCTATTTTCTATCCTATTCTGTATTTTATTCTGCGTTCCTCTTCTATTCTATTCTATTCTATTCTATTCTATTCTATTCTATTCTATTCTATTCTATTCCAACCCTTGCAGCATCCCCATGGCCACGTGATCAAAATTTAGCCATGTATTTATGACAATTCCTCAGAGAACAAGCATGGAGAAGGGAGAAATGAATTGGCTGTCTTTTAAATCCTGAATTTTCCCTGAGTGCCAATCCTGAATTTTATTTTTATTCTCCTAGTTTCTCAACCCGATTATTCTTGAGTTGGCACTATCAGATGCCTGCCTTGTTGATATTTCTTTTTTTCTCTGCTAACGAAGGGTAAATATTTGCTCTGCTGGATATGCATGTTAGGGCTTTCTAATTATAAATTCTTCTTTTTAAAAAGAAAAAAGCTTAAAAGGAGGATAATGTTGAACACTGAATTCTGGAATTTCAGAAAAAGGAGCTCAGCTTCCCTTTCTGCTCAGTTCCTTTCTTTAGGGGTAGAAACTGAGAGCAGAATAACAGAACAACAGAGTTGGAAGGGACCTTGGAGGTCTTCTAGTCCAACCCCCTGCCCAAGCAGGAAGCCCTCTACCATTTCAGCCAAATGGTTGTCCAATCTCTTCTTTAAAACCTTCCAGTGTTGAATGTCTATGGAGATTCTCAGCCATCCAGGTCATGGTTATCCCAAAGGTGCTTTTTCAAATGGCCGTGGGAAAAACAAAGTCCACTTGCCTTGTTGGAGAGCCCACAACTTCTGGTGGCAAGTGGTTCTGCTGGTTAAATTTTTTAAAAATTACATTTATATGCCACCCTTCTCTGAAGACTCAGGGCGGCTTACAATGTTTGGAGCACAACCCAATGTGCTCAGCAATAGCCTTCCTTCCATTGTATATGCCTGCTTATTACTAAGCGGCATTTTTACAAAGTCAGCTTATTGCCCCCAACAATCTTGGGTCCTCACTTTACCTACCCCGAGAGGATGGAAGGCTGAGTCAACCTTGAGCCTGGTGGGATTCGAGCCTGCAGTAATTGCAGGCAGCTGGAACTTAAGTGCTAGGCGTTTAACAGCCTGCACCACCAAGGCTCATTGTCCTCAATGTCAGTAAATCTCTCCTTAGTTCCAGATTGCTTCTCTCCTCGATTAGTTTCCATCCATTGCTTCTTGTCCTGGTGCTTTGGAGAATAGCTTGACTTCCTCTTCTTGGTGGCAGCCCCTCAAATATTGGAAGACTGCTATCATAGCATCCCTAAGTCCTTCTTTTTGCTAGACTAGACCTACCCAATTCCTGCGAAAGAGGAAATCGGGTGCTGAAATCAAAGCTGCACCGACGATTGCCAAACCTAAAGGCAGTCTAGGAGACAGCAAAGAGACAAAGCTGATTACTCAAAAGGACATTTTTCTTCTTAAAGATGGATGGATTTTCCCCCCTTTAACTTGTATCTTTAGAGACTGTAGTAGCAAGCAGTGGTTTTAATTTGCCATTTGCCTCTCCATAAATCGGAGAGGAAGGCAACATGGATCGTTGCAAGATTAAAAAAACACCCCCCCCCTCCAAATGCACACATCCTTGTTTCGTTTCTCCTACAAAATCAAAATATTCTATAGAGCCATTCACGTCACAGTTCTTCCGTGCCGGGCCCCTGCTGCAAATATTTGTGCAACATGTGGTGCGTGAACTTGTATAGTGTATTGTCGGGAACACGCTGTCTCTCCCTTAGCTTTCCATCCAAATTCATCTGGAAAAAAAGAAGAGGGGGGGGGAAGGAAAGGAATGGAGGGGTGGACTTTATGGGTTGGACATAAATCAGGGCAAGGATAAATCCAAAGGGCACCCCACCAGCAAGCACAGTCTTTAAAATAACTTTAACCCTGGACAGCCAGACACAAAAGTTTCCTGTGGCGCAGGCAAACTTGGAATCTTTTCCTGAAAAGAAAAAAAATTCAGCATTCCTTCTTTCCTTGCAAAATTGCAAATTACTTTCCTCTCTTCACTGGTCCAAAAAAAAAAATAAAATGCTACATTTCCAATGTAGAGCGAAATGGAAGGAGGGTGATTTAAAAAAGGTTGCCAAGCCTGAGAAAGGCTAAAATAAGTTGTATTTTGGGAAATAAGGAGGAATTTCCTGACAGGGAGAACGATTAAGCAATGGAACAGTTTGCCTCCTGGAGTTATGAGTGCTCCTATTGCTGGAGGTTTTCCAAAAAAAGATTGGACCAACATTGTCCAATAACGTTTGCTGTTTGGGGCATGGGCTGGACTAGAAGACCTCCAAGGTCCCTTGAGCCTTAGGATTCTATGATTAATCTCCAGAAGTTGTGGGTGCTCCATCACTGGTGCTTTTGAAGTAGAGATTGGACAGTCGTTTGTCTGGCATTGTTCTGACCCAAACCCTTTTCCAACAAGACAAACAATAACCAAAGGGAACAGAAACCTTTGAATGAGTCTTACGAATCCCCGGTTAAAAGGCTGCTGCAAACTAATCAACTTTGATAGGCACAAACCTTGCCAAAACTGTGCAAGGCTGCCAAGAATCACAGATAAGAAATATTTCACAACACGAGAGTCTTCAAATACCAACTTAAGATACTGGAATGTCCACGAGGCTGAGTTTCAAAATGTCTTTGCTTCCTGCAAAAACGTTCACACAGCTGGTTTTATCTTCTTGAAGGAGGGGCCATTACCTTGCAGCCTTACTCGAGCCTGTGCTGCTGCAGCTGCTCTTTCCTATGAGCAGCCCTGCGCACAAGTGCACTTGGCACAGGCTCCTTGGGAACCTCCCCATCGCTGCTGCCAGCCCTAACAGTCTCGGAAGGCAGCAGTCCACTCCCTAATGGTCCTGGCCCCTCATCTGAGCCCTCGCTCTCCTCAGCCATCCACACCTGCTGCTGGCTAACCACAACAGGCATGCTATAAGGTCTCCTACTTCAGCAGGGGGGTGGACTAGCAGACCTCCAAGGTTCCTTTTCAACTCAAGTTGTTCTGTTTTCTGTATACCATGGTTTTATGTTTTTCCTCATTTTTTTTCTTCAGGGTGGGAAGCCCTGCTCTGATGCGCAGGTGGGAGTTGTGCAATGAGGCTGCACAATGATGACAACGCGATGCGCATTGGTACTGCTTTGGTTGCATTGTGATGGGCAGGGGGATTGCTGTTGTTGGAGTTTTCAGCTGTTGGTGGGGTAACCACGGATGGGAGAAACAGAGAAGAGATGGAGCTGGAAGAAACATTTTTGGGATTTATTTTTTAATGTCTTTCGTTCCTCTGACGTTCTGCAAATCTATATCCCTCTCTATATAAAAGTGAAATAGCCCTCACGCATCATCACAAATTCTCCAGAACCGTAAAGCCTACAAACTTCAAATTTGGCACGTATATTCCTCTTGGCTTCTAGGTGCTCACTAAGAAAGGATTTTTCAAAATGACCACCAGAGCATTAGTATTTCCTATATTATTATTATTATTATTAACACGCTCTGATGCTAAGGAGTTCTGCTTCCCCACCTAAAAAGAAATCTGTTCCAAATGCAAAACACAAGAGAGGAGTTTCAGTTTTAGTTTCAGTTTCATAGCACCAAGCAACTTGAGCACAGAACAGTTGAGCTAAGCCATGCCCAGGCTCCTTGCTGTCTCCTTGCTCACACAGCAAATAGTGTTTCAATTTCCAAACAGCCCTCAACTCTCACACACTGACAGGACAATAGCCAGATGAATGCTGATGGATGCTGGTAGGCAGAGGCAGAATTCCACCCCCCCTTATTTTCCTCCCCAAAAACTAAGCTCGACCACATAGTTTCCTAGCGAAGCACATGGGTATCCAGCTAGTCTTCTACTAAATTTAGAAAGTCTGCTTGTAGCGTCCGATTAATTCCCGGAGCACGCCCTTTTGAAATTGAAAAAAAAAGAGAGAGATTTTTCGGAGAAGCAGGCAAAGGGAGCTTTTGAAGTCTTACTGAGTTACTGGGGCTTTCTTGCAAGGGCAGCCATAGAAGACTTGTGCAGAAGGCAAAGGTCAGGTCTTGGTGTCCTTCTGCTTCCTGGATTGAAAAGTATGTTCCCTACTCTTGAATAAATCTTGAAAAATTCAACGTTTGTTGGTGGGGGTCCTTGGGGCTCCCTGAGCTTGATGGTTTTCTTGCAGATGTTTTGTGACCCAACTAAGGAACATCATCAGTGCTAGAAGGAAGTAGCATTTCCTTTCTGTTTATGAACCTCACTCCCTTCTAGCACTGATGATGTTACCTAGTTGGGTCATAAAACGTCTGCAATAGAACAAGCACGCTCAGAGAGCACCAAGGACCCCATAGTCTTCCTCCTCCCCCCTCCCCTCCTCTTCCTCCTCCCTCCTCTTCCAACTCCATTCACTACTAGCACTGATGATATCCCCAAGTAGGGTCATGAAATGTCTGCAGGAAAACTCAGAAGGCACCCAGGAGCCCACAGTTCAACCCTGAGCTACCAATACACTCTCCTGTGGGTAAAGATTTGAGTTTCTTCCCACCAAATATTAGGATGAAACAAGGTTTGAATTCTTCTAGCTGGCCTTCGCTGGAACCTCCATGCAACTGGTTCACCCAACACTGCTTCTCCTTCTTCTTCTTTTTAGGCACCCCTTGTTCCCTCTGCTCGCCCTGGTCTTTGAAAAGTGTGAGCTGGCCACCTGTTCTCCCAGAGACACATCTGGTTCTTATCCAGGAGGAGATGTCTGCTCATCGGATTCCTTCAATGAGGACATCGCTGTCTTTGCCAAACAGGTTGGTTTCTGGAGAAGGAATGGCATCACAGAGAGGGAGGGATGATTGAGGGGGTCTTGGCAGGAGAAAAAATAGTTAAATATACGTATAAATACATTTTCTACTTTAATAGCCCAGAAGAATATTTCTTAGCCTGCCCACTGGCGAGCTGTAAATGATTTGTGGCCCATTTGGCTTTTTTTTAAAATGGCTCTTAGTTTGGTCTCCTTGGAAGCAGTTTTAAACTCATGACAAGATCACCAAGAGATGGACTCCTTATACGCCTGCATTAAATTAAGGTCTTGGAATAAAATCTGAAAGAAACTTTTTTTAAAAATCTTGGATAAAAATCTGTGGTACAAAGAAGTGGTGAGCTGTAATGTTTTTCAGAAAATAAGGAATTTTGATCCGATGATAGATAGATAGATAGATAGACAGACAGACAGACAGACAGACAGACAGATGATAAGTGGCTAGCTAGCTAGCTAGATAATTGATAGATACATAGTAGATAGGTAGATAGATAGATAGATAGATAGATAGATAGATAGATATGGGTAGATAGAGATAGATAGATAGATAGATAGATAGATAGATGATAGATACATAGATGATATAGTTGAAAGATAGATAGACAGACAGACAGACAGAGACAGAGACAGAGGGAGAGATGTATTTATTTAATGTATAACAAATACATAGACTTATGGTGGTTCAAATGTTAATGTCCAGTCTACCTTATGTTATCCCTTGCCATGAATTTAGAGAGAGAGAGATGAAAGATATAGATAGATATGATAGAAAGGTAGATAGGTAGGTAGATAGATTAGATAGGTAGGTAGATGTAAGTGTGAAAAACAGTTGTCATTTTTTTCACCACCATTGTAACTTCGAACGATCCCTAAATGAACTGCCGCATGTCGAGCGTGCAGGCCAAGGAAAGAAGGTGTGCCTCAAAACAGCCTTTCTGCTGATTAATTTCATCTTTCTGTACGCCAGCGTGGTACTTAAAATTCCTTTGGCTGACTCGACAAACATTTTGCCAAATTCCCCCTTTTAAATACATTCCAGCATCTTCTGCAAAGGGGCCTCTGACTGAGCCTCAGCGGCTGATGATTTCCTACAGTACTTCTGCCCAAAGACGAGGTGTTCTTGAGATGTCCAGAGGGCCTTCCCTTTTTGCAAAAAAAAAAAGAAAGAAAAAAAGGGAAAATCGGTGCAGCTGTAGAGAGGTGGGCTCTCTGCACTGATTAAGTAGGAGTTAGATAAGTAGCATGTCCAAAGGCAGGCGTTCTTGAGCATGTCAGAGTGCCTTTCCTTTTTGCACACAAAAAGGAAAATCGGCAGCTGTAGAGAGGTGGGCTCTCTGCACTGATTAAGTAGGAGTTAGATAAGTTGCATGTCCAAAGGCGTTTCTTGAGCATGTCCAGAGTGCCTTTCCTTTTTTGCACACAAAAAAGGGAAAATCGGTGCAGCTGTAGAGAGGTGGGCTCTCTGCACTGATTAAGTAGGAGTTAGATAAGTTGCATGTCCAAAGGCAGTTCTTGAGCATGTCAGAGTGCCTTTCCTTTTATGCACACAAAAAAGGGAAAATCGGTGCAGCTGTAGAGAGGGTGGGCTCTCTGCACTGATTAAGTAGGAGTTAGATAAGTTGCATGTCCAAAGACAAGGCGTTCTTGAGCATGTCCAGAGTGCCTTTCCTTTTTGCACACAAAAAAGGGAAAATCGAGTGCAGCTGTAGAGAGGTGGGCTCTCTGCACTGATTAAGTAGGAGTTAGATAAGTTGCATGTCCAAAGACGAGGCGTTCTTGAGCATGTCCAGAGTGCCTTTCCTTTTTGCACACAAAAAAGGGAAAATCGGTGCAGCTGTAGAGAGGGGGGGCTCTCTGCACTGATTAAGTAGGAGTTAGATAAGTTGCATGTCCAAAGACGAGGTGTTCTTGAGCATGTCCAGAGTGCCTTTCATTTCTGCAGAAAAGGAAGATCAAGGCAGCTATAGAGGAAAGGAATCTCAGCTCAGTAGGAGCGATAGGTACAGTTTGGGGGAAGAGAGGAGAGACAGAATGGCTCTCCCCTCCTTTGTTGTGAGAATATAGGATTTTATATATTCTCTCGGCTCACGCAGTACCAGTCCTGAAGAACCTGGGTTATTTCTAGCTGAGAAACCATCATTCAATCCCAAATTATACGTGGTTTGACCTTGAGGTCTTGCATTAAAAAAAAAGGGGGGGGGGGACAAAATAACCATACCAATACACTTCCATACAGCTTCTCCTCTCTCTCGGCTTGTTATTCAGGCCAAAAGAATGAAATTCTGCCCGCCTCCCACTTCTTCCTGAGCTTTCTGTGAAGTAGTGAAGGCACTCATTGACCTGAGACTATTTTTTGATTAAAAATCCACATTTAGGATGATTCATCGGCTTGCTAACACGATCCATCAATCAACGTTTCAAAGCCGGAATCCGCCTTGCTTGCCCAGGCTTCAGAGTTTTGCTTTAGGGAAAAAAAAAAACCCAAAAACAGTTTCTGTGCCTGGAATAAAGCAAAGGGCATTCGTACGTTAGAAGATGGAATAATGATAATATTACCCTTATGTTCTTTAGTTGGAAAATGGGATTTAAGGGGGGGGGGAGAGGATCAAGAGCTTTCTAAAAGTGGGAAAAATAGCTAAATGCTTTCCTTCCACCCCTGGATTTTCAGGGCTTCTAACCCTATGCCCCACCCTGCAAGGATTTTAAACCTAACTTTAAAAGTTGTGTTGCAAGATGCTTTTTTTTAAAAAAAAAATGCCCTACACACAAAAAACGGAGGAATGAGAGAACGCAGCATCCCAGCTGGGGAAAACAAACCCCTCAAAAAAGGCTCAACGCTCATTGCTTTTCAATTCTCCCAAGTCCTTTAAAAAGGAAAAAAAAAAAGAGGATTTGAAACTCCTGTTTTACAAACTGTTTTGTCCTTGAGGGAGAATGAGAATGGGACTTTCTTTCTTTTTTTCTTTCTTTGCAACTGACTGGGGTGAAGTTTTGTTTTTGTTGTTGCTACAGAAGGGAAGAAGCGAATTCAAAGATGGAGATTTAGCCTCTTGGCCTCCTGCAGTGCTTTAAAAAAAAAGAAAAGAAAATAGAAATAAGATCTTATAGATCTGGGATCCCCAATTCCCAGGCCGTGGTCTGTTCAAAACTGGGCGACAGGTGACACACAGTTCCATTTGCATGAGGGATGGGTGCACCTGCCCGCATCTCGTGCAAATGGAGCTGTGTGTGTGTGTGTGTGTGTGTGTGTGTATGCTCACCCACTACACACATGGAGCCATCCTCTCTCTCCCCACCCCCACCCCTGCCAGCTCACAAAGCCAGAAAGTTTGGAGACCCCTGTTACAGAATTCGAATTACAATTACAATTCTTTATTGGCCAAATGTGATTGGACACACAAAGAACTTGTCTTGGTGCAAATGCTCTCAGTGTACATAAAAGAAAAGCTACATTCATCAAGAATCATCAGGTACAACACTTAATGATAGTCATAGGGTACAATAAGCAATCAAATCATACTAGGAAACAATCAATATAAATCGTAAGGATACAAGCGATGAAGTTACAGTCATAGAGTCAGAAGTGGGAGGGGATGGGTGATTAGGAGTGATGAGAAGATTAATAGTAATAGTAGTGCAGACTTTGTAAATAGTTGGACAGTGTTGAGGGAATTATTTGTTTAGCAGAGTGATGGTGTTTGGGGAAAAAACTGCCCTTTTGTCTAGTTGTTCTGGTGTGCAGTGCTCTATAGCATTGTTTTGATTTTATTGTCATTGCACCTCGTACGATGAAATTAAAAGCCATCTTCAATGTACATTATAGGTATAAAAATAGCACACAAACACACCTCCTTTGCATTCTATGCATTGAATTGAAAACCCCTTGATATTGCATTAATGTTGCCCTATACAGTAGAATTCAGTAGAGTTACTGCCCTGGGATAGAAGCTGATTTTCAGCCTGTTTGTCCTTGTTTTTATTATTTTCCTGTGCCGTCTGCCAGATGGTAATAGTTCCAAAAAAGGGTTCCCAGGATGAGATGGATCTTTGAGGATGTTTTGAACTTTCTTAAGGCAGCAGGAGCTATAAAGCTCTTCCAAAGAGGGGAGAGGGCAACCCATGATCCTCTGGGCAATGGCATTAACTCTCTGGAGTGCTTCCCTATCTGCCATGATGCAATTGGCAAACCATACAGAGGTGTAGTAAGTTAAGATGAGTATTTCTCCATTTGGTCAACTTTAAGATGGGTGGACTTCAACTCCCAGAATTCTGGGAGTTGAAGTCCTATAAAGAAAAAAAACTGGACGAGATATGCTTTTTCATGTTTCTCGATTCTTAGATCTGCCAAGCCGGGGTCCTCGTTGGAGGTCTCTTTAAAGTAGCCACCTCCCAGATTTTTTTTGGGGGAGTTTGATACCCTCCCTTCGTCTGAAGCAAAGACTTTCTTGGATGTGTAAGATTCCTCACCGCAGGGATTTTTAAAAATCTCCTTTCCTTTCTGAAAGGAGACAGATGGAGAAAAAAACTGGCCTGGTATTTCGAACAGGGCTCTGTGTGTGTGTGTGTGTGTGTGTGTGTGTGTGTGTGAGAGAGAGAGGGAGGGAGGGAGGGAGAGAGAGAGCTTGGAGGAATTTTAGCAAAGGGCAGAGAAGGAAAAGAAACAACTTCAGAAAGTAAGATGCACAGATTATTATTATTTTTTTTGCCAGCTGGAATTCTGCAGAGGAGAAAAAAGTCACTTGGTTTGCCATTGCTTTGCGGGGTTTATTTTATTTTATTTTTCCCTAGGAAATGAGAGAAACAGATTTTATTTTAGGTTGTTGTTGTTTTTTTCTTTCTTTCTTTCCAACAATGCACGGCTTAGATTTCCCTCTGTTGTGTTTTTCCCCCCTTACTAACGCTCCTTCTGTTTTCTTCTGTTTCTCCATCCCTGATCCGGCTTCCCCAATGTCTCTTTTTTTAGGTTAGGACAGAAAAACCTTTATTTTCTTCCAATCCTGAACTGGATAATTTGGTAAGGATGCTCCTTGTTTCCTTTTTTTTAAAAAAAAACAAAACAAAATGAAGAAGTGACACCCCCACCCCCCACCCCCGGCGAAGTGTTGTTCTTGGTCAAACTTGGTTTTCCTTCTCTCTTCATTTCTCTTTCCCTTGTAATGATCCCCCTTTCCTTTCTCTGTCCGCTGAATCGGTCGCTCCTCTTTATACATACACCTGCAAGAATAGCTGGGGAATTCTGGGAGTTGAAGTCCACCCATCTTCACGTTATCAAGGTGGAGAAACCCTGCCTAGACTGGTTTCCAAAACATCTCGATCTGGAATTCCTGATTGCCTAGACAAGTTTAAAATGACCGATTAAAGAGAAGGACTATGAGTGACACCATAGCAGTCTTCCAATATCTCAGGGGGTGCTCCCAAAGAAGAGGGAGTCAAGCTATTCTCCAAAGCACCCGAAGGCAGAACAAGAAGCAACGGGTGGAAACTAAGCAAGGGCAGAAGCAACCTAGAACTAAGGGGAAATTTCCTGGCAGTGAGAACAATTAATCGGTGGAACAACTTGAGGTTGTAAATGCTCCAACGCTGGAAGTTTTTAAGAGGAGATTGTCTGAACTGGTATCGAGCTTGGGCAGGGGGCGGTGGACTAGAAGACCTCCAAGGTCCCTCCTAAGTCTGTTATTTTGTTGAGATCAGCTTCCAAAATCGCCTCAGACACAGCTGTTTCCTTCTCTATGCTTGTGAGATGCAGAGGTCACTTCGGCCTCCGTAGACATTTTAAGCTTCCCCGTTCAATCCACGATTAGACCACGATGGTCCGCGTTGAACGGCTTCCCTTGTGAATTTCTCCGGGTTAAAACCTTAAAACCCCCGCTGACCTATTGCACGGCCTGACCCTACACATTCCAGATAAGCCACCATGTCCTGCGAAACAGCAGGGCAATAAACAAAACATACGTTTACACGGTAAGCCACAACCCACAATTTTTCTCTCTTTCCTTTTTTTTTGTATAATTGTAGATGATCCAGGCTATTCAAGTGCTGAGATTTCATCTCCTGGAGTTAGAAAAGGTAGGGGTGTTTCTTCTGAAATTGGACTCATGTCCCCTCCTCCCCTCCTACTCTCCCCATTAACTGTTCTGACCAAGGCTTCCTGAGACATCAACAAACACACGTTAGTCCCCAACATCTTTTGTTTCATTTCAACGGCTGTGAATTATCATCATTCGCAGCCTGTAATGAGTCTCAGACAGTTTGTAAATAGTCCCACGGAAGTCCTTCGGGATAAGCCTGATAAGCACGCACCTTTATCTCCCTTGAAATGCTGCCAGTGACTAAATTGCCAATTAGCTGTACAAGACCAAATGGAGCACAAATTCAACACGGAGCTTCAGGTTTCAAACCGACCAGTACGAACAAAGTTGCTTCCTGCAAAGGCTCCTGTCCCTTGGCTCCTCCTTTATGTTTTATGGGAGGGGCCAATCATCTCCAAGCCTTACTCCCAAGCGGCCCCTTTTGTCTTAACTGTTCTTGCCTTCTGGCAGCTCTGTGCAAGCGTGCACTGGGAACAGGCTCCCGCTGTTCCTCTGCCTCACTGCTGTCAGATTCTGGAGGCTCCGGAGTCGGCACATAACTCCCAGATGGTCCTGGCCTCATCTCTGCATCAGATGCAGAACCCTCGTCAAAGTCCTCCCCAGACTCCCAGACTAGCCCATGTTCCTCCCACAACACTAACCTCCAAAAATAAAATAAAAATAAGACTAGCAATTTTGCAAACAAAGCAAGAAATCTGTTTTATGGTGGGGGTGGGGGTGTTTTTGTCCCTTTGAACCAATATTTGGCTGATGGCCTTGACAGATCCCGGCAAGATTTCTGCTTTTGCCATTCCTTGCCTCCTAGGGCTGAGACAGAGTGGCTGGCCCAAGGTCACCCTTAGCTGTCTTTGTGCCTAAAGGTGGGAGTAGAGCTCGGACTATCCCAGATTGTGTGATTTTACTTGGCTCTTTTCTTTGATAGTTTCTTTTATTTATATCCTGTTTGCATTTTATTTTCATTTTTTGACAAAAAAAAACTCCAGGTGGAAAAGCGACCAAATGATGTTTGCTATGAGTTGAAAAGCTGCGAACATCTGTGATTTATCTCTGTGGAAACTCATTTAAGACTCTGCAGATATGAAAAACTGCATTTTTTTCAGCCCACACACATGTCCATGTTCTGCAAACTACATCATTTTGAAGCACATTTGCATTTTTAAGTTTCCCTGCATTGGAAGTGTTGGTTGAGAATGAACTGATTCTGTTGCAGAGTTTTCTATCCAGGCAACAGCCAAAAACTTCTGCAAATATTATTTACCACCCGTGTCTAGCCCTTAGGACTTTAAAAAAAGGTACCTATTTGGCCCTCATGAGGACTAGAGCCTTTGCTTTTTCCTTTCTACAAAGCAACCAGACCTCAGATGTCCCAGCGGTATCTAACAATGCCTCGTCACCACGCATTTTTCCAAGTTTCTGTAAAATTGTAATCGCCACTTTGTCCTGGTGGGGTGGTGGACAGTGAAGCAAAAAATTCAGAATTTTACCTAGGAGCAGAGGAAACCTTGCTATCTCCAACAATGGAATTTAAAACAAAACAAAAACAAAACTCTCCTCTGGCAACAAACAAACGAAAAAGGCAAATAATTTCCTTTTTCTTGCTCCCAACAGCAGCTGGCTCCAATTGGGAGGGTCCCCTCATATGGAAGCAACGGAGAGAGAAGGTTTAAAATAGACTTTGAAGCCAGAGGGTTCGATATCAGAGGTCTGGTGCTAAACTCGGGGGGGGGGTACCCAGTGGAAGGCTGCTCCCCCAAATTCTTCGCTCAAGAGATATACTTTAACCTAGACTTCGTACTGCTGAGGCTTTTAAGGCAGCGTTTTTCGAGCGTTTTAAGAGCTGGGGAATTCTGGGAGTGGACGGCCACACTTCTTGAAATTGCCACGGTTGGAAACAGCGTTTTAAGAAGATTTTTAGAAGTTCTATCATTTGTATATTTGTTTCTGCAATTTATATCCCGGTCAGTTCTGGAAAGGCTCTTATCTTCTTCTCTTCCCCTTCCCCTTCTTCCTTTCCTTTCCTTTCCTTTCCTTTCCTTTCCTTTCCTTTCCTTTCCTTTCCTTTCCTTTCCTTTCCTTTCCCTTTCCTT
>CM019160.1:26637569-26666658 GCA_009733165.1 Naja naja | reverse complement strand
ATTGGAGAATATGAATTATGATACTCCCAGGGGGTGGAGGAAAACCAGGGTCAAGGGTGACAATGAACCAGGCAGTGCCGGACATGTTAACTCCCAATAAATCATTTTAAAGTTTTGGAAGTTTGGCTCGAGACTCATTATTTAAATGGGGGTCACTGCCGGAATCCTAACGGTAAGTTTTAGAGCTGAAAATGGGCATTTTTTAAATGCTGCGCATGCAAAACTCACACTCACCAAACCAGTTGTTACACTGGTTGAATCCCACCACCGCTCTCCCCTCTCTCTTTTGTCTGTGCAGCACCCTTATCCCTCGGAAGAACAGAAGAAACAGTTAGCCCAGGACACGGGACTCACGATTCTGCAAGTCAACAACTGGTAAGAATTCAAAAGTGAGAAGGCAAGAAACAGGAAATGTTCCTCCAGACGAATCTGTGTCTCATCCACCTTACCCCGCTTGTAAAGTTTCCTTTGTCCTGGGGAGGAGACCCTCACTGGTGCCACTCTTTGTGGATGCAAGACCTGCTGAACGTAGAGCTGGCTGGGGAATTCTGGGAACATGGTAAGCAGGGAATTCTGGGAGTTGGAGTCCATACATCTTCAAGTTGCCCAAGGTTGCGGAGAGTGGTGAGGACGGCAGAAAAAAGATTATTGCCAGCTCACCTCAGTGGTGAGGACGGCAGAAAAGATTATTGTTCTATCCAGGACATGGCACTTAAGCGGTGCTCAATCAGGGTCTGTCCACAGGGTTGTCTGGGATGCTACATGTCCTCTTCACATGACCTGTTTTCCTTGTTATCCTCCGAGAGGGCGGGGGCTTCGTGGCACCCGAAGCAGAACATCCAGAGTCAGTCACAGTTTGCTTTCACACAGCATCAACCTTGTGAACTCACAAGTTTCCTCTTTCTGCCACACATTCAAGATGGACAGGGATTAATATTTATATGCACTTACCATGTTTCCCTGAAAATAAGACCCAGGTAAAAAAAAAAAAGATCCCCACATTTGTGCAAGATACACTGAACGTTGGACTGAATACATGGGAGCAGCGGCATGAAAATTAACTGCAGATGCTCTCAGGAACAAACCCATTTCTTCTACCTCCCTTGGAGCTCATCTTGGCTCTTTCCATCAAAAATACGTAGTCTTCCACCTTCTCACCCAATTAAATTCTCTTTTAATGCTTGATTTGGCGCATCATGGATTCCACATACTTATGTTTCCCCAAAAATAAGACCCAGTCTTTTTTTTTTTGGCCACCAAAAAAGGCACCAGGTCTTATTTTCAGGGATGTCATCCATTGACTAACCTCACTTGCATGCGTCACCCCCCCAGCCTCATTTTTGCTGTCAGAGGCCTTCAGGAACTTCTTTTGTGGCCGGCAAGGCTTTCCTGAAGGCCTCTGCAGCCAATAACTGAGCTCTGGATCGATCTGGAGCTTTCTTATCAGCTACAGAGGCCTTCAGGAAAGCCTTGCCAGTCTTGCTGGCTGCAGAAGAAATGGGCCGGCAAGGCAGGTGTCAGGGTGTGCCAGGCCTGGCTACAACTGTCCAAAGGTAAGTAGTAGGGCAGCTCCACCCTAGCTTAATTTTTACCCGTCCACTCTTGAATGGGTGGGATCTTAATTAGGGCTTCTTTTGGGGGGTAGGGCTTATATTGGGTGCATGTGAGAAAATCAAGTTAGGACTTACTTTCAGGGTAGGTTGTATTTTCGGGGAAACGGTATATGTTGGGGTGTAGGTATACACACAGCTTTCAACAGTGAGAACTATTAACTAGTGGACCATCCCTTTCATTATATCTCCTGCAGGTTTATTAATGCCCGAAGGCGCATAGTTCAACCTATGATCGACCAGTCAAATCGCACAGGTAGGAGGGATTCCATTCTGCAAAGGGTCTGCAGAAAAGAGTCACTCTATATATTGGTTCCCCAGGATGCGCCTTTCCCACAACATACTGTCCAGCCACTTTCAGAAGCCAAAAGAGTGCCGAGCAGGTTTTAATCCCTTATTTTTTTAATTTTATTTCTCTCACGAGGAATAAATACTCCTTAATAATATTCCTTCCTCCTTCTTCCCCCCAACAACAACCCTGTGAAGTAGGATGGACTGAGAGAGGCCCAAAGTCGCACACTTGGCTTTCACGCCTAAGGTGGGACTAGAACTCCCAGTCTCCTGGTGATTGGTCCAAGGTCCCCCAGCTGGCTTTCATGTGTATTGCAGGACTAGATCTCATTGTCTCCTGGTGAATGGCCCAAAGTCGCACACTTGGCTTTTATGCCTAAGGTGGGACTAGAACTCACTGTCTCCTAGTGATGGGTCCAAAGTCATCCAGCTGGCTTTCGTGCCTGGGGCGGGACTAAAACTCCCAGTCTCTTAAGCGATTGGCCCAAAGTCACCCAGCTAACTTCCATGCCTAAGGTGGGACTAGAACTCACTGTCTCCTGGTTTCTAGCCTGGTGCCTTAACCAACTAGACCAAACTGGCTTTGATTTGGGGAACAGGTTCCAAACAGGAGGAAGTTAGGTGGCCCCCATGCCCCAACCAATCCAAACTACTTTCTCTTTTAAATACCTGCAGAAATCGGATAGCCTTATATCTACCTGTTCTCTTTTCTCTGTCACCCTCCTCTCTCCTGAACAGGTCAAGGTACGCCGTATAGTCCCGACGGGCAGCAAATGGGAGGTTATGTTATGGATGGGCAACAGCGCATGACAATTCATCCCCCAGGTGAGCCAGAATTGCACGTCTCTTCAGCAAGGTTAAGCTCAGTAGCTCAATCTACTTTTCTTTTGCAGAAGGAATATCCTTGGTTGGGGGGGGCTTAGTGTGAAAAGAGGGGGCAGTGGGGGGAGTCCCACCTGTCAGGCTCGAAGAACCATACTTAAGTTGCAGTTAAGAAGTTTTGTTGCTCAGGGCTGTATACAAGAATCTGGTCAACTAACGTTCAACGCTAAATTGGTGCCAGATAAGAGTCAGCAGAATCCCAGAGGGGTTGGACTGAGACCATTTGTGGGAATGTAATGATTCTAGGCTGATGACTCCCTTAACTCCACCCTCCTGGCTCTATTGGCTCGTCTCCTACACTACCCAAAGTATAATCCAGTACAGGGAGTCGTTGAAGTTGCAATGGACCTGCCAAAAAGCAGTTACGATCCGATTCTGAAGTTCCTACAGCCAGTGTCCCCCTTCCTGGTGGCCACAGGACCATATTTCAGATGCTTTAGCAACCTGCCTGTATTTGTGGCCATTTGCAACATCCCCTGGTCACATGATTACAACTGAGGAGGGTTTTTTTGCCAGGATTTACTTCCAGTTTTTGGCAAAAAAATGCCCCACAGTGAACAAAGAATGTTGGTGGGGGATAGATCTACTAAAAAAAATCTCTATATATATAAAGCGAAATACCACTCACGCATCATCACAAAATCTCCAGAACCGTAAAACGTACAAACTTGACATTTGGCACGTATGTTCCTCTTGGCTTCTAAATGCTCACTAAGAAAGGATTTTTCGAAATGACCATCAGAGCATTAGTATTTCAGATATTATTATTGTTAACACGCTCTGATGCTAAGGAGTTCTGCTCCCCCTCCCCATCTGAAAAGAAATCTGTTCCAAAGGCAAAACACAAGCAGAGGAGTTTCAGTTTTAGTTTCACAGCACCAAGCAGCTTTTAGTACTGAACAGTTGAGCTAAGCCATGCCCAGGCTCCTTGCTGTCTCCTTCTTGCTCACACAGCAAATACTGTTCCAGTTTCCAAACAGGCCTCAACTCTCTCACACACTGACAGGATGCTAGCTAGATGAATACTGATGGATGCTGGTAGACAGAGGCACAATTTCCCCCCCACTTATTTTCCTCCCCAAAAACTAAGCCCGACCACATAGTTTCGTAGCAAAGCATGGGTATCGAGCTAGTATGAAAATAATAGTTATAATTAGGATGTATACTATGATGTATACATAAAATAAAATATAATATATTTATCAGATGCCTAGGGGGTCTATCATGAACAATGAGGAAAAGGTACCAAAACATGAAGATGGTGACAACACAAACAAGTCCCATCTCTTTGTGTGTGTGTGTGTGTGTGTGTGTGTGTACATAACTTGGCTATCATCTCAACCTTTTTTAAACCCTAACCCTCTGGACACCCATGTAAGAATCAGTCCTTCACCAAATAGCATTTTCCTTGAAAGGTGGACTTTGAAGTGTCTACCTTGACATAATGGCCTCTAGGCCAAGTCAGAGTCACTGAGAACTTGAATGAAGGTAATCTCTGAAGTTCTACCAAGTCAACGTTGGTCAAGCAGATCATTTGAGCTGCCCTCCCTTGATCACTGTTGGGTTGGAAAAGCTTGTTATCTTAAGCCATTGAGGAATGGGAAATCTGGTTGACCTGACCTTAGAAAGATGCCTTAAGAGGAGTGAGGATGTCGATGGGGTCATCGTTCCTAGGAAGGTTTTAATCCTCTGTTTTCTCCTCTTCCTGTAGGACCAATGGGAATGACGATGGGTATGGAGGGCCAGTGGCACTACATGTGAAAGTCTGAACTCTCTGCCGACGTCAGAGGGGACGTGAGTATCATGGACACAACAGTCTGGAGTCTCTTCTGAAGAAACAGTAGGAGGCGGAATGGGCCAACTCGCCATGGCCAACTCACCGTGGGACAATTTAACCATTCGATTTAACTATTTAAAATAAATGAAAAGCTATTTTCATTTTCGTCACTCCCATTTCATTTTGTCCCTTCCTTTTGTAACCTTTGATGAGGCTCTTCCACCATTTATTTGATATTAATGTAATTCCTGTCCTTCAACGAGTTGTCCTGCGGCAAGTTGGCCATGGTGAGTTAGCCATGTTGGCCATGACAAGTTGGGCAATTGGTAAGTTGGCCATGGTGAGTTGGCTGTGGTGAGTTGGCCATGGTGAGTTGGCCATGGCGAGTTGGCCATGGTGAGTTGGTCATGACAAGTTAGCCATGGTGAGTTGGCCATGGTGAGTTGGCCATGGTGAGTTGGCCATGTTGGCCATGACAGTGGGCAATGGTAAGTTGGCAGGTGAGTTGGCTGGTGGGAGTTGGCCATGGTGAGTTGGCATGGTAGTTGGCCATGTTGGCCATGACAAGTTGGGCAATTGGTAAGTTGGCCATGGTGAGTTGGCTGTGGTGAGTTGGCCATGGTGAGTTGGCCATGGTGAGTTGGCCATGTTGGCCATGACAAGTTGGGCAATTGGTAAGTTGGCCATGGTGAGTTGGCATGGTGAGTTGGCCATCATGAGTTGGCCATGATGAGTTAGCCATGGTGAGTTGGCCATGGCAAGTTGGCCATCATGAGTTGGCCATGGCGAGTTGGCCGTGGTGAGTTGGCTGTGGCACAGGAGGAGAAGGTCCTAGGCTCCTCTTGAGATTGAGCATGAAATGATTGAAAAATTATGCCTCCTGTTGAGGAAGAATGGCCCATGAGAGCTATTCACTTGAGGCAAAAGAGGAGGTCCATGCTAGAAGTCCCACCATAGCTTCTGCCAACCATTTTCCCCCTACTTTTCCTCCTTCATTATGCCCAGATTGTCATTCCTCATCCAAAGGGGCAGATTCCCCATGCCAACTTCACAAGGGCTGTATCCACTTAACATATTGGATCATCTCAGTTACAAACTTAGGAGCTGCAGGGCCTAAGCTGGAAGTGAGACATCCTATGGCTGTGTTGTGGCAATTTTTGAAGTTTGGTAAGCTTCCCATCGAGTGGGCTGCCAAATCCAGAAAAGAATTTGAGTCAGAAAAAGCCGCTTCTATTTAGGGTTTGTTCTTCTCGGTCAACCGAAGAAGCTTTGTTCCACAACTGTCTTCCCACCTCCCAAAATTTCTCAACCTTGAGAACTTTAAAGAAGTGTGGACTTCAACTCCCAGAATTCCTCAGCCACCAAGGTAGCCAAAAGCTCTCCAGAGGACGCAAGGCAGGGGACAACTCCACAGGCCCATTTTACCACCAGTCAGGCAAGGGAATCTCCTCTATCTGGAAACCTTCCAGAAGAACTTCAGGGCCTCCTTTCTCCTTCTGTGGTTCTTGCAGGACTCCAGTTCTTAGGCTTGGTGACCTTGGAGAAGACACTTCCTGGTTTACAGGCACAGGATTCACAGAGCATCGGGATCTGGCGTGCCCTTACTTCGGACTTCCCCTGCACTCGACAAGAATGTCCTCCTTCCCCAATGGCACACGTCCGCTTTCTGCACTGCCACACCGCTCTCTCCTCCAGGAAGGAACATGCATGGACCACGTGGCCCATGCTTCTCCTCCCACGGCTCCTTCTTCCCTACACGCCTTTCCCCAAAGGAGGACTCTCCCAGCGACACCTCCCTCCGACGTCAAGGGTTCCAGAATGGCCTTTTGCCTGCCAAGTTTTTAGGCACCAGATGGTGGAGTGTGACAAGCAAGCCGCCTTTGAGGGCAACTCCTCCCAACATCAGAAGAAGGGACAGATGGACAGCACTGGTCAACTCTGGAAGAGAACTGCGGGGCGGGGTTGGGGGGGAGAAGCAAAGGGGTTATTTGTTAAGTTGTCGGTGTCTCTGTCTCTCTCCCTCTCTTTTTCCTGCCCCCACACAGAAAATATAGGTGAGTCTGTACGCCCCCCTCTTCCCCCCACCTGGGAGATTGCTGTTGGCCACATTGGCCATGTCCATCAATCTTTTCAAACAAGACAAAAAGTTCCCAGAGGTTGTGTTTTGGGGTTTTTTTTTCTTCGTTTCTGTTATTCTTTTCCTTCCTTCCTTCCTTCCTTCCTTTCCTTCCTTCCTTCCTTCGTTCCTCACTGAAACTCTGCATCAGTCCATGTCCTTCATTCATTTTCCTTCCTTCCTTCCTTCCTTCCTTCCTTCCTTCCTTCCTTCCTTCCTTCCTTCCTCACTGAAACTCTGGCATGAGTCTGTCCTTGGTTCATTTTCCTTCCTTCCTTCCTTCCTTCCTTCCTTCCTTCCTTCCTTCCTTCCTTCCTTCCTTCCTTCCTCACTGAAACTCTGCATCGGAAGGACGGAGGCTAAGTCAACCTTGAGCCTGGTGGGATTCGAACTGCCAAATTGCAGGCAGCTGGCAGTCAGCAGAAGTAACCTGCAGTAACACACTCTAACCACTGCGCCACTGAGGCTCATTTACCGTAATTATTCGTTTGGATGATCAGAAAGGGGAAGTAAATTAAATAGCACATTTTTCTTTTGTGTTATTTTGGAAAAGTTTTTCTTTCTTTCTTTCTTTCTTTCTTTCTTTCTTTCTTTCTTTCTTTCTTTCTTTCCTTCCTTCTCCCTCTCCCCTCCCCCTCTCCCTCTCTCCTTCTCCCTCTCTCAATCTGGCATGTTTCCCCCCCCCTCTATTTGACTGAGTTTCCAATGCTTTCTTAATGTGAGGTTCTTAGGAACAGTTTATCCACTTACTGTTCTCCATAAAATGGAGGAGGACTCATGGGAACACAAAAGAACTCAGTGGGTTCTTTGGGTGGGGCTTCAAAAAGTCAAGAACGCAGTTGCAACTGGGTGATCAAAGCAAGCATTATCTATGGTTCAGTTGGGTGGAGAACCTGGAAACGGGGATCAACCATGTTTGGTAGGCACAGGATGTCCATTCCCAGTTCTTGGCGCTCACCCAATTACCAGAGGACCTTCCAGGAGAAGAGAGGTCAAAGGTCAAGGTCACACAAACTCATAATGACATCAAACCATGAGATTGGATGGGGTTTGGGGGGTCCTACTTCAACTACCCACTCAGGGCAGGTATCTGCAAACCATCCCAGATTATCCCACCCAAATGATGGCTTCGTACTTCTTCATACTCCCTTATTTCAAGTCTGAATCTCTCTCGCTCTCTAAAGCTTCCACCCAAAGTTCTTGAGAACTTTGGAGAATAAATCCATCCCTCCTCCTCCGTGGCACTGCTTCATCGAAGTCTCAAAGCCCACCTTGGATTTTGTGAGCTTAGCACTATGGAGAAAAATGTGCTTGCAAATTTTTTCACCCTTAACGGTATTGGTTCTTATTCGCGTGATGTTAGAACAGGGGTTCCCAAAACTTGGCAACTTTCAGACTTGTGGACTTCAACTCCCAGAATTCCCCAGCCAGCTAGTTTGGAGACCCTCTGCTCTGGATGATATAAATCAGCTGGAAGATCTAGGTGGAACTTCAACTCCCAGAATTCCCCCACCAACATGGCCGGCAAGGGAATTCTGGGAGTTGAAGTCCATGAGTCTTAAAGTTGCCAAGTTTGGAGACCTCTGTGTTAGAACATTTGCTTCAGTGGAAAGGCTTATGGTAGCCTTTTTTATTATTATTATTCATGTTTATATCCCGCCCTTCTCCAGAGACTCAGGGTGGCTTACAATTTTTGGGATACAACCCAATGCGCTCAGCAATAGCCTTCCTTCCATTGTATATGCCTGCTTATTACTAAGCGGCATTTTTACAAAGTCAGCTTATTGCCCCCAACAATCTTGGGTCCAACAATCTTGGGTCCTTGCACTGGCTGGGGAATTCTGGGAGTTGAAGTCCACACATCTTAAAAGTTCCCAAGGTTGAGAAATACATCTTTAGACATGGAAGATGTAAAATAAGAAATTAAGCTAACAACAGCATCTTCCCAACATGTCTACAAGCAAACATTGGAAAGAAATACCCAGCATCCTAAACTCCTTATCTCATAATGAGGTAGACTCATCTCCAAACATCTTGGAAATGCCAACTCTGGGTTCACACAAAACTCTTAAATTCTAAAACTAAGCTAACCCAACATTACATGCTAAGATAGGGTTTCTTGACATGAAAGCTGGCTGGGTATTTTGGGCCAATCATCAGGAGACGGTAAGTTATAGTCGTCTTAGCCACAAAAGTTGGCCAGGTGACTTTGGACCAGTTACCAGGAGACTGGGAGTTCTAGTCCTGCCTTAGCCATGAAAGCCAGGTAGGTTATTTTGGGCCAATCACCAGGAGACTCTGAATTATAGTCCCCTTTTGGGCTTGAAAACCAGATGGGTGTCTTTTGCCAATCACTAGGAGATTGGGAGTTCTAGTCCTGTCTTTGCTATGAATGTTGACTGGGTGACTTTGGGCCAATCACCAGGTGTCAGGAAGTTCTAGTTCTGCCTTAGCCGTGAAAGTCAGCTAGGTAACTTTGGGCCAATCACCAGGAAACTGGGTGTTATAGTCCCTCTTGGGCATGGAAACCAGCTGGGTACCTTTTGCCAATCACCAGGAGCCTGGGAGTTCTAGTTCTGCCTTAGGCCTGAGAGTCAGTTTCATAAAAATAATACAGGCATGTAAGGCTGTGAGTTTAATCCTAGGTTAGAGGCTAATATTTGGAATAGACTCTCCTGCTCGAACAGGGGGTTGGACTACATGACCTCCAAGCTCCCTTCCAACTCTGTTTATTCTATGATTCTAAACAAAGCAGGTGACATGGTAAGAGCACACCACTCCTTTTCCCCTAAAAAAAAAAAGGCAAAATGACCCCTTGGGGGTGGGGATACTGCACCTTTTTTGAAAAAGGAGGGGAAAAAAACAGCCTTCTCTCCATAGGTTCTGCTACGTCTTGTGACTTTTAAAAAAAAGCTTCTTTTAATTCAAAAGGCAAATCAAGAAACTCCACTTGGGTGTTTTGGAGGCCTGCTGAGAAAAGAATTCCCTTTGGGGTAAGGGTTGGCTATGCCCACTAACCCAACAATATACCAGAATAACGGAGTTGGAAGGGACCTTAGAGGTCTTCTAGACCAACCCCCTGCCTAGGCAGGAAACCCTACACCACTTCAGACAAATGGGTATCCAACCTCTTTTTTAAAACTTCCAGTGTTGGAGCATTCACAACTTCTGAAGGCAAGTTGTTCCACTGATTAATTGTTCTCACTGCCAGGAAATTCTCCTTAGTTCTAAGTTGCTTCCCTCCTGGATGAGTTTCCACCTGTTGCTTCTTGTCCTGCCTTCAGGTGCTTTGGAGAATAGCTTGACCCCCTCCTTTTCTTTGGGGCAGCCCTTCAAATATTGGAAGACTGCTATCATGCCTCCCTAGTCCTACTTTTCATTGAACTTGGCCAGAAGTCTCCAAACTTGGCAACTTTAAGACTAGTGGACTTCAATTCCCAGAATTCCCTAGCCGGTATGCTGGTGGACTTTAAGACAGGTAGATTTCAACTCCCAGAATTCCCCTGCCAGCATGCTGGTGGACTTTAAGACAGGTGGACTTCAACTCCCAGAATTCCCCTGCCAGCATGCTGGTGGACTTTAAGACGTGTGGACTTCAATTACCAGAATTCCCTAGCCAGTATGCTAATGGACTTTAAGACAGGTAATAATAATAATAATAATAATAATAATAATAATAATAATTTATTCGACTTGTATGCCACCCTTCTCCCTAAGGACTCAGGGCGGCTAACAATAAAACAGCACATATTTACATATAGTTTACCTAAAAACAAATTAAACCAACAAGTCGAGATAAGCAATAAAACATTAAAACCTTAAAAATTAAAACAGTTAAAAAACCCCCACCCGGGTCATTCCAGGCCGGCCTGTTGAAACAACCAAGTCTTCAGGTCCTGGCGGAAGGAGATCAGGGGCCAGATGGAGATCCACGGGGAGCTGGTTCCAAAGGGTGGGCGCTCCCACAGAGAAGGCCCTAGCCCTGGGGACCGCCAGTCGACAATGCCTAACTGACGGTATCCTAAGGAGGCCCCTCCTGTGGGAGCGGACAGGGCGATCGGAGTGTGATGCTGGCAGGAGGCGTTCCCGCAAGTACCCTGGACCCAAGCCATGGTAGAGTTGAAGGTAGACTCCCAGAATTCCCCTGCCAGCAGGAAGTGCACAAGTCCATTAGCATGCTGGCTGGAGAATTCTGGGAGTTGAAGTCCACAAGTCTTAAAGCTGCCAAGTTTGGAGACCTCTGAACTAGACATACCCACTTCCAGCCACCATTCTTCATGTGTTTTAGCCTCCAGGCCCCTAATCCTCTTCGTTGCTCTTCTCTGCCCTCTTTCTAGATCTGTGTTGTGCAGGGGCTTAGAGCACCTACTCCCACCCCTTATCCCCAACCAAGCCCCCAAAGTCTTCTGCCCCTGATTTAGGGAAAGAGTGCCACAAGCGCATACTGAACCTGCAATAAATTGTTTGCTGCTTCCCTTCTCCTCCTCCCCGCAATCTTGGCTGTCGCTCCGATAAGCTGCACTGAGCAATGGTGAATTAAAGAGGAAGCCAAACACCGGACCCCCAGCCCACAAATCTGGTTGCCATGACAGGCTGTTAGTGGGCGAGCTTTCTAAAAAATTATTTATTTTTAACAAGAACGATTCCATACAGCCTCGGAAGGCTGATAGAGATCTCAGCTGGAGGACGGCAAGTTTATGTCCAGGTGGTTCTCGACTTACAACCATTAACCTGTGGTTCGAACCCCAGTATGCGAAACCTCTGCAAACAGCACAGTTTATCCCGATGTTTCTCCTCTCCTTCCTTCCTTCCTCCCTTCCTCCATCCATCCATCCATCCTTTTCCTTCCTTATTCCTTCCTTCCTTCCTTCCTTCCTTCCTTCCTTCCTTCCTTCCTTCCTTCTCCTTCCTTCCTTTTTTTTTTCCCTTTCCTTCCTTTTTCCTTCCTTCCTTTCCTTCCTTCCTTCCCCTCCTTCCTTCCTCTTTCCTTCCTTCTTCCTTTTCCTTCCTTTCCTTCCCTTCCTCTTCCTTCTTCCTTCCTCCTTTCCTTTCCTCTCCTTTCCTTTTTTCCTTCCACTTCCTCTTCTCCCCTTCCTTCCTTCCTTCACTTCATTCCTGCTTCATTCCACCTTCCTTCATTCGTTCCTTCCCTTATTCTCCTTTCCTTCTCCCCTGCCAACCTTCCTGCCGCCCATCGCCTCCCCCACGGGGCCCCCACCCGCCACCTCCTGTCCCGCCTCCCACCCCTTCCCATGCTCCGCGCTCTCTCTCGGTTGGGGGACCGAGGGCAGCCCAGCCCATTCCGGGGTCCTGATCCAGGCCTCCTAATTTACAGGGCCTCCGCATCCCCTTGTCGCCGGCCTGATTCATACCAGCAGGCCATGTTGTCGGTCTTGTGTGCCTGTGTGCGTGCCTGCGTGTTGTGGGAGGGTGGGGGGAGGGTGAGGAGGGGGCAGGGGGAGAAATGATGGATGGGCCATGCCAGAGAGGTAGAATTAGGTGTCGAAGACCCCAGCTTTCCAGAAGAAAAAAGAGGAAGGGGTAGGGAGGAGGGGGAACACTGGAATCATAATAAAGTCATTTATCACTGGGCTACGTTCACCAGTCAAGCCAGCAATCCCAGGGGGAGGCAAGAAGAGGGAGAATAGGGGAAGGGGTGGAAGCAGGGCGGGGGGATGACAGAAAGCTGGTTGGCAGCACGCGTGTTTTCCAAGCTGCTGGTTTTTAAGGAATACTCATGTGGTGTTGCACTGGGCGTGTGCATGTGTGTGTGTGTCTGGGTCTTTCTTTGGGTGCAGGGGAACTGATTAAAGGATGTGATCAAAGGTAAAACTGAAGGGAAGTGGGAGAAGCAACTGTTTCCCTGGCAGCTTTGAGATGGGTGGACTTCAACTCCCAGAATTCCCCAGCCACCATTCCCACAGGTCTTAAAGTCCACTAGCATGCTGGCAGGGGAATTCTGGGAGTTGAAGTCCACCTGTCTTAAAGTCCACCAGCAAGCTGGCAGGAGAATTCTGGGAGTTGAAGTCCACCTGTCTTATCACCCACCAGCAAGCTGGCAGGAGAATTCTGGGAGTTGAAGTCCACCTGTCTTATCACCCACCAGCAAACTGGCAGGAGAATTCTGGGAGTTGAAGTCCACCTGTCTTATCACCCACCAGCAAGCTGGCAGGAGAATTCTGGGAGTTGAAGTCCACCTGTCTTATCACCCACCAGCATGCTGGCAGGAGAATTCTGGGAGTTGAAGTCCACCTGTCTTATCACCCACCAGCAAGCTGGCAGGAGAATTCTGGGAGTTGAAGTCCACCTGTCTTATCACCCACCAGCATGCTGGCAGGGGAATTCTGGGAGTTGAAGTCCACCTGTCTTATCACCCACCAGCAAGCTGGCAGGAGAATTCTGGGAGTTGAAGTCCACCTGTCTTAAAGTCCACCAGCAAGCTGGCAGGGGAATTCTGGGAGTTAAAGTCCACCAGCATGCTGGCAGGGGAATTCTGGGAGTTGAAGTCCACCTGTCTTAAAGTCCACCAGCATGCTGGCAGGGGAATTCTGGGAGTTGAAGTCCACACCTCTTACAGTTCTCAAGGTTGAGAAACTCTGGGTTCGGTCCTCCAAGCTTTCACAATCCACCCCATCCGAAACATCTGCAGGTTGGAGAAATCATGAGCTTTCCTGTCCTCCCACACACACACACACTTCACTCGTCCTAGTGAAACTGCCTAGGAGTGAAACTGCTGCTTTGCACCTGTGGATCTCCCCTCCCCATGAGCACGAGTCAAGGGCGGATCTGCTGCTTCTCTGGCCTGGAGACAGCCACATCGTGCATGGCTTGGGAGCATCTGCTGTGACACCAGGTGGGCTTTGAAGGGGCAGCCTTACCAGGTGGGGGTAGTGGGAAACCTAATTGAATCCGTTGCTTTCTCCCCACGTAGAAAGTCTGCTGATCACCTCCTTTTATAACGTGCACGGACCATAAAGCACCAGATTTTGGGGTCATTGTGCTGAATGGAGAAGGCTGCTGTATAAACAATTAAACCGGCATAAACAGGACTGGCCCACCGCAGTTCTCGTTTATGCTTAAAAATCAGAGGGCACTTTGACAATATTTACAACCCCGATTAAGAAGCATAAGCAGAGCAGTGTCTTGGGTTACAGCCCCCTCCCCTGACGGTATTCAAAACAAGGCCTGGAAACTCTGCAGGTCTGTAAACACCGCCCCCCACTCTCTTCCCAAATCTGCAATTGGAGCTCTTTAACCTCTGCTCTTCTTCCAGGGACAGAATCAGAAGGGGAGCGTGATGACCCAAAGGGACGTAGCACAAAGGCAACACAGTCAGATAATCAGTAGGAGTCCCTTTATTAGCTCCAACTTTGCCCCCAGTGTCCAGGTTACCTTCTGGGCTGGAGAAAAACTCTCCCAGGAACAGCCTTTGGCTGCAGGGAATCAAGTCCAAAATGTGGTCAACAAAAACTGTAATTATAAATCCAAACAAGCCAAACTGAAGGAATTAGTTTGGCAGGGCAGGAGCAAGAATTTCAGACTTAAAAGCACGGCAAAACTCACACAGTTGGGAAGACGCCAGAAACCCAGATAAGCCACGACGATACAAGATACATTCCTGTGAGCAGCTTGCCTTTTTTATACACTATGTTCCCAGCTGCAGCTAATGAAGGGAATCAGGGCCCTTTCCTCCCCCGTAAGCCATGCAACCCACGTTGCTCCCTTCTCCATTCCTCCCTGCATGTCCTAGGATGAAGAGGGGGTGGGCCTGGGTCTTCCTCTGAACTCCTTCTCCCTTGTTCTACCTCTCCCCTGCTCTGCCCAGCCGCACTTTGCCCTTCCCCAGTTTCTTCCACAGCCAACGGAGCCACATTCCCACTCCCTGTCAGCTGTTCGGCTTCCTCCTCCAAGTCAGATTCCGACAGGGACATGACAGGGAGAGAGTGTGTGTAGGTGTGTGTGTGTGTGTTTTGTGTGTGTTTGGGGAAGGGTGGGTGGTGGCTGGGTGTATGAAGGGAAGGGGCTGTCCATGCATGCTTGCTGGCTAACTTTGGTTCAGGAACCTTCCCTCTGTGGTCAAGTTTTGCATTTTTCTAGGTGCAAAAAAGCAGAGAAAAGTCTAATTTGTCTCTTCTTTGGTTCTTCCTCGCATTCCCGACCTCTGCAGCAGTGACCGACAGGCAGAAAAACAACCGGTGAAGCCTGACTGCGTGTATCCAAAAAGTCAAAATGGCAGCCACACATACTTAAGGGTTGGGTGAAAAAGAAGGAGAGTTATTCCTGGCTATCCGAGCCCCACCGTTTTTAAACAGGCACTGCAGTTAGAAAACAGCTGGGAGTTGGGTTTTTACAGTCGGGGCCACCATCTTGACTTTTTTGCCCTCCTTTCCCCTGGAAGCTCCCAGCTGAAGCCTTTATCCTTTTCTCTGCAAACTTGCCAACTCCCTTTTGGGAGTCGAAGTCCACACATCTTAAAGTCTATTACCTTGGTGGCTGGGGGATTCTGGGAGTTGAAGCCCACATGTCTTAAGGTTCCCTAGCATGCCTTCTGGGGGATTCTGGGAGTTGAAGTCCACCCATCTTAAAGCTCATAGCCTGCTGACCAGGGAATTCTGGGAGTTAAAATCCACCCGTCTTAAAGTTCATCACCGGCTGACTAGGGAATTCTGGGAGTTGAAGTCCACCCATCTTACATGCATGCTGGCTGTGGAATCTTTTTCCCTGTAGACTTGCCAACTTCCTTTTGGAAGGCTGATTCCTATACTTGTCCAAGCATAGTCCATAAATAGAAAAAGCGATGAAAGGGATGCTCTCCCTGCCATGAACAAAATACTGCTGGACCACCAAGAAGCAAATCCCAGGAATAACTTGGGCTCCCTCTTCCCACAGAGTTAGCAATCCCAGGTTTTTTTTGCCATGGACTCAATGGCCCAAACCAGTTTCCTTCCTCTGGGGAAACCAGAAATGTTCACCTGTGCGATGGCGACGGGCAGAATACCTGCAGCTAAAAACAAGAAAGCTTCCCCCAGCCATCTTGTTTCAATTTCATATGGGGGTCCCAAAGAGGTCTGGCGCCACGTGGGGAGCCAGGGGGGGGGGAAAGGGGTCTGGCATTGTGGAAGACCACAAAAGCTGGAAGACAGATGGATGAAGGCCACTCTTGCCTCCTCCTCCTCCTCCCGCCAACCCCCCACCCCGCATGGGTCTCCGGGAAGGCTGGAACTGCAATGCTTGTGGGCCCTCTTTGGTTCAATTGCAGGCTAATGAAGTGTCATTAATCATCCAATTATACACCTGTCAGGAGGGAACAATAGTGCCGAGCCGAGAAAAGGCTGGGGGCATTTGAGCTGGGGGTGAGGGGGCCTCGGCAGAACAAATCCAGGGGAGACAATGGGGACACAATAAGCAGAGATGACCCTCCGGAGCAGGCAGAAGGCAAACCCAGAGGTTGGAAAGTGGCTGGTGGGGGAGGAATTCAGCTTGGGGAGGGTTGTTGTCTTGTGGGGTGTGGGTGGGAGGGGAAACAGACAGCCGGCTTTTGCACACCCAGGTCAATCCAGTGGGCTTTTTCACCTGCCTGTTCAAGAACAGAAAGAAGGAATGTGTGATGACCCAAAGTAAGGTGACCAACCGTCCTCCTTTAGGGAGGACGGTCCTCCTTTTGCAAGTTCTGTCCTCTCTCGAAAAGTGTCCTCCTACACGCCCTCCTTTTTGATATTTGAAGACTAATCTGTAAATCTTCGTATTGGATCGATGCCGATCCGATCCGTTGTGTGTGATGTGACGTATTTGTATTTGACGTGACGATTTGTCAAGGCTCAGTACAGTGCGGCGAGACGTGATGCATGTGCTCCACACAGGAGAATTGTTTTGAGAGAGTGTGCGCGCAAGAGAGTGCGTGCGCAAGAGTCGCGCGTCGTGCGCAAGAGTCGCACGCAAGAGTGCGCAGAAGGCGCTTGCTTAAGAGTGCGCGCCCAGCCGTTGTGGCTTTTTTTTTCTTCAATTTATGTGTGTCCTCCTTTTCATTGTAAAAAAGTTGGTCACCTTACCCAAAGGGGCATGGCACAAAGGCAACCCAGTCAAATAAGCAAGAAGAGCCCCATTATTATCTCCAACTTTGCCCCCAATGTCCAGGTTACCTTCAGCTGGAGAAAAACTCTCCCAGGAACAGCCTTTGACTGCAGAAAATTCAGTCCAAAACAAGGTGCACACAAACGGTAACTAAAAATCCAAACAAACCAAACTGAAGTAATTAACTTGACAGGGCAGGAGAAGGAATTGCAGACTTGAAAGTCCAGCAAAACACACACAGATGCCAGGAAGACACCAGGAACACAGATAAGCCTTGACAATACCAGATAAATTCACATTTGCTCCCAACAACTTGCTGTGTGCAGCTTCTCTTTTTAAAACACAGTGTTCCCAGTTGCAGCTAATGAAAGGCTGTGTTGGCTGTGGAGCAAACTGGGGAAGGGCAAAGTCTGGCTGGGCAGAGCAGGGAAGAGCAATGCAGAGGAGTTCTGAGGAAGTCCCAGGCCCACCCCCTCTTTATCCTAGGGCATGCAGGGAGGAACGGAGAAGAGAGCAACGTGAGTTGCGTGGCTTACAGGGGAGGAAAGGGCCCTGATTCCCTTCATTAGCTGCAGCTAGGAACACAGTGTATAAAAAAGAAAGCTGCGCACAGGAAGTTGTTGGGAGCCAACGTGAATTTATCTTGTATCATTGTGGCTTATCTGTGTTCCTGGCTTCTTCCCAACTGTGTGAGTTTTGCCGTGCTTTCAAGTCTGAAATTCCTTCTCCTGCCCTGTCAAGTTAATTACTTCAGTTTGGCTTGTTTGGATTTTAAGTTACAGTTTGTGTTTACCCTGTTTTGGACTGAATTTTCTACAGTCAAAGCTTGTTCCTGAGAGAGTTTTTCTCCAGCCAGAAGGTAACCTGGACATTGGGGGCAAAGTTGGAGATAATAAAGGGATTCTTCTTGCTTATGTGACTGTGTTGCCTTTGTGCTACGTCCCTTTGGGTCATCACTCCCAGGTAAGGACTGAGGTTGTTGAACTTGGCACGGCACATCATCTCTATCCCTTTTTGGGGAAGGAGAATCTGGCCATCGTGAGCCATGTTTAGATTGTTGAGAAGTGCTCTGCTCAGCCCTTGAAGAGTATTGTAATTGACACGATGCAAATGGCATATCTGACTTGTGACTGATAATTTAGAAACAGTTTCCACCTTGGTCTGAAGCTGCTGGAAATGGTGTATTTGAAAAGAACAATACAGAAGGTCACTAGTTTCCAACTTTTCCTTTGCCTCTTTAGATGTTCTTGGACTCGGTTCCAAAAGTCAGAATGACCCTGACTGATGGACATGGCTGGTGGAGAACCAAACAGAAGATGGAGGACCATAAATTCCACAGAGAGAGTGGGGGGATATGATAGATGGATAGAAGGATAGATAGATAGATAGATAGATAGATAGATAGATAGATAGATAGATAGATATAGTTAGCTGATAGATAGATAGATAGATGGATAGATGAATAGATATAGATGATAGATAGATGATAGATATAGATGGATGGATGATACAGATAGATAGATAAATAGGTAGGCAGACAGACAGACAGATGTGTATGTGTGACAGAAGGAGATATATGATAGATAGATAAATAATAGTTAAATTTATTTTCCAATTTATTATGGGAAAAAACAATTCCTCAGCAACACTTTAAACTCTTTGCAGAGGTTTTTAATTTTTTTCTTATTCCCCATTGTAATTCTAAGGTGTGTGTATATTCTGCACACACGCACACACACACACACACACAGAGTGAGAGAGAGAGCACACTTCAATTCCTCAAGCACTTGAGCTTATACTGCCATCTAGCGATCCTTCTGCCTCACATTTATGCTGAAAATTATTACTTTTAATTAATGAACCCTTGCATCCAAATATTCAGAAGGCAGTTGTTACTTTCCTGTTTGCTAAGTTTTATAATTTTTTGCCCAACAGTGAGTTTTGTGCATCCATCCATTATGTTCTTTTATTTTGACTGCTCATGTTTTTTCAAATTTGTTAGGGCTAGTATTTCTCAAACTTGGGGACTTTAAGATGAGTGGACTTCAACTCCCAGAATTCCCCAGCCAGCCAAGCTGGTTAAACTTTAAGATTGGTGGACTTTGTGTTAGAAATTCTGTATGTAGAAAGCACCACACAGAGCAAAGAGTACAGTCACCATGTTCCTTACTGCTCAACTACATTACAACTATATTATAAACAGGAAACTCTACTCAGAATGAAAGAGCATAGAGTATATACCAATAAGATCCAGACTTGTAAATACTGCCATCTGCTGGCTGAATACTACCATAATTGTTGTATAGAAATATATTCCAACAATGAATTCCAACACTTCGACTTCCAGCTTGGCTGGCTGGACTTTAAAATGGGTGGACCAACTGTCCCCAGCCTGCCAAGCTGGGTGGACTTTAAGATGGGTGGACTTCAACTCCCAGAGTTCCCCAGCCCGCCAAGCTAGCTGGATTTTAAAATGGGTGGACTTCAACTCCCAGAGTTCTCCCACCCACCAAGTTGGCTGGACTTTAAGATGGTGGACTTCAACTCCCAGAATTCTCCAGCCAGTTGGAATTCTGGGAGTTGAAGTCCAGCCACCTTAAAGTCCCCAAGTTTGAGAAATGGCGTAATAGGGAAGATTGTTGCTGGCTTTGATAGCTTGTGTAAAACCTCTTATTGTGGAAATTTCATTTTTTTTTGACTTCCTTTGAAATCTCTCTGATGCAACAGCCTAGGGGAAGAAAAGCCAAAGGAACATCAAGGCAAAAAACCATGGTGCTGAAATTTATTTTTCAGTTCCATTGAGTTCATCTGAAACATTTGACATCAGGCCTCACCTCGGCGCTCTATCCCAAACTATAATTTAAACCAATTTGAAGTGAGCCTAATGTTATATTCTGAAGTCCCCATTGCAAAGCATCTGATGCATACAGTAGGACCTAATATACATATACAGGGAGGTCCTCGACTTCTAAACGTTCATTTAGTGACAGGTCAAAGTTACAACAGTGTTGAAAAACACTTCCCAGCTGGCTTCCAACATTAAAGTCAACGGAGGAAACCGGATTTGCTTAATGACTGTAAATTTCATTTAACAACCATGGCAAAAACAAGATCATAAAATCAAACATGATTCATTTAATAACTGCCTTGCCTAGTAATGGAAATTCTGGTCCCAATTATAGTAAGTCGAGGACTACCAGAAAATGCCAGAGAACTTTACCCACAGAGGCACTAATTGTAAAGCAAAAGAAAAAAAGAGAACCAGAAATTTATCCTGAAAAATCATCTCATTCATTTAACACCTCGTCTGTTCGGTTCTTCCTTCCAAAATTAATCGTATTCATAAAGCTGTTTGGGTTGGGTTTTTTTTTTCCTCCTGTTGGAGATCATGCAAGCTTTTCAAAAGCAACATACTTTTTTTTTAAAAAAAACTCTTTTAGTTGTTTGCAGAACAAAAGGCAAGAGAATGCAGCGGTTTATGGCAAATCTGTACACCCACACACACATAATGCACGCAGAAACCCATTTTTTTTTCTTTAAAAAAATGAAAAACGTTAGAAAGAGCCAGAAAATTAGAAAAGGGAGAAAGAAAGAGACAACTGTAAAGGGTTATTTTTGTTTTGCCCTTGGGGATGCCTAAGCCAAAAACTCTACGAAGTTTCATCAATTATAAGGTCTTTTCTATCATGTGCCAAAACGGAAGAAGTGTTAAGAAAACTCGGTATTAAAAACACTGCCTGGATTCCCACCCCTTTAACAGAAGAACAGAGCTGGAAGGGACCTTAAGAAAACTTCTAGTCCAACCCACCCTGCTCAGACAGGAAGCCCTATTTCTCCCTTGTTGTTTAACATTTTCTATGACCTTCCCTCTACTCTCAGCTTCCTCGCTGTTGTAGAACATCGTTCCCATAATTTGAGTCGAGAAGAAAACCAGGTGGGGTTTTGGGAAGGGAAAAATAAACAAGGCCCACCTGATTCTTAAACACCAACAACAACAACACACGTTGTATGGCCTTGCTAGGAAAGTGCTCGGAAGCCAAGTCAACCTGGGCTTGGAAAATGAAAAGGGGAGAGAAATGCTGGTTGGTTGGAGACAAGCCAACATCGGCCCTACCAGCCTACGGTCAAGAGAGCGAATGAATGCGCACCAAAACGACTGCCCGAAGGATTTCGCACAGGAGTCATTTTACAAAGAATTCTTGGGGAATTCAGTGGGGCAGCTCTTCTCTGTCTAAGTGCGGGGGAGAGGGGTGTCCATGGCTTTTCTCAGTATCCCCCGTTTTTAAAAATAAACAACAAGCACGCATTTGAGACAGAAGAGTGAAAGCAGGCTAGTGTCTACACTTGGCCATTTTTCAGAGAGGCTGAATTAAGCGGCCCAAAGGGACGTTAACTCTGCAAGCAGTCAAGCGTTTATTCTCCCCTTTCTCGTTCAGGAATATTTATTTATTGGTTAGATTTTTTAAATCCCACTTGTATAAGTAACTCAAGGCAACGAATAAATATAATACTCTTTTTCTCCTGCTATTTTCCCCACAACAACAGCCCTGTGAGTTGGGTGGGGCTGAAAGAAAGGGATTGGCCCAAAGTCACCCAGCTGGCTTTCATGGCTAAGGTGAGTCTAGCATTCACAGTCACCTGGTGATTGGCCTAAAGTCACCCAGCTGACTTACATGCCTAAGGCAGGACTAGAACTCACCATCTCCTAGTGTTTGGCTCAATGTCACCCAACTGGCTTTCATGCCTAAGGCAGGACTAGAACTCCCCATCACCTGGTGATTGGCCCAAAGTCACCCAGTCAGCTCTCATGCCTTAAGGCAAGACTAGAACTCACAATCTCTTGGTGATTGGCTCAAAGTCACCCAGCCAACTTTTGTGCCTAAGGAGGGAACTAGAACTCACAGACTCCTGGTGATTGGCTAGCACCTATGCCACACTGGCTGTCTTGCTATCCTCTCATTCAACTCCCTCCATTATTATTCCAGCTCCATTTGGAATACCGTCCTTTGTTTGCACAGCTACCCTGTTTCATGTTCAACCTTGGCTCCCGGAAGGAAAAGATACAGCCATTTAGGTCTGTTTGGAAGAGGCATCATGGACTGTTTCTCTGGTCATTCCCAGGCTTGGCATGAAGGCAACAAAGGGGATGTTGCACAAACTAAGGCTTATACCTTGAATGCCTGTGCAATGGCAGAGATTCGGGGATGTCCACAGGATCCGATGCCCTGATCACCCAAATCGAGTAAGCTCCCTTGTGCTATTATTGTACAAGCTGATGCATTTGTGTGCATGCTGTCAACTCACAAAACATTTCTATGCTTTAGAGTTGCCATGAACAGAAAGGGGGGAGAGAAATTTGAAAGAGCAGTTCAGCAGTTTGGAACTGAAAGTGCATTCCATTCTTATCTTGCAAAGATCGTAACTAAGCTACTAGAGTTTGTGCTGCGCAAATCTCTAATTGGAGAACGTGATTGATGACTCTTGGCTATGAACGTGTTTCGTTGGAGAATATGAATTGTGATGCACCCAGAGGGGTGGGGAAACCAGGGTCAAGGATGACAGTGAATTACGTGTCTCAGAATCGGCTTCATTACAGATCATGCCGACATGTTCGCTCCTAATAAATTCTTTGAAGTTTTTGAAGCTTGGCTCGAGGGTCATTATTTAATTAGGGCAACTGCTGGAATCCTGACATATGCAGTGCTTATGACACGTGTAAAAAAGAGAAAGATCTTTCTTCAGCACAGATCTTTCCTTACTTGCCCTTACTTAATGATCCTCCCACAGGACAATCTGCTTGAAGCAATTCTTAAGTGGTGTTTCTCTAACTCAGCAACTTCAAAACTTGTGGACTTCAACCCTTAGAATTCCAGGAATCGAAGTCCACATATCTTGAAGTTGATGAGGTGGAGAAACAGGGTTCTAGATATTCCTCCTCTTCTGCTGCCTCCTCTTCCTCGCCCTCCTCTTCTTCTTCCTCTTCCTCCATCTCCTTCCAACTGTCTCAGCGTTCATCATTAGAAGGACGGCTTCCATCACCCTAGAAAAATATTATTACAAACGGGGAAAAAAATTCTCCTTCTTGTTTATCCCCCATGAGAGAAAAACCCACCTGTGCCCATAACCTAGAGCAGGGCTGGCTGGGGGATTCTGGGAGTTGAAGTTCAGACAACTTCAAGTTGCCAAAGTTGAGTAACAGTGGCCTTGAATTTCTTGGTCTCTGACCTACCAAACCCTGAAGATAAGTAAGTGTTGTAGCCAGAAACCTGCTCTTGTGCCATCCCTCCTACAAGACGTGAATAGACCTCTGACTCAGAAGATTTGTCATGTCCCACCCATGTGCCTTTGTTCCCTTTAATCTGCAGAAGTCAACAAATGCAAAATTGGGGCCTCTGGAGGATCTCAACTAGGTCTTCTAGAGAAGCAAAGCCAAGGATGAATTGCTGGAAGATGTAGGCACTATAGCTTGGCTGGCTGTGCCTAAAGAGAGCTGTCCATGGTCCTGAACAAACCTTCATTTTTTTTTCACCCCACCTAACTTCTGTCCAGAAAAGATGGAGTGTGTGTGATACCTTCTACTCAGTCCTTCAAGCCTAACCTCACTCTACCGCTATTGGTTTCAAGTTGACCGAAATGTCTTCTTCTCCCATCCTCAGAACATCTCTAAAGGCTTGGCTTCCACATTCTTCTGCCTCCTATTGGCATGCAAGCATGACGGGGTGGCCCTATCTCTGAAAATCTGCAGTGTGCAGGGAGAGTTGACCTAAAATGTACACCCAGATGCAATGTTTGCTCCGAGGCAATGTGGACCCTGGAAAAGAAATCTACAAACACTGGACCACACAGGCTGGAGAGGTGAAGATGGCAACTCCTGAAATTCTGGTTCCATTCTTCAGGTGCATTCATGTCCCCCTTGGCCAAAATCCATCATGCTTCATTCCAAATCTGGTTCTAGCATTTCTAATGCTTAGACCTTACTAGACCCCACTTTACACTAATAGCATCAGACAACAATGGGATCACAAGCCCCCCTCCCCCACCTGCATCAGGCCATGAGGGTGTGAGAACCTGAGTTTCATGCATCCCAGCTGCCATCTTCTCTCCCGTTGGTCAGACCTGCCATCCAGCTGTGGTCATTGGCTTCTAGGGAGAAAGGAAGGTGTCTTCAAGGGGTGGACATAAATAGAGGAGCAGAAGAAAGCACCGGGGTACATCAACCTAGGAGGGGTGTGTGTAATCTTCTCAGAAATGTGGGGACTGAGAAGGAACATGGTTACTTGAACCCCTTTGTCCAACAGAGCAAAACAGAAAACTGGAAGCTTGTAGCTTCCACAGAAGTCCACCCCAACTGTTTCCCAGTACCCACAAACCCAGCAAGATCCCACAAGTGGCTCTCTGCTCTCCTGCCCCCAGTTTGGAACTGGGGAAGGGGCTGTACTGAGGCCAAATACATCCCCTTCTGTTGTTCCTATGAATTGAGACAGATAACAAGTGGTCCATCTTCTCCCGATCTGATTTCATTCCAGCTTAGTCCCTAAGGAAGTGCTTGAAAATGTCCAGCGGTAGGAGAGACATCATAACACATCTTGTTTTGCTTCGGACACCAGATGTTCTTCAACCTGTCTTCCTCCCAAGTTTTATGAGCCACCTGCCTCAAAAAAAAAACAAGAGAGCAATCTTCCTTTGGACCCAAGCGTACCAGCTTGAGAAAAAAGGATATAGCCACAGGAAGACACTTTAGGAAAAAAAACACGATGAGGTTCTTAGGGAGGGCCAAAGGATCGTGAAGCAATTGGGGGCAGGGGGTTTAACACAGATGCCTGCTCCAGTCCTCTGGGATTGCACCCCTAGTCTCAGTGAGCGGGAGACCCCGAGATTGGAATGGACCAGGGTTCCTTGCTAGAGGCCGGCAAGGAGGGAGAAGAAGTCTCCCAGTTGGAGGACAAGAGTTGCCCAACCATCAGAAGATGCCTGAAAACGTAGTTGGTCAAAACGGACAGGCGGGTAGAAGAGAGGGAAGGACGCCTTTCCATCTAGATCCGTCTTCCATCTTAGATGGTGGAGGGTGTTTGTCTTCTCAAGAAGCTTGAAACTGTGGAGAAGGAGGACATCGGGCCTGTGGAAGGCGCCGCGAAGTGAGCCCCACTCTCCCGCAATGCCACCTTCTGGGGGACGGACGGACGGACGTCCTTCAGAAGCCCTTGATGTGGCAGTAGGCCTCCAGGCCGGCAAAGAGGATGTAGAGCAGCCAGAGGCCCACGAAGAGGCAGGTGGTCAGGATTTTGGCGGTTTGGGGACCACCTAGCTCTCCCCCTATGTGGGGCCGCCGGCGGTACATGAGGACGCTGATACAAACAAAGGCAAAGATGGTGAAGAGGGTGACGGAGAAAGCCAGGGTGCCCGTCTGCACCTCGAAGTTTTTGCCTTGGAAAGCCCAGTAGATGGCAGCCACAGACCAGGCCACCCCCAAGCCCAGGAAGACGTTGACTGCGTTGCTGCCCGTCACGTTGCCGATAGACGCATCTGCGCACTGGTCCTGCAGGGCGGCCACTTTGCTGGCAAAGGTATCTGTGGAAAGAGAACAGGGTTGAGCACGTACAACAGGCACGGGGTGGGATTCTACTGGTTCGGATCGGTTCGCACGAACCGGGCGTTAAATTCGCATCTGGTTCGCCAAACTGGTACTTGAACCGACTGGCTGGCCCCATGCACTCCTCCCCTCCCCACCCCTCCCAGGAGTCTCCACGTGGCCCGTTTTGGATGCAGATAAGTGCGGAGTCTGCATGGAGGCTCTGGGAGTGTGAAAAATGGGCGGGATTGGAAGTTCCGGAAGTCTGGAAACAGGCCTGTTTCCAGCTTCTGGAGACCCTCTGGAGGCCAGGAGAGGCCATTTTCACCCTCTCAGAGGCCCAAGGGAAGCCTCCAGACCCTGGGGAAGGTGAAAAATGGCCCTCCCAGAAGTCCCAGTAGGCCACCCCCACCATGGCCATGCCCACCCAGCAACTGGGCAGTGAACCAGTTTTTGAATCCACCCCAACAGGGATGTCAAACTCAAGGCCCGCGAGCCAGATCTGGCCTGCGACGTGGTCAGATCAGACCTGCGGGGCCGTCCTGGTGTCTACTCAGTGCAAAAAGGAAAGATCGGGCCTGTGTGGCTTTGGCCCAGTCTACCCAAATGCGAAGAGGAAACATGCCAGCAATTTGGGGAGTGGCTCAATGGTGGTCGCAAGTCAAGGACCACCTAGAAGTGGCTGACTGGGCTAAGGGTCTTGTTGCGAACGGGGCAGGTTGGGTAGTGCACCTGGGATGGAGGTGCCCAAGGCCACAAAGACAACCGCATTCACGGAGTCCTTGAGCCCCACGGTGCAGCCGAAGTGGGAGGCCAGGTCGCCGATCAGAGCGGTCAGCATGCCAATGACCAGGATGCAAACACTGAAGCAGGCCCAGCCGTTCCAGTACTCGGTGGGTGGCACGCAGGCGAAGAGAACCTTCCAGAAGACGGTCAGGAAATGCATGACGTAGTCGAAGCAAGAGGGCAGCCTCTCCTCCCTCCCATCTTCATCCTCGTCTTCGACACCTGGGGAGGAGAACACCTGAGTCAGAGGTTCAGCACAGACGGGAGAAGGTGGGGAGAAGAAGATGGGTGGGGAGTTGAGACCCGAAGGTGGACGGTGGCATAAAACAGGACCTTCCTGCGAGGTCCTTGGTGCTCTCTGAAGTAGAAGGAAGCGGGATCCCAGAGGAGGAGGAGGAGGAGGAGGAGGAGGAGGAGGAGGAAGAGGAGGAGGAAGAGGAGGAGGAGGAGGAGGAGGAGGAGGAGGAGGACAATGGTGTCCTTGATGCTCTTTGAGCGTGCTTATTTTCTTGCAGAATTTCATTACCAAACTAGGTAACATCATCAGTGCTAGAAGGGAGTGGGGATTGTGGAATGGAGGAGCAGGAAGAGGAAGGAGGAAGAAGGAAGGAGGAAGAAGGAGGAAGATGTCTATGGGGTCCTTGGTGCTCTCTGTGCTTGGAGATTTTCTTGCAGACATTTCATAACCCAGCTAGGTAACATCATCAGTACTAGAAGGGATGGGGATTGTGGAATGGAGGAGGAAAAGGGGAAGGAAGAGGAGGAGAAGGACTGTGGGGTCCTTGGTGCTCTCTGAGCTTGGTGGTTTTCTTGCAGTCATGTGACTGGGTGGGCGTGGCTTGTATGTAAACATTGTAAATATTTATGTAAATACTGGATTTTTTTTTAATTAAAAAAAAGAACAACTTTTACCCAGAATCAGGCAAAGCAGGCAGTCAGATTGAGTTGCTTGCAGAAGCACAGATTCGCTCACAGATCTACCTTTCTGCAATCTGCTGCCTGAGTCTTGTCACATAAAATTTGCTTGCACAACGCAGGCAAGTTGGATAAGGAGTGACTGGACAGGGAGGGGAGGGGAGAGCGGGGGGGGGCAGGGCCAGCCAGTGGCGTGTTTTGCTGGTTCTCCAAACTGCGCAGAATGGTAGCAACCGGTTCTATAGAACTGGTCCAAACTGGTAGAATCCCACCCCTGGTTCCACCTGTAGTATTGGAGGGAACCAGGAGGGACTTGAAGACTTGGCTTTTTTGATCAGCCAACCTGGACTGAAGGGGGATTTTAATAGTTGTGATTTGTCCTAATTTGTTTGTGGGTTTTAATTGGTTTTAGATCTAGTGTTGGGGTTTTTAGATTTAATAGTTTTTTAAAGTTTGTATTTTCTGTTTTTACCATTGTAAGCCGCCCTGAGTCCTTCAGGAGATAGGGCGGCATAGAAATCCCAACAAACAAACAAACAAAAACCAGCTGCCACTTGAAACTGCATTGCAATCAGTTGGGTGAGGGTTTGGAGTGTTACTTCATAACCCTTTAGCCTAGTTTTCTTCCTCCTCCTCCTCCTCCTCCTCATTATCATCATCCTCATCCTCATCCTCATCATCACCCATTGGTAGAAAGAACATTCAGAAAAAAAAACCCAGAAAGACATGCATGTAGCAATATTGTATTTTTCCTTGCCGCAAGTTGCAATGCAACGGCTGCTCCCAGGGTCCTTTTTGTTACACCAGAACTAGAGAAATAAAAAAAAACAGGCCATGTTGTGGTTAGCCGGCAGCAGGTGCAGACGGCTGAGGAGAGCAAGGACTCAGATGAGGGGCCAGGACCATTAGGGACTGCTGCCTTCAGAGATTGTGGGGGCTGGCAGCAGCGATGAGGAGGTTCCTGAGGAGTCTGTGCCAAGTGCGCATGCGCGCAGGGCTGCTCGCAGGAAAGAGCAGCTACAACAGCACGGGCGACTCGGGAGTCAGGCTGCAAGGTAATGGCCCCTCCTTCAAGAAGATAAAAGCCAGCTGTGAAGCGAACCTTCTTTGCAGAAGGCAAAAACGTTTTGAAACCCCAGCCTCGTGGACATTCCAGTATCCTGAGTTTGCATTTGAAGATTCTCGCATTGCAAATTATTTCTTGTCTGTTATCTTTTGGCAAGTCTCGCACAGCTTGGAAAGGCTTGTGCTTATCACAGCTAATTACTTTGTAAAAGAATTACAAGGTTTCTGTTCTTTTTAAATGGTGTTTGATTTGTCGGAAAAGGGCGTAAGTCAGAACAGGCCAAGGGATGGATGACAAGATTACATGAATAGAGAATACAGGCAAAGCTTTTGACCAGAGCTAAAATATTGCCAAAAAAACAAAACCATCACAAACAAGTTCTACATTTCTGCTATGTAGGCTGTTGACCAATAGAGGGCGCTCTGCCCTTGCAAGAACACCACGTCAGATCCATGGCAGACCTTTTTGTATCACTGCCCATTGAGTTTTGGGGGAGGAGATAAGAGAGGAAATAAGGACCCCCCACACAAAGGGATTCAACTCCAGCCCCTGCCTATTACATCCTTCTATTTGTCTAGGAAAGATCAACATTGTGCAGAAATTGATGCCAGCGTATGGTCAGAGTCAATAAGCACACATTTAAACAGTTTTTCGGGCCATTCTTATCCATTTTATTGACAATTTGGCTTGCAGAATGGTCCAGATTTTCTCCCGAGATCCTTCGGAAGCAGAATAGAAAGAGGATGGATACTTTCGAACTTGGGGGGTGGGGTGGGAAATGCTGTTGAAAACTGCCATGGAGAAACAGAAAAAAAGGAACAAATGCACAATCACTCCAGGGTTGTCCTTCGAGGCACAAAGGACCAGGCGCAAATTGTCTTATATTGGATGCATACGGTGAAGGGACCAGAGGGAAGGAGGAAGGAGGAGGAGGAGGAGGAGGAGAGGGGGAGGAGGGAGGGGGGGAGGAGAAGAAAGGAGGAGGGAAGAGAAGATGGAGGAGAAG
>CM019160.1:26617229-26636569 GCA_009733165.1 Naja naja | reverse complement strand
TGGAGCAGATTTCCCTAAGGTGCTGTTTATCAATCCCTAGCTCCAGTGGGGAGTGTGTGTGTGTGTGTGTGTGTGTGTGTGTGAGTGTCACTTACCTGCACTCACAGTGATGGCTTCCAGGAACTGCTCCCGCCAGGAGTGGGTGCCGATCACCAGGGCCAGGTTGGTTTTCTTGATGAGTTTGTCCACCGTGTTCTGCAGCAGAAACAACATTGGTTCTTTTGGAGGGCCGGGTTGAGGAGTTGGTCTTGGCATCTGGATCAGCTCCAGGTAGTGATAACGGAGGCAGAAGACGCAGTGGTGGGATTCAAAAATATTTTACTACTGGTTCCATAGGCGTGGCTTGGTGGGCGTGGCTTGGTGGGTGTGGCAGGGGAAGGATATACTGCAAAATCCCCCTTCCCTCCCCAGCCCACTAACCAGCTTTCCAGCTCCGTTCTCCTGGGCAGGGCAACCAAAGGAGACCCAGCCAATCAGCTGGGACTCAATGGGAGGCAGAGAAGAGATGGGGGTGGGGCCAGTCAGAGGTGGGATTTACCAGTTCTCCAAACTACTCAAAATTTCCACTACTGGTTCTCCAGAACTGGTCCAAACCGGCTGAATCCCACCTCTGCTGTATACGTTTTATGCAGCTGGTAGTTTACTCTGGCAAGATTCTGTCTATAGATGCGGAACCGTAATGAAATCGACTTGGAACGATCACCATGTGACTTTCTTGGTTTTGGGGGCCCCCCTGACAAGTCACCTCTCTATTCAGCATCAGGCAAGCATCAGCGCAGGAGCGTGGCACGGGGAGATGTCACACCACTTCCCAGAAAAAGACACAGCCTTTCTCGTGTCGTTCCCTGGGGGGGTCTTGAAAATCCCTGCAGGTTCTCTATGTACATCTCCCCAGAACAGCCATCCCCCAGGGATTTTCTCAACCCTGGAGGAATCAGACTGAAGGTATCAGGGACCGACATTCTGCACAACGTCCAGAGGGAGCCCCATTTTCAGTGAGCGGCCATAATAACAGCAATAATAATAGCACATTATTCTTGAAGGAGCCGTCGGTGGTTGCAGTGAGCAAATCTGTCAGCTTCTCGTGTTTGCAAATCAATGGGTTTGGTTTTTCTCTTTATTTCTCATTCCCCATTCATTCTGTGTCATTCATTAGGTTAATCAAAAGATTTTTTTTTAAAGTTTGCATTAAGTTGTATCTATATTGCTGTGCAATTTTGCAAATTATTTTAGCCAGTATAATGCATCACTCAATCATTGGTACACAGTTTTCTCTCATCTGTCTGTCTCTCTCTGCCTGCCTGCCTACCTGCCTCTATCTCTATCTATCATCTCTATCTATCATTTATCTATCTATCTATCATCTTTATCTCTAGCTAGCTAGCTAGCTATCATCCATCCATCTATATCAGTCTGTCTGTCTCTCTTTCTGTCTCTGTGTCTGTCTGTCCATTCCCTCATTTATCCATCATCTGTCTGTCTATATTTATCTATCTGTTTGTCTGTCTGCCTGCCTGTCTTATATCTATATATTTTTATTATTCTATCTATCTATCTACCATCCATCTGTCTATCCATTCCCTCATTTACTCATCATCAGTCTCTATCATCTATCTGTCCTGTCTGTCTGTCTGTCTGTCTGTCTCTTATATCTATGTATTTTTTATTATTCTTTCTATCTATCTATCTATCTATCTATCTATCTATCTATCTATCATCTATCTATCTTCCATCCATCTGTCTATCTATTCCCTCATTTACTCATCATCTGTCTCTATCTATCTATCTATCTATCTATCTATCTATCTATCATCTATCCTTCCATCCCGTCTATCCATTCCCTCATTTTCCTCCATCTATCTCTATCTATCTATCTCTATCTATCTATCTATCTATCTATCTATCTATCATCTATCTATCATCTATCTTCCATCCGTCTGTCTATCTATTCCCTCATTTACTCATCATCTGTATCTATCTATCTATCTATCTATCTATCTATCTATCTATCTATCATCTATCTTCCATCCGTCTGTCTATCCATTCCCTCATTTACTCATCATCTGTCTCTATCTATCTATCTATCTTCCCATTCGTCTATATATACATTCGCTCATTTACTCATCATATGTCTCTATCTATCTGTCTGTCTGTCTGTCTGTCTGTCTGTCTGTCTTCTATCTATTTTTTTATTCTATCTTTCTATCCCAACAACATTTGAATTTCAAACCTTCCCTGAGCTTAACTTTAAATCCTTGACCAAAACTGCACAGATACAATTTTTCCTTCAGACCCGAACTGAATCCCTCCACCGTCTCTCCCTTGAGGTGAGGGGAAGCAGGCCAGACTCGGTGCTCTGCCCTTCTTACCTTGAAATCATAGGACTCTTCTATGATGACCTCCAGGCGGGAGTTCTCCCCCAGGATGGGTTTGCCCATCTCAGCAATCCTCCAGGCCTCTTCCTCCTCAGCAGAGAGTTTCTTGTCCCCGTCGGCTAAGTAAAAAAATAAATCACATCAGCCAACAGCTTGACTGGACTGGATAGGTATTTCCTCGAGTGTATTCCGATATTCCCTTCCTCCTTTCCTCTTTTTTCATCACAACAATCCTGCGAGGTAGGTTGTGCCTGTGCTGAAGTCAGCTGGCTGAACTGGAGTTCAAATCAAGATCTCTCCAGTCCTAGTTTAGTCTGGGTTTTTTTTGGGGGGGGGTCTATTTCAGAAGTCCCCAAACTTGGCAACTTTAAGACTTGTGGACTTCAACTACCAGAATTCCCCAGCCAGCCAGCCTTTAAGATGAGTGGACTTCAATTCCCAGAATTCCCCAGTTATGCTGGCTGGAGAATTCTGGGAGTTGAAGTCCACAAGTCTTAAAGTTGCCAAGTTTGGAGGCCTCTGGTCTATTTTCTACTAGATAGAGATATACTGCTCCTGAATAGGGAAGCTCTATTTAACTGTCAGAATAAATCACGTTTGATCTATTCCCTAGCTCTGAGGAATTTCCGGTTGCACTTCCGTCGTGTCGGAGCGGAGTCTGTGATCATCTGCGGCTTCGCTCCGAGCTCTCCTCGTTGGAGGGTCCCAATTGGGACCGGAACCACCCTGTAGGGGTGGTGAAGAAAGGGGGACCACCTGACAGGCATCTCCCCTCCCTGGTAAGGAAAACCCCCTCTGAAAATGAGATGCAGCAGTAGCCTAAAATGGCTACCATGAAGACGGGAGGCAGTCTGGAAAACTAAGACTGTGCTGGAGCGGAGAAGCAGTGAATGGTGTGTGGACTGGGTGATAATACGTAGAACTTTAAGGTAACCCCAATAAAACAAGCAGAAAAGAAATCTCATAAAGAATTGTGCTAGCTGCGACTGGAAAGTGAGAGAAAAACTGGGAAACACAAGGAAATTACTTTTGGGGAAAAGAAAAAAGATTAAAATGATGTATTCCCTAGCTCTCAGGTTGGCTGGGGAATTCTGGGAGTTGAAGTCCACAAGTCTTAAAGAGGTCAAAATTTTACCCTTGTTTTAGAGCACTCGTCCTGGTCTGGATGATGAAATTACATTCTTTATTTTTCTTAGTTTAGCTTATTCTTCGGCAGAACTAGTGACAGCCAGGCAGGACCTCAATCGTCCCAAAAATTGGAAGAAGAAAAAATTATCAGAATGTATTGAGCATTCCATTGTCAAGTTTCCCTCCAGCATCTCCAGATCTATGATATTTCTCAAATTCAGCAGCTGTTAAGTTGGGTGGATTTCAACTCCCAGACTTCCATGGCTGGCTGGGGAATTTTGGGAGTTGAAGTCCATGCAGCTTGAAGTGGCTGAGGTTGCAAAACACTGGACTAGAGACTTGAAAAAGGAATTGAATATTGTAACTTTGCTTCTCAGGAGGACAAATACAGTTGCAGGTAAAAAAAGATTCCCACATTTGTGCAAGATTCACTGAACATTAGAGTGAATACATGGGAGCAGCAGCATGATAATTATCTGCAGATGCTCTCAAGAACAAACCCATTTCTTCCATCTCCCTTGGAGCACATCTTGGCTCTTTCCATCAAAAATATGTTCCACCTTCTCATCCAATTAAATTCTTTTCTAATGCTTGATTTGGTGCATCATGGATTCCACATATCTGTGTTTCCCCAAAAATAAGACCCTGTCTTATTTTTTTTTTGCCAACAAAAAAGGCAACAGGTCTTATTTTCGGGGGATGTCATCCAGTGACTAACCTCACTTGTGCGTGTCACCCCATCTCCGGCCTCCTTTTCACGGCCAGAGGCCTTCAGGAACTTCTTCTGCAGCCGGCAAGGCTTTCCTGAAGGCCTCTGCACTGGATAACAGCGCTCTGGATTGATCCAGTGCTTTGTTATCAGCTACAGAGGCCTTCAGGAAAGTCTTGCCAGCCTTGCCAGCTGCAGAAGAAATGGGCTGGCCAGGCAGGTGTCGGGGTGTGCAAGGCCTGGCTACAACTGTCCAAAGGTAAGTAGCAGGGCAGCTCCACACCCCCACACCCCCACCCTAGCTTAATTTTTACCTGTCCACTCTTAATTAGGGCTTATTTTGGGGGGAGGGCTTATATTGGGAACACATGTAAAAATCAAGCTAGGACTTACTTTGGGGTAGGTGGTATTTTCGGGGAAACAAGGTAGAAGTGGCATCTGTCCCACCTTGCTGGGATGCTATTCATGGCCAGCCATTCCCAAGTCAGGTTAGGCTACCACTTCAAAAACCCCAAAGGAACCCCAGTGTGCTTTGAATTTTTCAGCAAAAGGCAGGAACAGGAACAACTGAGAACAGGGTGGGGGCGGAAATGTCCTTTTTGCTCTGACGTTTCATAGATCCTGGGAAGAGAGAGGCCTGCTTCGTATGTCAGCTTGCAAAGCTGGTGGAGATTTAACAGAACAGATTTAACAGAGTTGGGAGGGACCTTGGAGGTCTTCTAGTCCAACCCCCTGCTCAGGCAGGAAACCCTACACCACTTCAGACCAATAGTTATCCAAACTTTTTCTTAAATTTCAGTGTTGGAGCATTCACAACTTCTGGAGGCCGCTGATTAATTTTTCTCCCTGCCAGGACATGTTTCCTTAATTCCAGGTGGCTTCTCTCCCTGATTAGTTTCCACCTGTTGCTTCTTGTCCTGCCCTCAGGTGCTTTGGAGAACAGCTTGACTCCCTCTTCTTTGGGGCAGCCCCTGAAATACTGGAAATGTCATGCCCTTGGTAGAGTCGGACTCGGAAGGAGAGGAGGAACAGCCAACAGGGAGTGGAGGTGTGGCTCCAGAGGTTGTGGAGGAGGCTGGGGAAGGGCAGAGGCTGGCTGGGCAGTCAGAGGAAGAACCAGGCTCATCCCCTATCCATCCTAGGGCATGCAGGGAGGAACGGAGAAGGAAGCAACTTGGCTTACGAGGGAGGAAGCGGCCCTGATCCCCCTCACTGGTGGCAGCTGGGGAGATGAGTATATAAGATAGACGATTACAACACAGCGTTGCCAGAAGCAAAGCGTGTTTTATTTTGGGCTGAAGTTATCTTGGCTGGCGTCCTTCCAACAGACTGTGCCTTGTTATTTCCTTGAATTTGATAATTACTTATCCTGGTCCGTTGTGGAAATTCCATCATTGTAGCTTGTTTTGGTTTTTTATTTCCCCTCTATCTGCTCATTAAGCTCGGACTGTATTGCTTTCTTTTGAAGACTGTTTTTGAATACGTTTTATCTCCAACTGAGGATTATTGAACAGTGGGGCCAAGTTGGAGGCATCAAAGGACGTTGATTTACGTTTTGGATTTTGTTACGTTTGTGTTACACTCCGGGTCATCACAGGAAGGCTCCTATCGTGCCACCCCTAGTCCGTTCTTTTCTATGCGTCCTTCCCTTTTGGCAGGTGCTAATCCATTCCTAGCCTGTCTCTCTGCCAGCAAAGGAGAATATTTGTAGCTCAGGGTTGGCCTTGCTGCCCTCTGAGCTGTTGTCGATGTTTCCTTACCCGCATTACCCAAGCAAAGCCCACCAAGCAAGTTTCTGAACATGTCGCACGAGGTGGCAGGATTCCTGATTTCGCCAGGTTTTCGTTTTGCCTTGTGGCGGCCATGGCATTCCGTCTCTGGGTCCCTCTCGGCTGCAGCCCTCCCATAAACCCCCTGGCCTCTTGGCAGGTGCTGGAGGATTGGGGGGCGGTGGGGTCTTCTCGCAAGCAACAGGGGGCTTCTGATAGCAGGACAGGCTCGCTGTCTCAAAAATTGCTGCACATTCCCGTTCCTTGCACAGTACATAGTTTCTCACCCACACATTCCCTCTCCCCCAGAACGGAGCTAATGTACAAAATGCTCAAGCACAGCGCACACACTTTCTCCTACGCACTGCCTCCCATGGCACCCCTCCCTCCCCATCGCACCGAGCCCCCCTCCTCCTCTCGGGCACAGATGTTGAGAGGAAGGCAGCTGTCATGGATCTGGGATCTGTGCGCTGCTGCCTGACGATGTTTTCCTTCCAGGCCTGTTGGGTTGCCGGGTAGGATGGGGTCCACCCCGCCCCCACTCCATTGCCAGCCAGCCAGCCAGCAAGGCAGGCAGGGCGAAAGTGGCAAGTGTTTATTCTGGTTGACAGGTGCCATTTCCAGCACCTGGGCCAGGAGGTGTGAAGAAGGTGCACGGGCCGACCCGTCTGCCCACTCACCACCACCACCACCACCCGCCCCTGCGAAGGAATTCTTTCACCTGCCTTGGAAAGTCATTTCACAATTTTGCAAAGGTGTTTTGACAGAATAACAAAGGTGGGAAGGGGCCTTGGGAGGTCTTCTAGTCCAACGCTCTGCCCAAACAGGAGACCCTATTCCGTTCCGGACAAATGGCTGTCCAATCTCTTCTTTTAAGAACCCCCCGGGTTGAAAATAAAGAAGGTGTACATTCTGTGCCTTGGGGCAGATGCAAAGGCCCGTGTAAGGGTGAAGGGGATATATTTAGCAATAGCAATAGACCTATACACCGCTCTCTTCCTAGTGCTTTACGACCCCCTCTAAGCAGTTTATAGAGTCAGCTTCTTGCCCCCAACAATCTGGGTCCTCATTTTACCAACCTTGGAAGGACAGAAGGCTGAGTCAACTTTGAGCCAGTCAGGATTGAACTGCTGGCAATGAGCAGAGTCAGCCTGCAATGTGGTATTCTAACCCCTGTGCACCACAGAAGGGATGGATGGAAGGATGGAGGAGGAGGGAGGGAAGGAGGGAGGGAGGGAGGAAGGAAGGAAGGAAGGAAGGAAGGAAGGAAGGAAGGAAGGAAGGAAGGAAGGATCGAACTGCTGGCAATGAGCAGAGTCAGCCTGCAATACTGCATTCTAACCACAAGGAAGGGGGGATGGAGGGAGGGTTTACAGAGTCGGCCTCTTGTCCCCAACAATCTGGGTCCTCATTTTACTGACCTCAGAAGGATGGAAGGCTGGGTCAACCTTGAGCTGGTCAGGATCAAACTGCTAGCAATGAGCAGAGTCAGCCTGCAATGCTGCACTCTAACCACAAGGAAGGAAGGAAGGAAGGAAGGAAGGAAGGAAGGAAGGAAGGAAGGAAGGAAGGAAGGAAGGAAGGAAGGAAGGGGTAGCACTTAGACTTATATACCGCTTCACAGGGCTTTTACAGCCCTCTCTAAGCGGTTTACAGAGCCAGCCATCTTGCCCCCAACAATCTGGGTCTTCATTTGACCGACCTCGGAAGGGTGGAAGGCTGAGTCAGCCTTGAGCTGGTCAGGATCGAACTCCTGGCTGTGGGCAGAGTCAGCCTGCAATGCTGCTTTCTAGCCACTGCACCAGTATGGCTCTTTGCACACACAAACACACAATTTGCTAACCATTTAAGTCATTCTTATCACATCGGGGAAAACATTTAGGATCGGGGAAAACTCCTCAAAAGAATGATGCATCCGCAGCAATTGATATACAGTAAACCCTCCTTGTAGTATATCTTCGACATAACCATCCCTTTGTCTCCCTATGGCCAGGAGGCCGACATTTCTCCTGCCAATTAAGATCAATCAATCCTGCATGCCTGGAATTGTTCAGGGACATTTACCACCTCCTGTTGCTAAACTCTTCATTGGTCCGTTTGCAAATGCAGCAAGGAAGCCTCAGAACCAAAAACCTGACCTGGATTTTAGAGGACGTGGTCCCATTTCCCCCAAACTGCTTTCCAATGACTGCCGGTCTCTTCCCTGAGAAAAACAGATCTCTGAGTAAAATGGGAGGTTATCTGGAGCGAACATTTTAGAGCGTTGTGCTGTCCTTCCCTCAGGGCCTCAGTCACCCCCTCTGTAAAATGGGTGCCAAAAAAAAAGCACCCGAGTACATTACTTTGATGCAGAAGGGGGAAAAATGAAAACTTATGGCAAGTGAGGAGAACATCCACAGTTTTAAGAACTGGGGGCCCCCCCAAAATATCTGGCGCTTGGGGGTTACTTGTGGGTGCCTGTGATGCATTCAGAGTAGGCACCCCAATTATTATTATTTTTTATTTTTATTTTATTTTATTTTATTTTATTTTTAATTACATTTATATGCCGCCCTTCTCCGGAGACTCAGGGCGGCTTACAATTTTGGGGATACAACCCAGTGTGCTCAGCAATAGCCTTCATTCCATTGTATATGCCTGCTTATTACTAAGCGGCATTTTTACAAAGTCAGCTTATTGCCCCCAACAATCTTGGGTCCTCAGTTTACCTACCCCGAGAGGATGGAAGGCTGAGTCAACCTTGAGCCTGGTGGGATTCGAGCCTGCAATAGTTACAGGCAGCTGGAACTTAAGTGCAGGCATTTAACAGCCTGAGCCACCAAGGCCCTATTATGTTTTTATTATTATTTTATTAAAGGGATGGGCCATCTAGCTGGCCATGGGGTTAGTCTAGAGTGGCTTACAACAACGGAAAGAAAGAAAGAAAGATAATAGAATGATAAAATAAACAGTGGAACAGAGCACAGAGGAGAGAAGGATATGATTAGAAAGAACAGGTAGAGAAGAGAAGGGAGGGGAGGTCAAGAAAACTGAGGAGGGAAAAAGGGAAAAGGGGCTTACCTTGATGGAGCAGGAGAGCTGCAAGCAGAGAAACAGAAAGAGAGAGAGAGAGAGAGAAATTATGCAATTAGCATAATTGCATAATAATTAGCATAAGGTAGCACCAAAGCTTGAGACCCTAAATTGGGTGGGGACCCCGATCAAAGAAACTCTTCCTCAGGTAGTCCTGGATTTATAATCATTCGTTTAATGACAGTTTGAAGTCTCAAAGGCACTGAGAAAAGGGGCTTGTCATCGGTCCTCATGCTTACAACCGGTGCAGCATGGGTGGACTTCAGCTCCCAGAATTCCCCAGCCAGCATACTTTAAGATGCATGGACTTTGACTCCCAGAATTCCCCAGCCGGCATGCTTTAAGATGCATGGACTTTGACTCCCAGAATTCCCCAGCCAGAATGCTTTAAGATGCATGGACTTCATCTCCCAGAATTCCCCAGCCAGCATGCTTTAAGAGGAGTGGACTTCATCTCCCAGAATTCCCCAGCCAGCATACTTTAAGATGCATGGACTTCGACTCCCAGAATTCCCCAGCCAGCATACTTTAAGATGCATGGGACTTTGACCCCAGAGATTCTCCCAGCCAGCATACTTTAAGATGCATGGACTTCATCTCCCAGAATTCCCCAGCCAGCATACTTTAAGATGCATGGACTTTGACTCCCAGAATTCCCCAGCCAGCATGCTTTAAGATGCATAGACTTCGACTCCCAGAATTCCCCAGCCAGCATGCTTTAAGAGGAGTGGACTTCATCTCCCAGAATTCCCCAGCCAGCATACTTTAAGATGCATGGACTTCGACTCCCAGAATTCCCCAGTCACATGCATTAAGATGAGTTGATTTCACCAGCCAGCCAGCCAGCCAGCCCTAAAGCCACCCCACATTACCACCTCCATCGGGCCTGTTTTCCTCCTGCCCTTGAGAGGGTTTCCTCCTCCTGATACCCCACTCACCAGAGATCCCTCTTTTCAACCAACGGGGCTGGCCCAGTTCAATGAAGAAACTGTCTTTTTTCTCATATTCTTCGACGTCCACAATTTTCACGTGAAGCGATTTTCTGTGCAGCGAGAAAGAGAGAAGAGACAACAAACCGACTGACAAAGTCACCCAGCCAGCTTGCATGCCTATGGTGGGATTAGAACTCACTGTCTCTTGGGGATTGATCCAAAGTTGCCAGCCGATTTTTATGCCTAAAATGGAACAAGAACTCATGGTCTCCCAGTGATTGGCCCAAAGATACCGCTCCCAGCCAGCTTTCATGGGGAACTAGAACTCACTGCCTCCTGGTGCTTGTCCCAAAGATATCTCCCAGCCAGTTTTTATGCCTAAAATGGAATTAGAACTCATGGTCTCCTGGTGATTGGGCCAAAGATACCTCCTCCCAGCCAGTTTACATGGCTAAGGCTGAAACTAGAACTCACTGTCTCTGGTTCCTAGGCCAGCAGGCCAAAATGACAATGGTCAGCATTCCACAGCCACTAAGACCACAAAGAAGCAGGACCTTTGATGGATACAGGCAGAGAGGAAGAGGGACAGATACTCTAGCAACCCTGGAAAGCTTGATCAAGGGGTTTCCCCTAAGAGAATCAAAAATATGGCCTCTCTTCATCCTTCCTCCAACTCCTAGGCTTCTGCATCTGAAAATGGTCCCTTGAGGCCATCAAGTCTAACCCCCGCCCTGCTCCAGGCAGGAATCAAGGAATTCTCGACAGCCAATTAGCTTTAACACCGGCCCTGGTGGAGAATGACTCTGGGTTTCCTGTAGGGAAGCAACTGTCCCTGGCCAAACCCCAAAGCCAGGGGTGGGCTGCTGGGGGCTTGTGGGGGCTCAGAAGAGCCCCTAGCTAAGACTCTGCGGGGCTCAGAGAGCCCCCAATAACCTCAGAAAGACAAGCAGCCAGGGAAAGCTCTTAATAGGCTTAATTGAACTTCTGGGCATTCAGCCAAGAGCATTTCACACCTGGTAAAAGTGTGGCAAGCTAGATGAACAATCCACTCAGCGCTTGCAAGGGAGAGCCATTGAGAAAAATCAGATCGCATAGCCACTAGCCTCCGAGGGGATTAATTCCCAAATAATAAGGATCATGTAACCTCCCAGAAACTCCACAAAGACTCCCAAGATCCCTCTCACAGTCTCTGCTATTAAGCCTGGTTTCACCCAGTCTTTTATTTAAGTATTAAATTAAATGCACGAAATAGTAAACAACTTTTTGGTATATTATCTTTTTTTTAGATAATCAGACTCAGGTAGCTGATTGATAGGTAGATCTCTGAATGAATCTGTGATTCTGTGAGCAACTCAATCTGCCTGCCTGCTTTGCCTGATTTTGGGTAAAAGTTGCTCTTTTTTTAATAAAACATTCAATATTTACATACATGGTGTGTTGTGAGTTAATTTTGTGAGTTTGCTTGCTAGCAAATTTTATGAGTTTGCTTGCAAGCAAATTAGATGTGACAGACTCAGGTAGCCGATGGCAGAAAGATAGATCTCTGAATGAATCTGTGATTCTGTGAGCAACTCAATCTGCCTGCCTGCTTTGCATGATTTTGGGTAAAAGTTGCTCTTTTTTTTATTTAAAAATTCAATATTTACATAAATATTTATAATATTCACATACAAGCTATGCCAAGCCCCACCAGGCCACACCCATAAATTAGGCCACACCCACTGAACCGGTTGTTAAGAAATTTGAATCCCACCCCTGTAATTAGGGCAAAGAAGCAACGTCAAGTTGGCCACACCCACCCAGCCACACCCACCCAGCCAGTCATTAGGGCAGAGAGCCCCTTGCTAAAAAAACCGAAGCCCACCCCTGCCCAAAGCCCCCTTCTGCCCACTCCCCATCACACACACACACACACAAAGTGCACACTTTCCTTCTTCAAATTGCATCCTTTGAAAGGAAGTGGATTCAGGCCTGGCACAGAGGCCTTTTGAGAAAGGAAGAATTCGGCACCACCTCCCACCAGCCCCCTTCCGGGCACAGCACCGGGGAAGGGTTGCCATGGTAACTGAGATTTTCGTTGTTGACATGATGAAGCGCTAAGAAATCAATTACTGACAAATGATCGGGGTAGGGGGGTGGGAGGAACTTTCTCTCTCTCCCCCACCCGCCTCCCCACTCCAAAAGGGAGTGGCTGATGGGTTGGGCAGTCAGAGAAAGACCTCAAGTCCATCAGAGGATTTGGGGTGGGGAGGAAAAAATAGGGGGAAAGCGACAGGTTTCAATTGATTGATTGGTTTGGCTTGATCGATTGGCTTGATCCCAGTTTAGCATCCCTGATCCTAATCGCAACCGGTCTCAACATTTAGGAAAAGGGGTGACACATGAGCAGGCCCCATACATCACTGCCCATGCACCCCTGCCTAGAATCTAAGCTCATTCCAAAATCGAAAAATTCCCAAACTACCACAATTATATATTGATCGAGAGTTTAAAACTGGTATTAAGCCACGTCAGCCAAGAAATTAAAAGACGCTTGCTCCTGGGGAGAAAAGCTATGGCAAATCTAGGCAGCATACTTAAAAGCAGAGACATCCCCCTGCCAACAAAAGACAAAAAAACCCAAAAGGCAACAATGCAAGAGCACACAACCGATACCAACTCAAGGTAATCCGCTCCAAACTTGATTGCAGAAAGTACGACTTCAGCAACAGAGTGGTCAATGCCTGGAATGCACTACCTGACTCTGTGGTTACATCCTCAAACCCCCCAAAACTTTAACCTTAAACTATCCACTATTGACCTCACCCCATTCCTAAGAGGTCTGTAAGGGGCGTGCAAAAGTGCACCATTGTGTTTACCATCCCTGTCCTATTGTCCCCATTTATTTAATTTATTGTGTTGTTTTTATCTGTGAGCCACCCCGAGTCCTTTTGGAGAGGGGACAGCATACAAGTAGAATAAATAAATAAATAAATAAATAAATAAATAAATAAATTTATTTGTAGCTATTTCCTGTATTCTTACTAACATTTATTGGTTCTGCAACCCAACAAGACAGACACAGACTTCAGAGGATAATTAGGACTGCAGAAAAAATGGTTACTACCAACCTGCCTTTCATGGAGGACCTGTATCCTGCACGAGTCAAAAAGAGGGCTGTGAAAATATCTACACACCCCTCACATCCCGGACATAAACTGTTTCAACTACTTCCCTCAAGACGACGCTATAGAGCCCTGCACACCAGAACAACTGGACACAAGGACAGTTTTCCCCCGAAAGCCATCACTCTGCTAAACAAATAATTCCCTCAATACTGTCCAACTATTTACAAAGTCTGCACTACTATTACTGTTAATCTTCCCATCACTCCTTATCACCCTTCCCCTCCCATCTGTGATGGCATGACTGTAACTTTGTCGCTCGTATCCTTACTATTTATATTGACTGTTTCCTACTATGATTGGATTGCTTATTGTTCCCTATGACTATTATTAAGTGTTGTACCTGATGATTCTTGACTTTTCTTTTATGTACACTGAGAGCATTTGCACCAAGACAAATTCCAATCACACTTGGCCAATAAAGAATTCTATTCTATTCTATTCTATTCTATTCTTTCTATTCTATTCTATTCTATTCTATTCTATTCTATTCTCTTTCTATTCTTTCTATTCCATTCCATTCCATTCTATTCTATTCTGTTCTATTCTTATACCTATCATCTTGTAAGTGATTGATACATCAAATCAAGTAAAAATAAATACATAAATAACAAAAGTGTGTATAGTCACGGCTATGGTTTTCCCAGTTGCAATGTATGGCTGTGAAATTTGGACCATAAGGAAGGCCAAGCGCCAAAGAATTGAGGCCTTTGAACTCAGGGGCTGGAGGAGAAGGCTCCTGCGAGGCCCTTGGACTGCAAGGCCATCCAACCGGTCAGTCCTACCCTGACTGCCCTTTAGAAGGCCAGATCCTGAAGATGAAACTCAAAGACTTTGGCCACCTGGTGAGAAGGAAGGACTCGCTGGAGAAGAGCCAAATGCTGGGAATGATGGTGGGCAAGAGAAGAAGAAGGGGATGGCAGAGAAGGAGGTGTCTGGATGGAGTCACTGAAGCAGTCGGCGTGAGCTTCAATGGACTCCAGAAGATGGTAGAGGACAGGAATTTTTTTTCCTTCAAGAGAAGACCGTTATAGACCATTACAGATCGAGTTGGATTGAAATAGCAGCTTAAGTTGATGGGTTGGGTGGAAAAAAATTGGATTTTTACTGTAAATTGCCCAAAGAGGAAACCGTTCATTTCTCTCTTCCTCTCTCCTGACCCCTTTCTAAAGTGTTCTATATCAGTGTTTTTCAATCTTAGCTATTTTAAAATGCCCATCCATCATAATGGATGTGAGCTGGGGAATTCTGGGAGTTGAAGCCCGCCCATCTTAAAGCACGCTGGCTGGGGAATTATAAAATGTCACTTATACTCAGCTCCCTTTTGGCTAGGTCAACCGACTCCCTTTTGCCTGCACCACCCTGTACAACTTATTCTCATACCTCCTGTTCATTCTCTTGGCAGGTGAAGCAGAGGAACTCCCTGCCTCTTGATTTTAAGGCACCTCGAGTGCATCTAGGGAGCTACAATTCTCCTAGGGAAGCCAGCTGAGGGTGACGTGGGCACATCCGAGCAGATGCTGACAGACAAAGGCAGGGGAGGATTTCTGCTTATGCTCTGAAGCTATTTGCCTTTGCTGCTGGGGTTCTAGCAAGGGAGTCAGTGGCTGTCCTGAAATGCCCGTTCTACTTTAGGAGCCTAATATATTTGGGGTGGGATGGGATTGGATGGAATAAATAGAATAGAATAGAATAGAATAGAACAGAACAGAACAGAACAGAACAGAATAGACAGGATAGAATGGAATGGAATGGAATGGAATGGAATGGAATAGAATAGAATAGAATAGAATAGAATAGAATAGAATAGAATAGAATAGAATAGAACAGAATAGCACAAAACAGAATAGAGGACTAGAGTAGAGTAGAATAGAATAGAATAGAATAGAATAGAATAGAATAGAATAGACAGGATGGAATGGAATAGAATAGAGAATAGAATAGAATAGAATAGAATAGAATAGAATAGAATAGAATGAACAGAATAGAACAGAGTAGAGTAGAATAGAATGGATTGGAATGGAATAGAAAATAGAATAGAGAATAGAGAATAGAATAGAGAACAGAATAGAATAGAGAATAGAATAGAACATAGAATAGAACAGAATAGAATAGAAGAAAGAACAGAATAGAAAATGAAAATAGAATAGAAATAGAATGGATGGAAATGGATTGGAACAGAGAATGAATCAGAACAGAATAAAGAAAATAGAAAAATAGAAAATAGAAAATAGAAAATAGAAAATAGAAAATAGAAAATAGAAAATAGAAAATAGAAAAATAGAAAAATGAAAATAGAAAATAGAAAATAGAAAATAGAAAATAGAAAATAGAATGGAGTGGAATGGATTGGAATAGAGAATAGAATAGAATATAGTAGAGTAGAGTAGAATGAAATAGGAATAGAATAGAATGGAATGGAATAGAAGTAGAGTAGAGTAGAATAAAGAGAGTTGGAAGGGACCTTGGAGGTCTTCTAGTCCAACCCACTGCCTAGGCAGGAAACCCTGTACCACTTCAGGCAAATGGTTATCCAACATCTTTTTAAAAACTTCCAGTGTTGGAGCATCCACAACTTCTGGAGGCAAGTTGTTCCGCTGATGAATTGTTCTCACAGTCAGGAAATTCCTCCTTACTTCTAGGTTGACTTCTCTCCTTGATGAGTTTCCATCCATTGCTTCTTGTCCCGCCCTCAGGTGCTTTGGGGAACAACTTGTCCCCCCTCTTCTTTTGCAACAACCGCTGAGATATCCGAAGCCTGCTCTCATGTCCCTCCCGAGTCCTTCTTTTCATTAAACCAGACCTACCCAATTCCAGCAACCGTTCTTGAACCTGCTTTTTAAAGAAATAAACACGTTTGGAAAAACAAGTCCATCTACTCTAACTGAGCAACATCATTCCCAGCGGGGCCTGGCATTAGCCTCTCAAAACATCCCTTGGTACCGCCGAGATACAAACAGGCATATGGTGGAGGAGCAATTCTTTTGCCTCCCTCTAGCAGGTGGGGAGGAAGGGTTAGTCAGATCACAATGCCCATTATCCTCAGCTGGCCTGGCTAACAGAGTCATGCTAGATTAGACAGTTTGTAAGCCCTGGCCGATAAGCCAACCAATCTCCTAAGGGAGAGGTCTCCATACTTGGCCACTTTAAGCCTTGTGGACTTCAACTCCCAGAATTCTCCAGCCAGCTATGAGAGTTGAAGTCAGGGGTGGGATTCAAATTTCTTAACAACCGGTTTTGTGGGCGTGTCTTGGTGGTCATGTGACTGACTGGGCGTGGCTTGTATGTAAACACTGTAAATATTTATGTAAATATTGAATTTTTTTATTTTAAAAAAGAACAACTTTTACCCAAAATCAGGCAAACAGGCAGTCAGATTGAGTTGCTTGCAGAAGCACAGATTCGCTCACTGATCTATCTTTCTGCAATCTGCTGCCTGAGTCTGTCACATAAAATTTGCTTGCACAACGCAGGCAAGTTGGATAAGGAGTGACTGGACAGGGAGGGGAGGGGTGAGTGGGGATGGGCAGGGCCAGCCAGTGGCGTGTTTTGCTGGTTCTCCAAACTGCGCAGAATGGTAACAACCGGTTCTATAGAACTGGTCCAAACTGGCAGAATCCCACCCCTGGTTGAAGTCCACAAGTCTTAAAGTTGCCAAGTTTGGAGACCTTTGTCCTAAGGGTTTCATGCTGGTCAGAAACCATCTCTAACACCAGCTACTGATCCTGGTTTGTACGGGGGAAACTTGGAGTTGGTACCCTGGGTTTTTTTTGTAGGCTGGGTTGGAAAAACTCCTCCTTGCAACTCTGCAAAGTTTTTGCCGATCACTTATGTCAGACTAGTTCAAGTGTTTTACAAGCTTGCTACTTGAAGATGGGTGGACTTCAAGTCCCAGAATTCCCCAGCCACCATTCTAATGCACTCTAAAACATGTGGACTTCAACTCCCAGAATTCCAAGCTGACTGGGGAATTCTGGGAGTTGAAGTCCAGCCATCTTCAAGTAGCCAAGCTTGAAAAACATCTAGCTGGTCCATTAAATTAATCTGGATTCAACCTCCACCTTCAAGAAAGTTCCTCCCTAGAGTAGATTTCATTCATATTCCTTTGGCTGCTTCTGTAGGAAATAGAGTGGCAGCTTCTGGGGGTGGAGTTAAGAGAGGGATTAGCCTGGAATCTGTATGTAGTCACAAGCAAACCCCTCTTGAATTCCATTGACTTGTTATCTAACTTCAAGCAAGTGCTAATGCTAGTTGATAAGATTCCTTTGCAAAGGCTTTTTAGCAATAAATCAACTTTCATTGGACCTTCACATGTGGTTCTGGTCTTTCACACCTGATGTCATGCCCCTGTTGGAGTCTGAATCCGAGGAGGAAGATGAACAGTTGACAGGGAGCTGGAGTGTGGCTCCCTTGGCTGTGGAAAAAACTGGGGTGAGGCAAAGTCTGGCTGGGCAGAGCAGAGAAGAGGTAGAACAAGGGAGAGGGAGTTCAGAGGAAGACCCAGGCCCACCCCCTCTTCATCCTAGGGCACACAGGGAGGAACGGAGAAGGGAGCAAAGTGGGTTGCATGGCTTATGGGGAAGGAAAGGGCCCTGATTCCCTTCATTAGCCACAGCGGGGAAGAGAGTTTAAAAGAGATGCATGCTGAATGTGGCAGCTGCTGGGAACAAACATGAGTTTATCTTGTGTTGACTTTGCTTATCTGTGTTCCTGGCATCTTCCCAACCATGTTGAGTTATTGCCATGCCTTCACATCTGGAATTCTTGCTCTTGCCCTGCCGGACTAATGACCTCATCTTGCCTTGATTGGACTTTTAGTTACAGTTTGTGTCAGGGGTAGGATTCAAATTTTTTAACCACTGGTTCTGTGGGCGTGGCTTAGTTGGTAGGCGTGGCTTGGTGGTCATGTTACTGGCTGGGTGTGGCCAACTCAACATCACTCACCTCGAGGCACGCATCTCCTCGCCTGGCCTCTCATGACTGTGGGGATGCTGCAACAGTCGTAAGTGTGAAAAAGGGTCATAAGTCACTTTTTTCAGTGCCATTGTAACTTTGAATGGTCACTCCACACAAGCAAAGTACCAGCAAAGGAGTGGGGGAAAAACTCCAGAAAAGTTCCTGAGACAGGAAGTCTAGTCCTGCCAAGAATGTAATAAGGGTTAACGGAGAGGCAGTTTCTGTAAGCAACACCAGAATGTTTCCTTCCTGCCTTCCTTACAGGACTTGATTCCCTGCAGCCAAAGGCTGTTCCTGGGAGAGTTTTTCTTCAGACCAGAAGGTAACTAGGACATTGGAGGCAAAGTTGGAGATAATAAAGGGACTCCTACTGATTATCTGACTGGGTTGCCCTTGTGCCACGCCCCTTTGGGTCATCAGACTTACTGACCCTTTCAAGATATTTATTTCAAATGCCCAGGGATGGATTTCCTCAATGTCACTGCCATTTTTGCTTCATTTCCCCCCCCAAAGATCAGTCAAAAGTACCCCAGCACTGCTCCCTGTTCAGTCCTCAAATGGGGACCAAAGGCAGACGAGCCCCCCACCCCATCGAGGGAAACCCACCAAGATCTCACCAGCCAAGATCCATGCTGCTTCCACCTGTCAGATTCACAGCCTTCTTTAATTCCAGAGAAGAGAAGTGATCTCATTCACGAATTGGCCTAGCCAGCCCATCAGGCGGGGTAGCATTTCCCCAGAGTGAATGCAAGAAAAGGTTGCCTGATTCTGTTTTTAAATATTTTCCATGCCGGGGAGAAACAGAACTGAACCTCTCTTGGGCCCTGGTAACTCTAGGTGGATCTCTTCAGAGGAGATTTGTCAGCCGTGAATTGTTTAACCCTTTCTCTCCCTTCATTCGCGTCAGCTCCCAATAATGACAATAGCGACAGAAGAGAAGGTTTGCAGCTCAGGGTTGAATTGTGGGGTCCCTGTGGGTCTCTGAGCTGGATGGTTTTCTTGCAGATGTTTCATGACCCTACCAGGTAACATCATCAGTTTGTGGAGAGGAGGAGGAGGAGGAGGAAGAGGAGGACTATGGGGTCAATGCTCTCTGAGCTTGGTTGTTTTCTTGCAGACATTTCCTGACCCAATTAGGGAACCTCACCAGAGTTAGATAGAAGTGGGATTTGCAGACTGGAGGAGAAGAAGGGGAGAGGAGGAAGAGGAGGAGCAGGAAAATGAAGAAGCAGAAG
>CM019160.1:26568970-26616229 GCA_009733165.1 Naja naja | reverse complement strand
CTCTGCTCTCTGCTCTGCTCTGCTCTACTCCATTCCATTCCATTCATTTCTGTTCTACCTTCTGTTCTATTCTATTCTATTCTATTCTATTCTATTCTATTCCATTCCATTCCATTCCATTCCATTCTATATTCTATTCTATTGTATTCTGTCTTTTTTTCCTATTCCTACTCTATTCGTTGAATTTATTTGTCCCGCATCTCGTAATCTCTGGGCAGCTTTTGAACAACCGCTAAGCAATCTGTGATACATCGAGGGCTACCTGTCCTCGATTCAGTGTCCCGATAGCTCTGGATTTTGGTGGCCCACGCTCCACTGCCGGCTCTCCTATGGGGGAGGGGGAGGAGCAGGCTTTGCCCTGCGCTGAGCAGCTGCTGCCTCTGTGATGTTTCCAGCCACTGCTCCAGTTTCTGCCAGAGAGCTGCTGCTGACTCAGGGCTTCCTCCAGCCGTGAGGCCTCAGGAAAGCAAGCTGGTTGGGAAATCCCTCCGACAGCAGCAGGGAGAAAATTGGGAGCTCCATTTCCTTCTCCGGCAGCTCAGGACCGCTTGAACTCCAGTTTGAATTATATTCAATTCTTTATTGTCATTGTACGTATATACATAGTCTCCCCATACAACGAAATTCACATAATACCCAGAGACCAGTCCCAACACACACACACACAACAATCCCCAAACATACACACACACACACCAACATTCCCCATCCCCTAAAAACACACAAGGTGTTGTGGTTCGCCGGCAGCCTGGGCAGACGGCAGAGGAATCGGACAGTGGGGAAGAACGGGGACCAGTCCGGGAGTCTGGGGAGGACTTAGACAAGGGTCCTGCATCTGATGCAGAGATGGGGCCAGGACCATCTGGGAGCATCCATCCATGACAGCCATTTTTGACTGCCCCAGTTTCCGGGTATCATGGATTTGTTTAACAAACCCCACATTGGCACAACCCCTGGCAAAGCCCTAACATTGGGCGTGGTCATGCGACCTGTTTAATGACACCCGTGGCATACAGTGGTCCTTCTGGGCTCGATCAGAGTCGTAAGTTGAAAATGACCTGTGTTGGGGAATGATGTGTTTTGCCAGCCAAGAGAATGCAGCTCCATGCGTTTGTCGCATTTCCAAGAGAGTCACAGTTTCTCCCTTCTCCAGCCCTTCGCCCAATGTTCTCCGTGTTGTGGGCCTCCAAATGTGTGGGACCAACCCCCAGGATTTCCAGCCCTTATGGACCATAGTTAGGAACTCTGGGATTTGAAACTTGTCTGAGTAGGAAAATGTCCACACAACGTTCCCATTTTCAAGATTTGGAAAAGGAGTGTTGTGATTCGCTGGCAGCCTGTGCAGATGGCAGAGGAATCAGACAGTGGGGAAGAACGAAGACCAGTCCGGGAGTCTGGGGAGGACTTGGACGAGGGTCCTACATCCGATGCAGAGATGGGGCCAGGACCATCTGGGAGTTACGTGCTGACTCCGGAGCCTGCAGAATCTGGCAGCAGCCAGGCAGAGGAGCCAGGGGAGCCTCTTCCCAGTGCGTGTGTGCATAGAGCTGCCAGAAGGCAAGAGCAGCTAAGACAAAAGGGGCGACTTTGTCGTAAGGCTGGGAGGTGATTGCCTCTCCTATAAGGCATAAAGGACAGGCCAGGGTGAAGAAACCTTTGCAGGAAGCAAAGTCGTTTGCCCTGTTCGGATTAATCCTTGAAGCTCTGTGTGGACTTTGTACTTCAGTTGGTTTTTTACAATTAATTTGGCACTTTAGTTGTTGGCAGCATTCAAAGGAAAGAAAGGTGGGTGCTTATCTCGAGGGACTGTTTGGGACTCATTACTGGCTGGGAATGAACATAATTCCCAGCGTTGAAATAAAGACAAGAGTTGTTTGGACTAAGCATGGGCTTAATTATGGTCTCAGGAAGCCTTGGTCAGAACACAAGCATCCACACAACAGACCAAGCAATCCTGTCCAACAGCTCACTGATGATGGTCCTTAAGTTCATTGTTAAGTGCAATGATAGCTCTGGGATAAAACCTGTTCAGAAAACTCGTGTGGTCCAAGTTTTAATTGTTCTGCCAGAAGGCAACAGTTCACAAAGATTGTGAGCAGGATGGGAAGAGTCTCTGAGGATGTTGTGCAACTTCCTCAAACAGCGAGATGCAAAGATGTCGTCCAGGACTGGTAGCTGGAGCCCAATGATATTCTGGGCAGTTTTATCCAAAACCACCTGCTGAAAAAGGCCACCGGATCAGAAAACCCTCATTTTGTCCACAACCAGGACAGGGCAGAAGCCTGTGGCCGATTTTGCAAATGTCAAGACTATGTGGCGAGCAGGAAAGCCACTGGATCCCTGGCTGTGTGATCTTTCCTGCTCGGTTAATTGTAAACTGCAATGGGGCAGTCTCACCTTTTGCAGGTCTAGCCACAGTTAGGAGGATCTTCTGCAGAGGCTCAAATAAGTTTTCTGGTAGCCCCAAAAGAGATTAACCCACTGGAGCCAAAAACCTTTGCCTTCATTTTAGAATGAAAAAGTTGCTCTCTAATCTCTCTCTCTCTCTCTCTCTCTCCCTCCCTCCCTCCCTCCCTCCCTTCCTTCCTCCCTCTCTCTTCATGCTTTATCCTGTTTTGATTACTGAATTCTAATTTGATTTTAATAATGACCTGCTGATTTTCTTTAAAGGGCAGAAAAGATTTAACAACGTAAAATTAAACTAACGCCAGGCTGAAAGTTATTGTCTAGCATATTCAATTTTACTCTCAAGTGCGTGATGTTTGGAAATTTCGTGCTCATTCCTGATGTGTTTTGTTCTCTTTTGGTTTCCTTGTTTGCTCTTGATTTCCCCCTTTAATGAGACACGAATCAAAGGATACAACAAAAAAACCCAGAGAGGTCATCTAGACCAGCCCACTCTTCCTTGGTAGGGAGGGATGAATTGCACATAATGTTTAGATCGTCAATCTTGTAAAAGCTGGTATAGGTATAGATAGTCTTTGACTTGCCAACATTTGTTCAGCGACTGTTTGGAGTTATAATGGCACTTGTGGGGGGAAGTAACTTAGGTCTGGTCCTCATACTTACAACATGGCCACATCCTCAAAGTCCTGTGATCAAAATCTGGGTACCATCCAAAATTTGCAAGCAATATATGCATTTTACCTATAATATTTCACATAGTTTGTATGTGTATTTTAACTATATATATTCCCTATTTGGCATATGTATTTTACCTATATATTTTCCCTATTTTGCATATGCATTTTACTGATATATTTTCCATATTTTGCACACGTATTTTACCTATACATTTTCCATTTTTTGCATACATATTTTACCTGTATATTTTGCATACTTTGCATATGTATTCTACCTATATATTTACATATTTTGCATATGTATTTTACCTATATATTTTCCCTATTTTTTTTTTAATTACATTTATATGCCGCCTTCTCCGAAGACTCAGGTACCAATTTTGGGATATAACCCAGTGTGCTCAGCAATAGCCTTCATTCCATTGTATATGCCTGCTTATTACTAAGCTGCATTTTACATCAGCTAATTGCCCCAACAATCTTGGGTCCTCAATTTACCTACCCCGAGAGGATGGAAGGCTGAGTCAACCTTGAGCCTGGTGGGATTCGAGCCTACAGTAATTGTAGACAGCTGGATCTTAAGAGCAGGCATTTAACAGCCTGAGCCACCAAGGCTCTTTTAATTTTTTTTTTTTTGCATATGTATTTTACTGATATATTTTACATATTTTGCACATGTATTTCATCTATATGTTTCACATCTTTTGCATACGTGTTTCATCTATATATTTTACATCTTTTGCATACATGTTTATCTTCCTCTTTGAGGGGAGGTTTGGAAATATGAAACATAAATAAAATGTTTCTTTTAAAAGGAAGAGGCTTGGATGAGATGGGGGTGGCTCCTGTCTCTTTTATTATTATTATTTTTACTTCCCTGATGACCTGATTTTCTTTTTAATCGTTGACTTACACCTTTCATTTAGGAAAATCAGATTGTCTCCCAACGAACAGGCAGAGGGGCGAAGAGGTGTTTTTTTCTCTGATCTGCTGACACACCTTTGAACCAAAGAGAGCTGATGCGCTCTTCTTCGCAAAAAAATAAAATAAAATAAATCAATGCAAAAAATATTATTCCAGAGAATGAAGGGCACCGCACACTTTCAAATGAGCTCAGTTCCCTGGGATCCATGCGCCGAACCACGTCACTAAGAAGAAACTGACTTACAAGGAGCTTGGGCGGGGGGGGGTTGGACTAGATGGCCTACAAGGTCCCTTCCAACTTTGTTACTCTGTTAGAAAAGGAGCCAGGAGAACCAAAAGTGTCTCCTGGTGCAGGGGTCTCCAACCTTGGCAACTTTAAGCCTGGAGAACTTCAACTCCCAGGATTCTGGGAGTTAAAGTCCTCCAAGGCTTAAAGTTGCCAATGTCTGTGTGTGTGTGTGTGTGTGTGTGTGTGCGTTCCCGCCCTTTATCAGCCGGGAACGTCACGTCTGTGCGAACCCCATCTGCACCTTCTTTGGAAGGCCAGCTTTTGCAATCAGAGCCGTAGCAACGCCGCTGTTCCCGTAGCAACCGAACTATAAAAAGGATGCTAAACGCGGGGATATAAAAAGAAGGAGAAGCATGAGGGACGCTGTAATCGAATAAAAGAGGAACAGAGTTAGAAGGGACCTCAGAGGTCTTCTAGTCCAACCCCCTCTGCTCAGGGCAGGGAGACCCTATGTGTGATGACCCAGGGCGGGATACAAAACAAACACAGTCACAGAAAACAGGTGAAGCCCCTTTTATTCCTTCAGTTTGCTTCCAAGCTCGAATATTCTTGACTGGAGACAAAAAAAAAACCTCCCACACAGTTACAAGAAGAAGGGAAAAAGCAACATGAACCAGGCAAGATAAGGGCTGGAGGACGTCCACAGATAACAAACACTCGGAAGGATGCCAAACTCAGAAAGCAACCATAAACTAGAGATATTTCCACACTTCATTTCCAGCGTTCACCCATAAGCATGTCCGTCCTCTTATTCAGTTGTCACAGCTGCAGCGCATGAAGAGGATCAAGGCCTTCTCCTCCCCAGTAGACCACATCTCTCCCTTATCCTCTCCTCCCTGCATGCCCTAGGATGGAGAGGGGATGGGCCTGGGTCCTGTCCTCCTCTGACTGCCCAGCTGGCCTCTGCCCTTCCCCAGCCTCCTCCACAACCTCCGGAGCCACACTTCCAATCCCTGTTGGCTGTTCCTCCTCTTCCTCAGAGTCAGTCTCCACCAGGGGCACGACACTATGGCTATTTTTTCAGACAAAGGGTTGTCCAATCTCTTCTTGAAAAACTTCCAGTTGTTGGAGCAGCCACAACTTCTGGAGGCAACTCTCTTTAGCTTCTTGTGATCAGCCAACACCAACTATCAAAAATGACAACCATTCATTTAATGAACTTTAAAAAAAAATAAAACTCCGTATTGGTGACAGGAAAGGCATCCGGCCAGTAAACACTCAGCTCCATTCAGTTCCCAGACTCCACCCTGTAAGGGATTATGGAGTCATTAAAAGAGGATGATTGTCAAGGGATCTATGATTGCCTGGGCGAAAAATGTAGGCCATAATATAAATTTGGATGAGTGGGAAAAGACTTGGATTGAGACCTGGAAGCTGACTTTGTTGATGGCATTTAAGGAAAACCAGTATAAAATGTTTTGTAGATGGCACTTAGTGTCGGCAAGATGGCAAAAATGTATACAAATATAAAACCAGAATGCTGGAAGTGCAAACAAACAAAAAAGGAACATTTTTCCATATGTGGTGGCAATGTATAGTGGTTAAAAAATATTGGAAGAAGATACAGAGATGGCTTTTTGAAATTACAAATTATAGATTGAATCTGGAACCAGAAATCTTTCTGTTAGGTATGATTAAAGGGAATTTGAGCAAGGAGAAAGATATATTATTGTACACATCTTAACGGCAGCGAGAATCACCTTTGCACAAAGTTGGAAGAGCGATAAAATACCACCAGATGAAGCTTTAATTCAAAAAATAATGGGTTGTGCAGAGCTAGATAAATTCACTATGGAACTAAAAGGCAAGGATGATCAAGAATATTATGCGATATGGGATAGGTGGTATGAATGGGTGAAAAATAAAGATAAAAATGATGTACAGTCACAAAACAAGAAACATGTATATACAATGACACAAACACTGTTAATGGAAATGAGAGTTCTGTATTTTTGGTTTTTAAAGAATAAAAATTTATGAAAAAAAGAGAGGATGATTTAATGGCTTTTTAAAGTGACAATGGCACTGAATTCCCAGAATTTTCCAGCCAATTGGAAGTAAGGAAGTCCACCAGTCTTAAAGTTGCCAAGGTTGGACACCCCTGGATTAAATAATACTGGCACTCATAACCTGCCCAATACAAGTCGTTCTCTACTTACAACAGTGACCATTCATAGTTACAATGGCACTGTAAAAAGGGACTTATGACCATTTTTCACACTTATGACTATTTCAACTTCCCCATGGTCATGTGATCAAAAAGCTTGGCACCCGACTCACATTTATGATGGTTGCCTGGGTCATGTGATCAACTTTCAAGACCTCATCGCAAGTGAAGTCAACGGGGAGGCCAGATTCGCCAAACAACGGTGTTACTCATTGAACACAACGGCAGCAATTCGCTGTGGCAAGAATGGTCACAAAAGGGGACAAAATCAGAGAGTTTTGTCCCAGTGTGCAATCTTTCTTGCCACAGATGTTTCACTTAGGAACAGAAAATTGTGGTCGTAAGCCGAGGACGACCTGAATGAAGACTGAGTCGCTTGGGGAAAGGGGAATCATGCAATGGACCAATTAGATGTGCTGAACAGAACAGCCAAGTAGAAGCCAAGAAGCCTTTCTACCATCCTTGCACAACTTTTAGGAGGTCTCCAAATTGTGGAACAGGGCCAGATATCCTGCTACTCTCTAACTAAAGGCTTAGAAGACGTAACTCCGCAATGTGCAACTCTGCAGGGCATGTTAATGGGCTGCTAGAAATCAGAAATATAAAATTAGCCATTCTGTCTGTTGGATAGCCTGCTCCCAAGCTGCCAAATGAGATAGAGGCTTTGTATTGCGACAAAAAGACCCTGGGAATTCAGGAGTGTGAAGGCTAAATTTGCATGATGAATAGCAATAGACTTATATACCACTTTACAGTGCTTTACAACCCTTTCTAAGCGGTTTACTGAATCAGCATTATTCCCCCAACAATCTGGGTCATCATTTCACTGACCTTGAAAGGACGACAGGCTGAGTCAACCTTGAGCCGGTCAGGATCGAACTCATGGCAGTGGGCAAAGTTAGCCTGCAATACTGCATTCTAACCACTGTGCACCATGGGAGGGAGGGAGGAAGGGGAAAAGGAAGAGCAATAGCACAGACTTATACACTGCTTTATAGAGCTTTACAACCCTCTCTAAGTGGTTTACTGAGTCAGCCTCACTTTACCAACCTCGGAAGGACAGAAAGTTGAGTCAACCTTGAGCCCATCAGAATCAAACTCCAGACAGTGGGCAGAGTTAGCTGCAATGCTGCAATGTAACCACTGCACTACTATGGCTGAGTGTCATGCCCCTGGTGGGGACTGACTCCAAGGAAGAGGAGGAACAGCCAACAGGGAGTGGGAGTGTGGCTCCAGAGGTGGTGGAGGAGACTAGGGAAGGACAGAGGCCGGCTGAGCAATCAGAGGAGGATCCAGGCCCATCTCCTATCCATCCCAGGGCACACAGGGAGGAGAGGATCAGGGAAAAGCATGGTCTACTTGGGAGGAGAGGGCCATGATCCTCCTCAGGGCTTACAGCTGGGAGCTATGTATATAAGTTTGTAACTGCGTAGTCAGAATTGCTGGAGTCAAAGTTAGTGTTTCCTTTGAAGGAGGTTTCTATTTGTTGGCATTCTTCCCAAGGACTTTCCCCGATTATCTGTTTGGAACATATAATTACCTTGGTTTGCTTCGGAACTCTCGCCAAGACAGTTTGTTCTTGTTTTCCTTTTGCCTCATTATTTACTTTTGGGACTTTAAACTGTGACTAATAAAACAGTTAAGTTGAAGGCATTGCTGGACTTTAATTCATGTTTTGGGTTTTGGGTTATTTTGAGAGACTACGGGTCATCACACTGAGGGAAGTAAGTATGTTTAGCCTAATGGTTAGAGAAGGCTTAGAGGAGACATGATAACATCTTCAAATACATATCCATTAGGGAAAAGGGGCTCAATTTACAGTAAGGATAGGATAAGAAGCAATGGATGGAAGCTGGTCAGAGGGAGATCCAGGTTGGAAATAAGGAGGAATTTCCTGACAGGGGGAAGAGTTAATCAATGGGACAGCTTGCCTCCTGGAGTTGTGGCTGCTCCATCGTTGGAAATTTTCAAGAAAATATTGCACAACTATTGGTGTAAGGACTCCTGCTTTGGGCAGGGGGGTGGTTAGACTGGTCCCTTCCAGCCTTAGGATTCTATAATGCTATGAGTCCATGCTCTCTGGTGCGTGTAGCTTTAGATCATGTTGGTTTAGATTTTTTTTTTTATTGGCCAAGTGTGATTGGACACACAAGGAATTTGTCTTGGTGCATATGCTCTCAGGGTACATAAAAGAAAAGACACATTCGTCAAGTGTCAAGAATCATAAGGTACAACACTTAATAATAGTCATAGGGTACAATAAGCAATCAAATCACACTAGATGTTTATTCAGAGGTCTGCCAAGGGGAGCTGTCCAGCATTTCAGGAGCTGTCCAGCATTTCAGGAGCTGTCCAGCCTTTCAGGAGCTGTCCAGCCTTTCAGGAGCTGTCTAGCCTTTCAGGAGCTGTCCAGCATTTCAGGAGCTGCCCAGCATTTCAGGATCTGACAGTAGAAAGAAGTCTCTAGCCTTCCTCATTTCCAGGAAGGAGAAACCAGGACTTCTAGTTTCCAACATAAACATTCCTGTAATTAACATAATAGCCTCATTAAGTGTATCTGGGTGAAACACCAATTAAAAGATCCGGGAGTCTCGTTCTACCAGAGGACAACAATGGGCCTCGAATTAACATGTCTCCCCTTTCCGATTGAGGGTTTGCTACTTCTTAATAACTGCCTTAAGCTGCCTTCATGACTAACAGGCACACACACACACACACACACACACACAGTGACACATTCAGGGCTGGAAATTCAGATGGTGTGTTAAGGCAGCAACCGACTCTTTGGGGAAGGAGAGTGGGTCTGCCAGGGAGTTTTTGAACAGGTGTAAGGGGCAAAGAAGAGGGGGGATAAACAGGAACATGGCCCAACAGGTGAGATCAAGATAGACCTGTTTTAAGGGCCCCAGCTTGAGTCCTGTTGGCTGCCTCCTGTCAGCTCCTGATTGATGGGTTTGTTGAAGGGGGGTGCTGTGGCATATCCCAGAAAAGGCCCACCATTCCCTTTTGGCCCAGTTGGGAAGTGGGTTTGGCCCAGTTGGGAAGCTCAGAGACAATGGCACTGAAAAGAAGCAAGTCTTTTCTAGGTGGTGATTGTGTTTAATGCTCCTTTCTCCTCCAATTTTCCCAACCAGAACAACAGTCCCATGAGGTGGGCTAGGCTGAGAGAGAGCGACTGGCTCAAAATCACCCAGTGAGCTTAATGCCTCAGGTGGGACTAGAACTCCCTGTCTCCTGGTGAATGGCCCAAAGTCACCCAGCTGGTTTTCATGCCTAATGCAGAACTAGAATTCCCTGTCTCCTGGTGATTGGCCCAAAGTCACATCTAGCTTTCATGCCTAATGCAGAATTAGAACTCACAGTCTCCTGGTGAACGGCCCAACACTTTTCCTAGTACACAAAGCTGAAATGTCTCTTTATTTCTCTTCTAGGAAAATATTCTTCTTTTGGAAAATAATGCATAGAGGTCCCTCCAAGCGGGGGGAAGAAACCAGAGGTTAGAAGTCAAACCATTTCCTCTTAATGTTTAGAAGTTCTTGCAGATGGATGTGCCAAAACCAACACTAACATTTATTCTGGCCTTCCGGAAGAAAAAGTCTTTAGATTACAAACGTTCCCCTCCCCACTTTGGAAGTGCATGGGGATTAGCAGACATCTGAATTACCACAAACCAGCAAGGCAAGGGAGAAAATTAGTCAAAATTAAATAGGCTTTTTCTCATTAATTCACAGACGGGTTTCCAAAGTGGATTGCAAGTCAATAAAGCCTCATTAGAGAAGGGTGGAATTTAATACCCTCTTGAGAGCTGCGTGTTCTGTGTGGGAGAAATGGACCTTATTCCTAAGACAAAGCACATGGCAGGCTCGTCTGACATGTGCTGCCGAGGGGGTATCAGCATCCTATGCTAAGGGACAGTGATGGGCTCCCATTGAACGATCCCAAGTCACGTCATCTCTGCTGCTAGAAACAGTTGCTAGGGAACTCCTTTGGGCCCGCCCACTTTACACAGCCTGCGCTCTTGCACACATGTCTGAGTATAATCAGTGTGCAAAGAACATCAGCAATAGGTGCATTGCTCCTATTAAGACAGTGTTTCTCCAACTTGGCAACTTGGACAGGTGTGGACTTCAACTCCCAGAATTCCCTAGATAGCGTGCCAATGAACTTAATGTCTGCGGACTTTAATTCCCATGCCTTAGGCATGGAAATCGGCTGGGTGACTTTGGGCCCATCAACAGGAGAATGTGAGTTCTAGTCCCCCCTTAGGCATAAAAGCCGGTTGGGTGACTTTGGGCCAATCGCCAGGAGATAGTGAGTTCTAGTGCTGCCTTAGGCATGAAAGCCAGCTGAGTGACTTTGGGCCCATCAACAGGAGAATGTGAGTTCTAGTCCTCCCTTAGGCATAAAAGCCGGTTGGGTGACTTTGGGCCAATTGCCAGGAGATAGTGAGTTCTAATTCTGCCTTAGGCATGAAAGCCAGCTGGGTGACTTTGGGCCCATCAACAGGAGAATGTGAGTTCTAGTCCCCCCTTAGGCATAAAAGCCGGTTGGGTGACTTTGAGCCAATCACCAGGAGATAGTGAGTTCTAGTGCTGCCTTAGGCATGAAAGCCAGCTGGGTGACTTTGGCCCAATCACCAGGAGACTGGGAGTTCTAGTCCTGCCTTAGGCATGAAAGCCAGCTGGGTGACTTTGGGCCATTCACCAGGAGACTGGGAGTTCTAGTCCTGCCTTAGGCATGAAAACCAGCTGGGTGACTTTGGGCCATTCACCAGGAGACGGTGAGTTCTAGTCCTGCCTTAGGCATGAATGCTGGCTGGGTGACTTTGGGCCATTCACCAGGAGACGGTGAGTTCTAGTCCTGCATTAGGCATTTACAACTTCTGGAGACAAGCTGGTTAATTGTCCTCACTGTTGGGAAATTTCTTCTTCATTCCAGGTTGCATGTCTCCTTGATTAGTTTCCATCCATTGTTTCTTGTCCTGCCTTCTGGTACTTGAATAGGTGGACCCCCTCTTCTTTATGGCAGCCCCTCAAATATTGGAACCTGCTATCATGTCCCCCCACTAGGCCTTCGTGTCTCTAGATTAGCCAAACCCAAGTCCTGCAACCTTTCTTCATACGCATAAAAAGTAACAAAAGAGATGGCAGTTTTAGTAAGGTCAGAATTCCAGTTTTTATGAACAGATTTTAGACCAGAAGGTTTTCTTAGAGAAACTTAACCCATAACCTTGCAGTTATCACCATGACAAAAATACAACTTTAAATCTGGACTCCTGCCAACATTACTTCTTCTTTGGTGACTAGGATGGCAAGGAAGGGATGGCGGGGACACTGGCAACGTCTGCATGTTTAAATTTTGAAATATTATATATGCCTACGATGCTGCATCTACAAAGATGCTATCTTATAAACGGTTTTAGGCATTTAAAAAAAACCCCAAACAAACCAGAAAATCTGCATTCAGGAAAAGAGACTCTCTTTCTGTTTCTTGGAGTTTCTCATTTTTATGAAATCGGTCCAAATACCCACCATTCAGGTTTGTTGTTTTTTTAAGGGTTTGCATTAATATTTTAATGCACTCGGGTACAGGTTACTTCCAACATATGCATTTTTATTTGCAATTTTCTTAGGCTGTGCCAGGTTTTTTTTCCCTTTTTTTTCTTTTCCTGAAACTTCTGGAGATCTCATTTCCATAAATACATGCATATTTGGACAGACTTTTCCTCATTATGCCCAGCGCCATTATATTTTAAAATGAAACACCGATATCCAGAGAACGATGAATTTTGAATACAGATGGTTGGGAAATACAAAATGCATTCCAGTGGGGATTAGGGGACTCTGCCCCACATAAGTTCCTGTAGCATCTCCAGGGCTCCAGTTTAATCTGGGCTGCAGAAAATCAAACCTGACATTTTGTCATTTGCCAGAATGTCTTTTGCGTGTCTCTTCCCCCTCCGTGGTGGAATAAGGTGGCAAATTAGATCACAGCCAGCCCAGGGACAAATATCTATCAATTCATTCTGGGTGTTGCCTATTCGTCTGTGGGAAGATAGTCCTACAGTTTGTAGAAAGAGGGAAGCTGCAGGAGATCACAAAAGAGAGAATTTTGCAAGCCACAGCAGGGGAGGGAAGAAAGCAAGGGACTTTCACTGGGGAAAATATGGGAGGGGGTTACAAATACTGTACAACAGCGAGTGGAGGGGGTAAGTGTCTTTTTGATGGCAGAGAAAGGTGTGGAATAGATCTCTTCCACATTTTGATGCTCGTACAGACCCATCTGTTTTTTTTTTTTCTGTAGCAGATTGGGACTTGTTACTAGGATATCTGTCTCTTGGAGTAGAAAGGTAGTTGGTGTAAAATTACTCACGCCCAGCATGGTTCGGTTTCCTCCTTTGGGGTGGGGTGCAGAAAGCACTTGAGTGTGTTCCCAGATACTTGAAGGACCGGACTTAAGAAGTGTTTTGTCCACCTGATGGTGGGGAATGTTGTGAGTGTCATAAGTGCGAGGACTGGTCGCTGGTCACTTTTTCAGTGTGGTTGTAACTTTGAAGAGTCGGGGGGGAAAAGAATGGAGGACTACCTGTGTTTTATATCTGTCTATAAAAGCAGGCACACATTGCCTCTGAATTTGGAGCAGCTTCCGACACACACACAGCTGTGCGATAATAGGGCCGATCTCAGAACACAGACGCACCTTTTCATCCCTGTGAGCAGCGAACAGGTTCCTCTGGCCTAAAGCATCAATGCTTTGGAGTAAACAAGCAGCTACACCTGTTCTTCTGCCCTCCTCTTTAATGCTTCTTCAGCACTGACGGCAAATTACGAGGCAGCAATACAACACACAGGTGCTTCTCATTGAGCCCAGCCAAGATAGCAACATGAGAAGATCTGGCTTTCTTGTCTATGGCAAGGGGTCTCCAACCTTGGCAACTTTAAGCCTGGTGGACTTCAACTCCCAGAATTCACAGCTGGCTGGGGAGTTCTGGGAGTTGAAGTCCGCCAAGCTTAAAGTTGCCAAGGTTGGAGAGCCCTGGTCTATGGAGATTCTCAGTCCTCCAGTTTAGGGGTCACCAACCTTTTTTTTTTAAATTACATTTATATGCCGCCCTTCTCCGAAGACTCAGGGCGGCTTACAATTTTTTTGGAGCACAACCCAATGCGCTCAGCAATAGCCTTCATTCCATTGTATATGCCTGCATATTACTAAGTGGCATTTTTACAAGGTCAGCTAATTGCCCCCAACAATCTTGGGTCCTCAATTTACCTACCCCGAGAGGATGGAAGGCTGAGTCAACCTTGAGCCTGGTGGGATTCGAGCCTACAGTAATTGTAGACAGCTGGATCTTAAGAGCAGGCATTTAACAGCCTGAGCCACCAAGGACTCAGGGACCACAGGGACCACCAAGCTCATAATTTTAAATCCCGTGGACCAGAGACCCTGGGAAAATCCCCAAAAAAAGTCTGCAGGAAAATCTCCCACCCCGTTTTCCTACCCATCGATCGTTCTTTATTTGGGATCGCGGATATCGTCTCCAGCTCCATTCTCAGGGTTGGAGAGAGAGACTTTTGGCTTCATGCAAGGAAAGCAGCAGAAGCAGCAGAAGTCTTTCTTTGTCTCCCCCTAAACTCCGCCAGAAATGAGTCTTTGTGAGACTTGTTGTGCCAGCGCAGCCTCTTGGAGCAGGAGGCCTTGCCGGGTCCCAAAGACTCATTTCTGGTGGAGTTTCGGGGAGAGAAAGGAAGACTTTTGCTGCTTTCCTTGCGTGCAGCCAGAAGCAGAAGAAGAAAGAAGCAGAAAGAAGCAGCCTGGTGGCCAGGCCAGGTGTGTGGGGTGAGTGGGGCAAGTTCCCCTCCTCCACCCTTTACCCCCTCCCCTCACTACCTCGTGTTGTTCACAATGCAAGCGATGCAAGCCTTGTGTTGCCGCGGACCATGTGGGTGGCGCAGCCTTGTGTTCCTGCACAGCCTGGATTAATTGCTTTGGGGTGACATTTCCCTGCGGACCACCAACATTTTCTCGCGGACCACCAGTGGTCCCCAGCCCACTGATTGGCAACCACTGCTCCAGCTCATGGTTGTCCCAAAGACACTTTTTTCCCCAAGAGGCAACTGGACTGTCTGATTTTTCTTGGAAGACCTTTCGCTTCTCATGCAGTCAGAGCTGAAGAAGCTTCTTGGATGAGGATCAAAACGTCTTCGAAGAAAACCCAGAATTGTATTTTTACTCAAAGCTGGAGAAGTGAAGAGATTCCTACTGATGAAAAATGTGGTTAGGAAAATATTAGAACGTGCAGAAATGAACAGATTAACACTTGCAATTAAAGAGAAGGAGCAATCTGAATATTATTAAATAGATATGGGAACTCTTTATCGATGGTTACAGAAAAAAACATGAAAGCTAGAAATATCTAATAGATGAGTAAAATAAGGAAAACATCTTAATAGAATTAAACATGGTAAGAAGAGGATTGTTATAATGATAGATATATTATATATACTAATAATAAGGGAAGATCTAAATATTGTTATAGTGTAAGAGATATTATGTTATTGTTGTGTGTAAGATATATTATGTATATTAATAATAAGATAACAATGGAGAACTAATATCAGTGTATTGAATAGGGTAGTAATTTTGATTATTGTTGCACAAGGTATCTGTACCCAGACGAAACACCATTATATTTTTAAGGATTGTCAATTTGTCTCTTTGGGCTTGTGAAATTGGTTTAATTTTTTCTTAACTATTTATTGTTGTTGTTTTTAGCTGTGAGCCGCCCCGAGTCTTCGGAGATGGGGCGGCATACAAGTCCAAATAAAATAAAATAAAAAATAAAAATAAAAATAAATGGAAGATGAATTGTTCATACTTGTGAAAAAAAATTATAAAAAAAGAAAAACCAGAATGTTCAGTTGCCTCTTGGAACAAAAGAAACAAGCATCTTTGGGATACCTGGCCTGCATACAGATGTAATCTACCCAGGATAATAAAGGGTAAAAGTCTCCCTGAGTAATGCAATATTAACCGATCATTAAAAGATTAAAAGATTTGAAGGGCTGCCACAAAGAAGATCAAGCCATTCCTCCAAAGCACCAGAAGAAGCAACGGATGAAATTAAGCAAGGAAAGAAGTTGCATTAACAGAGGGATACAATCGAGATCAAGGGAGGTACTAATACCATTCTATGAAGCCTTAGTAAGGCCACACCCAGAGTACTGCATCCAGTTTTGGTCACCGCACTATAAAAAAGAGGTTGAGACTCTAGAAAAAGTGCAGAGAAACGCAACCAAGATGATGAGGGGACTGGAGGATAAAACATACGACGAACAGTTGCAGGAACTGGGCCTGGCTAGTTTAGAGAAGAGAAGGACCAGGGGAGACAGGAGAGCAGCCTTCCAATATTTGAGGGGCTGCCCCAGAGAGGAGGAAGGGGTCAAGCTATTTTCTAAAGCACCTGTAGACAAGGAATAATGGATGGAAACTAAACAAGGAGAGATTCAACCTGGAAATAAGGAGGAATTTTCTGACAGTGAGAACAATCAACCAATGGAACAGAAGTTGCCCTTGGAAGTTGTGGGAGTGCCATCACTTGAGACCTTCAAGAAGAGACTGGACTGCCCTTTGTCAGAAATGGTGTAGGGCCTCCCGCTTGGGGGGGGTTGGACTAGATGACCTATAAGGTCCCTTCCAACTCTGATTATCTGAAATACCTGAAACCTAGAATCAAGGCGGAATTTCCTGAGAATGAGAACAATTAATCAGCGGAGCAACTTGCCTCTAGAAGCTGTGAATGCTCCAACACTGCAGGTTTTTAAGAAGAGATGGGACAAGCATTTGAAATGGTATAGGGAGGTGATGGCTAACCTTTTCCTAAAGTGTGTGTGTGCGTGCATGCAAGTGCGTGCCTGCACCCATGGTGCAATGCGAGCATACCCCCCTGGGCCCCCTGTGCACGCACTGTGCACCTCTGCGCATGCGTGCATGACCCCCCATGCGTGAACCTTTGCACATGCATGCATGCATCTCTCCCCGTGGATGCGCAGCAGATACCCAACAATCAGCTGGCTGGCGGGGGTGCACGGGCATGCACAGTAGGTTCTTCCGGGCAGCCTCTCATGTGCCAGCAGAAATGGCTCTGCGTGCCACTTCCAGCACTCGTGCCATAGGTTCCCCATCACGGGTATAGGGTTGCTTAGTCCCTTCCAACTCTATTATCCTGTTTACAAAACCAGTTGGGCACTTTGGCTTCACTGCCACATCTTGTGTGAGAAATGGGACAGGCCCGTTAGTTTGGTTTGGTTTGGTTTGGTTTGGTTTGGTTTGGTTTGGTTTGGTTTGGTTTGGTTTGGTCTGGTCTGGTCTGGTCTGGTCTGGTCTGGTCTGGTCTGGTCTGGTCTAGTCTAGTCTAGTTTAATGTAATTACCGAACCGGTAGTAATGCCGGTTGAATCCCACCCCTGGTTGATTGGATCAGATGCCAGCATCTGAAAATGTACCTTTTAGTTTAGTTTAGTTGACTTTATTGTCCTTGCACCTCATACAACGAAATCAAACACCATCTTCAGTGCACATCATGACCATGAAAATAAACACAAATGCACATCGTTCACCCTCCACACATTGAATTGAAAACCCCCGACACCACACCAACACTGCACTATACAATTGGATTTAAAAGATCTACTGCCCTGGGATAGAAGCTGTTTTTCAGCCAATTTGTCCTTGTTTTTATTATTGTCCTGTACCGTCTGCCAGATGGTAATAGTTCAAAAAAAGGGAGCCCAGGATGAGATGGATCTTTGAGGATGTTTTGAACTTTCTTAAGGCAGTGGGAGCTCCAAAGCTCTTCCAAAGAGGGGAGAGGGCAACCCATGATCCTCTGGGCAATGGCGTTAACCCTCTGGAGTGCTTCCCTATCTGCCCCGGGTGCAAATTGGCAAACCAGACACAGGTTGCAGTGAGTTAAAATACTCTCTATGGTGCAGAGTAGAAGGTCACCAGCAGTTTTTCATTCAGTTGTTGTTTTCTGAGAAGCCTCAGGTAGTATAATCTCTGCTGGGCCCTTTTGACCAGGGCTGCAATGTGAGCACCCCAGGTCAGGTCCTCTTTTAGGGTAACACCCAGGACCTTAAAACTGGCCACTTGCTCCACTCGGTCTCCATTGATAAGCAAGGGCTGGATGTCTGATCTGTTCCTTCTATAGTCCACTATCAGCTCCTTGGTCTTATTGGTGCTGAGGGCCAAGTTATAGTGCGTAAACCTCTTTCCTGTCTTCCCTAAGAAAGGCTTCAAGGCACGGAGAGGTAATCCTCAGTTTACAACGGTCGGTGTAGTGACCGTTCCAAGTTACAACGGCACTGTAAAATAAAATGGCTTAGGACCGTTTGTCACACTTTACGATGGTCGCAGCCTCCCCCAAATGGCTGCGTGATCAACATTCAGACGCTCGGCAACCTGGCTCGTATTTTTGGCAACCTTCTGACAAGCCAGGTGAAGGGGGAAGTTGCTAACTTATCAACTGCAGGGATGCCCTTCACAAACGTGGCAAGAAAAGGCCATAAAACAGAAAAGGAGCAAAAGTCACTCTGGCTTAGCGACAGAAATGTGGGGGCTCAATCCAGGACAACCTGGATTCCCTCCATCTGGAGAACACCAGGTGGAAGACAGAGGATCTAAATTTCACAGAGGGAAGAAAATAATCCCTCCCAAACAGACAGACAGACAGACACACACACACACACACACACACACACAGCCTCCTTGTGGGCAAACGAAGAGCACAAAACCCCACAAGACGACCAATTTAGGCACTTGAAGAGACTTCAAAACCAGAAAACATCCTTTCCCCTCTCCCCTCCAGCACCTCCCTTCCTTCTCTGTTGCAGCTGAGAGGTGTCATGGTTTGGATGGGTTTCTGGATTTTTCCAATGGAGGAGGCTCCCACACAGGGCCATTGCCTGCTCAAGCACCCCCAACCCCCGAGACAGGCCCCGGGATTCACTATCACCCCAGCAAAAACAAACAGAAAACAAAAAAACCTGCTTCCTTAACACTGAATATTTCCTGGGGACTTGGTGCCCATCGTCATTTAAAAGCCTGTTCCAAGTGTTTTATTCTGTGTTTGGAACCCCAACAGCCAACATATCCTGCCAAGCTTGGAATCTGGGCACCCGGATGCCAAAAGATGGTCAATTGAGATTTAAAACAAAAAAACCCAAAACAAAACAAAAACCAAACACATCTCCCTCTCCTCCTCCTCCCTCCCTCCCCTCCTTCCTCTTCCTCCTCCTCCCTCCTCCTCCTCCCTATTCCTCCTCCCCTCCTTCCTCTTCCTCCTCCTCCTTCCTCTTCCTCCTCCCCTCTTCCTTACATCCACTGGTTGTTTAAAACTCCGGGAATCTGGATGGAAGATGCTCGAGATGAAAAATACACGTTGCTTTAACGGGCAGCGTGCATTGCTATTCCTACAGTTTCAACGTTTCAGCACCTCCGGTGCCATCCAGCTCTCCCAGAGACCCATATTTGCAACTTTTGTGTCTGTGTGGGGGTGAGGATTCGAACCCCCTCTGCCAATTCCCAGAGGCAGCTATTTCCCTGCATGGTTGTATACAGACCCCTTAAAGGTATGCTTGCTCGACACATCACCCTTCCTCTCCCTCCACCCCTCCAAAACCCATCGCTCGTTCCTTCGCCCCCTGCCCATTCCATTGGCCCGGCGAACCACAAAACATTTTGAGGCTGGTGAGAGGGCGGGGTGGGGGTAAGGCTGGAGGCGTAGTCGCCCCCCACCCCCGCCCCGCGGGAAAGAGGTGGAAAACGATCTTCTTAGTACCTCGGAATTTGTGTCTATAGCAACTGTCCTAGCCCGACGCCTGGGAGACACCCAGGGAGACAGAGAAGGAGGCGAAAATAATAATTATAATAATTATAATAACAACAACAACAACAACAACAACACAACAACAACACGATATAAGAGAAGAAGGTTGGCGCTGCTTGCTCCTTTGAGTTGGTTCTTTTCCATTGGGGGCAGCGAGAGGAAGGAGACCCCTGTTTCCTATCCTCCTCTTTGTAAAACCCAGCTGGGTCTCGGTCCTAACTGGTCAACAGTTCCTCGATGGTGTTAAAGCCGTCCGTCCCTCCCTCCCTCTTTCTCTCTCGCCCTCCCTCGATTCGCTTCCACCCCCGTTGTAGCCGGGGTGGGGATCCCCCTGCAGGAGAGACGAAGGGAGCTCCGGGAGTGACCCAGCCCAGCCCAGGCTGGAGAGGTGGGGTCCGTGCGGAACCCCAGCAGGGCTGGGGAGGGCTAGGCTGGGCAGCAGGCGAAAGGGCTGGGCTGGAGCGGAGCCAAGCCCAGCCCCGGGGAAAGCGGGATCGAGCCCCGCAAACCGCGGCGACCGCCACTTACCTTCCAAGCCCCTTCCTCCTCCCCCGATGGCTGAGCCGAGCCGAGCCGAGCCGGTCACTTCTTGGCCATGCGGGCGGGCTGCCGGGTGGGTGGCTCAGGTGGGGCGGCCGGCAAGGCGGGAGGGGGGACCCCCCGAGATAGGAGCCCCGGGAGAGCGGCCGCTGGCAGAGAAGCGGCCCCAGCCAGCCAGCCAGCCCGCCCGCCCGCGTGCCTCGCTCGCAGCCGAGAGAGCCCGCCTCTGGGGGAGGCGGCGAGGGTTGGAGGGAGGGAGGGGCTGGCGGGCGGGATAGGAGGAGGGGAGGAGGAGGAGGAAGAAGGGAGGAGGAAGAGGAAGGAGGAGGAGGAAGGAGGGGAGGAGGAGAAAGGAGGAGGAAGAGGAGGAAGAGGAAGGAGGGGAGGAAGGAGGAGGAGGAAGAGGTATAGGTATAGGGGAAGAGGGAGGAGGAAGAGGAAAGAGGAGGAGGAGGAAGAGGAATAGGGGAGGAAGGAGGAGTGGAGGAGGAAAAGGAGGAGGAGGAAGAGGAAGGAGGCGGAGGAGGGGAGGGAGGAGGAAGAGGAGAGGCTGTTCAGCAGGGAGTGGAACCCCCGGGAGGGTCTGTGGAGGGAGCCAGCACCCCAATGCCAGGTATTGACAAAATAAAAGCGGGAACACGAAGGCGTCCAGCAAAAGGTGGGGGAACTACAAGCCCCATCATCTCCAGTAGCCAGAGGCTGAATCTATCAGGGGTCCTCGGATAAGCCATGTCTGGAATGCCTTGGCAGGAGAGGCGGGACATAAAGGGTTAACTCTGTCAGTTGTTCTCCCCACTCGGCCCTGGAAGAGCCATTTCAGCACCAGGGAGAAGCGGACAGCTCCCCAATTCCCGAGGCTTGTATTTTATTTTTTGCTTTCAAATTGGCGGGTTTTATATTTCTACTTCAATCCTTCCCAAGTTCATTCAGGAAAAAAGCCACCCCTGAAGGCTGAAAGGTTCGCCTTTTGGCCACTGGATGCAGGACTCGAACCCAAATCCTAGCCGGCAGTCCTGGTGCACTTCTTTCCCAATAGAAATTATTTATGAGATTTTTATCCTGCCTTTTATTACTTTATAGGTACCTCGAGGCAGCGGACATTACTAATACAGGTCATTCTTGATTAATTGAGCTCAAGCTTTCTGTTGTTAAGTGAGACGTTTGTTAAGTGAGTTTTTCCCCGTTTTACGGCCTTTTTTGCAACTGTTGTGAAGCGAATCACTGCAGCTGCTAAGTTAGTAATGAGGCTGTTAACCAGAAAATCTGGTTTCTTCCCCATTGACTTTGCTTGTCAGGTCACAAAACGGTATCACACGAGACCACAACTGTCATAAATAAGAACCCAAGCTCCTGGACTTCGATTACGTGCCCATAGGGATACTGCAACAGTCATAAGTGCAAAAAACAATCATCTGTTGCTTTTTTTCCTGTGCCCTTCAGTCACTAAACGAACTGTTGTAGATCAAGGACTGCCTGTACTCCTTCTTCCTCCTAGTCTCTCCACAATGACAGCCCTGTGAGGTGGGTTGAGTTGAAGAAAAAGTGATCTCCCTGTTCTGACCAAGGCTTCCCGAGACCATAATTAAGCACACACTTAGTCCAAACAACTCGTTTTATTTCAACGCTGGGAATTATGTTCATTCCCAGCCAGTAATGAGTCCCAAACAGTCCCTCAAGATAAGCACCCACCTTTCTTTCCTTTGAATGCTGCCAACAACTAAAGTGCCAAATTAATTGTAAAAAAACCAACTGAAGTACAAAGTCCACACAGAGCTTCAAGGATTAATCCGAGCAGGGCAAACGACTTTGCTTCCTGCAAAGGTTTCTCCACCCTGGCCTGTCCTTTATGCCTTATGGGAGAGGCAATCACCTCCCAGCCTTACGACCAAGTCGCCCCCTTTGTCTTAGCTGCTCTTGCCTTCTGGCAGCTCTGTGCACACGTGCACTGGGAACAGGTTCCCCTTGTTCCTCTGCCTGGCTGCTGCCAGATTCTGCAGGCTCTGGAATCAGCACGTAACTCCCAGATGGTCCTGGCCCCATCTCTGCATCGGATGAGGACCTTCCATCCAAGTCCCCCAGACTCCCGGACTGGTCCTCGTTCTTCCCCACTGTCCGATTCCACTGCCATCTGCACAGGCTGCCAGCGAATCACAACACTCCCTTTCCAAATCTTGAAAATGGGAATGTTGTGTGGACGTTTTCCTTCTTAGACAAGTGTCAAATCCCAGAGTTCCTAACTATGGTCCATAAGGGCTGGAAATCCTGGGGGTTGGTCCCACACATTCGGAGGCCCACAACACGGAGAACATTGGGCGAAGGGCTGGAGAAGGGAGAAACTGTGACTCTCTTGGAAATGCGACAAAAGCATGGAGCTGCATTCTCTTGGGAGGCAAAACACATCATTTCCCCAACACAGGTCATTTTCAACTTATGACTCTGATCGAGCCCAGAAGGACCACTGTATGCCACGGGTGTCATTAAACAGATCACATGACCACGCCCAATGTTAGGGCTTTGGCAGGGGTTATGCCAATGTGGGGTTTGTTAAACAAATCCATGATACCCGGAAACTGGGGCAGTCAAAAATGGCTGTCATGGATGGATGCTACAAATTGCTGTCCATCAGGTTGGTTGCCAGATGCCCCAAATGTGGTGTGGCTGTAAGGAGTGTGAGCAGAATTTGTGTGTAGAATTTCAAAATGGGTTGTCTCTTTTTTGGGGGGGAGTGGTGGAAGGTTCATCGTAACTTCGAATGGCCGTTAAGCGTGTATGGATTTCCCTGCTTCTGATTAAACGTCTTTAAACGGAAGGAGAATCCATCGCCTCTTGAGGCAGGCCATCGCATCCCTTGACACTTCCAATGCCTTTTTCCTCCCCGTTCATTTATCTGGTCCCGTCGATCTGCAGCATCTCCGTTCTTGGCAGTCCGTCTGCTTTACAAAAAGCAACCGTGAATTCTGCTCCATTTTCTGCAGAGCAGCTGTTCAGCCCCTCACAGATCCCTTAGTCTCTCAGCCAGGATGAATAAAAGCCTGGGCTCCTTCGAGGGATCCTAAGAAGGATGTAGATTTCCGAGGCACCTCCTTTTCGGCAAAGGCTTGGAATCCCGGGCCTCGCTTTCTGCAGCTTTAAGAAGCTCGTCGGAATACAGGTTTCGCAGAGCCCTGCACAAAACTGGATTCCAGGATGTCAACAGCCTGAGGCACGCGCGCACACACACACACACACCTCCGTCCCCCGGAGACACGCTGTTGTGTGACTTATGCAACGCAAGGAACTCTGGCTCCACCTCCTTGCCAGCCGTGGGGTGATTTCCCTCGCCTGAAGCCGAGGCGTCCGAATGGCCCACACTTCCCACAGGTGAAGACAAAACACAGGTTGTGTGCCGAGGGGACCCTGGAAGGGGGGCCCTGGCCTGACAAGGGCACGGCTCCTGTCCCTCCACCCCACCCCCTTCGCAGCAGGCTAAGATACCCCCCCCACACAAAACCCCTTCCTAATTACAATGCTGCAAACTTCATCTCTTTCTCCCAAGCCATCTGTTCTCATTTGCCAGCCAAATCTGGAACAGAAACAGCTCTGTCGCCATGCAGAGGAATAGGAGGGGGAGGGGGAGGAGGAAAAGAGGAAGGAGGAGGAAGAGGAGGGAGGAAGAGGAAGAGAAGGAGGGAGAAAAAGAAGGAAGTAGGAAGGAGGAGGTGGAAGAGGAAGGAGAACAGGAAGGAGAAGAGGAGAAGATAATAGGAGGTGGGAGGGGGAGGAAGAAGAGGAGGGAGGAGGAGGAAGAGGAAAAGGATGGAAGAGGAGGAAGAGGAGGGAAGGAGGAGGGGAAGAGGTGGAAGGAGGAAGGAGGAAGGAGGAAGAGAAGGATAAAGAAGGATGGAAGAGGAAGGAGGAGGATGAGGAAGGAGGAGAAAGGAAGGAGGAAGGAGAAGAGGAAGGAGAAGAGAATAGGAGAGGAAGAAGAGGGAGGGAGGAGGAGGAAGAAGAGGAGGGAGGAGGAGGAAGAGGAAAAGAAGGATGGAAAAGGAGGGAAGGAGGAGGGAAGGAAGAGGAGGAAGGAGGAAGAGGAGGAAAAGGAGGAAGGAGGAAGAGGAGGGAGGAAGAGGAAGAGAAGGAGGAAGAGGAAGAGGAAGAAAAGGAGGAAGAAAAAGGAGGAGGAAGGAGGAAGAGGAAGGAGAACAGAAGATAATAGGAGGCGGGAGGGGGAGGAAGAGGAGGGAGGAAGAGGGAGGAGGAGGAAGGAAGAAGAGGAAAGGAGGAAGGGAAGAGGGAAGGGAAGAGGTGGAAGGAGGAAGAGGAGGAAGAGGAGGAAAAGGAGGAAGAGGAAGGCAGAATCTGGAGGTGCTGGTGTGGGGAAGCCTCCTCCATTAGGTGCTGGTGTGGGGAAGCCTCCTCCATTAGCACCAAACACCCCCTGAACGTACAAAGGCAGAAGGCTCCAATGGACTGGTACTCTTAGCCTCAGCCCTGAGGGACATTTTGACCCACAAGCCCATGGGGCTGCCTCTTCCTTTCAAAGGGTCCAAGACAGAAGGTATTCCGGCTGTTGCTGCTCCCGGCCCCACGGCTGACAAAGAGGAGGCTCTTCCCTTTTTATTAAAAACTCTGCCTGGACCAAGAGCCAGAAGAACAGAATAGCCGAGTGGGAAGGGACCTTGGAGGTCCTCTAGTCCAACCCCTTCTGCTCAAGCAGGAGACCTTCGACCATTCCAGACAAATGAGGGGGATGCAAATCTCTCCTCAAAAACCTCCAGTTGTCGGAGCACCCACAACTGCTGGAGGCAAGCCACCCCACCAATTCCATTTGTTCTCACTTACGGGACATTCCTCCCGAGTTCAAGCTTGATTCAAGCAACCTTCAACACGCCCAAGCATCTGCCAAGCAAGAACCGGGTTCGAGTCCCTGCCAGGATCGATTGCGTACATCTTGTGAGCTGATACGGCACCCAATGGCTTTCGGCTGGAGTCCTTCCTTTTTCCATCGGCTCAAAGCTTAAAGGTGAAGGTTCCCCGCCTTGCACATCCGTGCTAGTTGTTTCTGGCTCTAGAGGGCGCCAGTGCTCATCTCCATGACAAAGCTGAAGAAGAGTCAGCACTGTCCGAAGACGTCTCCGTGGTCATGTGGATGGCATGACTCAACGCTTTTGAAGGCGTACGGAATGCCGTTAACTTCCCACCAAAGATGGTCCCTTTTTTCCTACTCTCTCTCCTCTCTCCATCTCTCTCTCAATCCTATCCTCTATCATCTCTCTCCCACCCTCCGTCTGTCCGTCTCCCTACCTACTGTATCTGCCTACCTACTTACCTACACCCAGACATATATATATACATACCGTGTTTCCCCGAAAATAAGACACTGTCTTATATTTTTGGCTCCCAAAACACACTAGGTCTTATTTTCGTAGGTCTTATATTAGGGCAGGTTTAGAAAATAGTGCTAGGTCTTACTTTTGGGGTAGGTCTTATTTTCGGGGAAACACGGTACATACATACATACATACGTAAAGATTCCTCTCGCATTACGCGCATAGTCGCTTTCTGGCTCTAGGGGGCAGTGCTCATCTCCGTTACAAAGCCGAAGAGCCAGTGCTGTCCAAAGACGTCTCCGTGGTCATGAGGCCGGCATGACTAAACGCCTTCGAAGGCGCACGGAACGATGTTCTCTTCCCACCAAAGGGGTCCCTATTTTTCTACTTGCATTTTTTACATGCTTTTGAACTGACATGTTGGCAGAAGCTGGGCAAGTAATGGGAGCTCACTCCATCCCGCGGTGCTGGGGGTTCAAACCGCCGACCTTTCTGATCGACAAGCTCAGCATCTTAGCCACTACGTCCCCGTTCCATCTATTCCATTGGCTTAGGAGGGGACAAATGAGAGAAAGACCAGGAGTAAGGAAGGGTGGGGGGTAAGATAGAAGAGATTCTATGGGGCAAATGTCTTAGGGTTCGGACGACTTCAAAAAAGGGGGGACTTGGGCCATTCAAAGGCCTGGAGTGAGGTGCTTCCTGGCTTCTTGTTATCCCCCTCGGACACTTTTCTTCCGTCTGTTGTAAGGCAAAGAGGCCCTTACTCTTAGAAGTTCTGGGGAACGACCAGGTGGACAGAGAGGACACCAAGTTCGAGTAACTTAGCAGCAGTTATTAGTCTCGCTGTTCCAGATTATCTGTCCTGACAGTGAGCAGACCCCACTTGTCGTACACCTAGTCCTCCACTTACGACTACCCCTGAGCCCAAGATTTACACTGCTCAGGGAGAAATTGGTTTAAGTGAGTGCTGTCCCATTTTTTGTGCCACCGTTGTTAAAAGGGACTCACCGAAGCCGTTAAAAGTTAGCGACATAGCTGTTAAATGAATCTTGGCTTTCCCCATTGACTTTGCCTGTCAGCAGGTCACAAAAGGGGATCAGGTGACGGTCATAGATTTGAAGCGGTTGCCAAATTTTGGTCACATGACCCCTGGGGGGACGTTGCAATGGGTGAAAAACAGTCATCAGTCACTTTTTTCCCCAGGGTCGCCGTTGTAACTTCAAACGAACTGTTGTAAGTCGAAGGACTATTGGTACAAATATTTATTTTCTATTGAGGATGGTCTCGGTCATTCGGAGTAGCGCCCCCGCTTGGAGGCCCAGAGACAAACAAGTTAATAAAGTTTGCTGGGCACGGAGCATTCCCTGTGTTTGAGGCAGCTGCAGTTATGCCGGTGAAAGTGTCACAGGAAGGGATCGGTCTTCTCACTGCCCTTCGCTGCCGCCTAAATTAAATTCCCACGCTCTTTCCGGGACCCTGCAGAAGGCTGGAAGAATCCTTTGGATGTGGCTCCGCTCCTGAGTCCATTCCTCATTTCTTGGGGATGAAAAATGCACAGGGATGGGGGAAAGGCACAGCCAGAACCTCAGGTCCTTGGCCCTTGGCCATCTGTATCCTCAACTCTGGAATCTTGCTCCTGCACGGAAGCATTTGGTTGGGACGCCTGGTTTGTCGCTTCCACCCGAAGCCGCTGTAGAAGGCACTGGACGACGTCAGTCAGGCTGTGCTGCATTGAGGGGCAAAAATCAGTTTGTTTGGTTATTTGTATTTTTATTTATTAGAAAATTTATATTGCCTATTCGCACACGGGCAACTCAAGGCGGCTTACAGGGATATAAAAACATCGCACCAGTGTTTTCCCAAAAATAGGACCTACCCCAAAAGTAAGTCCTAGCTTTTTTTTACACATGCGCCCAATATAAGCCCTACCCCCCAAAATGAGCCCTAATTAGATCCCCCCATCCAGAGTGGACAGGGTGGGGATGGGTTGGTGGTGGAGCTGCCCTACTACTTACCTGTGGGCAGTTGTAGCCAGGCCTCGCATACCCCGACACCTGCCTTGCCGGCCCATTTCTTCTGCAGTCTGCAAGGCTTTCCTGAAGGTCTCTGGAGCTGATAAGAAAGCTCTGGATCAATCCAGAGCTCTGGTATTGGCTGCAGAGGCCTTCAGGAAGCCTTGCCCGGCCTCAGAAGAAGAAGTTCCTGAAGGCCTGTGACAGCGAAAAGGAGGCCTGGGAGCGACAGACACAAGTGAGGTTAGTCAGTGGATGACAGCCCCCCGAAAATAAGACCTGGGGCCTTTTTTGGTGGCAAAAATATATATACAAGACAGGGTCTTATTTTTCGGGAAACAAAGGTATATAAAAAAGAGAAGAAAAGAAATCATAGCCCCCCCACACCTGGCGACAGCACCTCACATGAGCCATTTACAACTTACTAACTTTGTAACAACTTACAAAGCCCTAAATGGCTTGGGTCCAGGGTACTTGGGAACGCCCTGCCAGCATCACTTTCCGATCGCCCTGTTCGCTCCCACAGGAGGGGCCTCCTTGGGATCCCGTCGGTCAGGCATTGTCGGCTGGCGGTTCCCAGGGCTAGGGCCTTCCTGGGAGCCCACCCTCTGGAACCAGCTCCCCGTGGATCTCCGCTGGCCCCTGATCTCCTCCTTCCGCTGGGAACTGAAGACCTGGTTGTTTCAACAGGCCGCCTGGAATGACCCGGTGGGGTTTTTAGGTTATTTAATCTTTTTTTAATGTTTTAATGTATTTGACTTGTTTTATTTAATTGGTTTTTATTGTAAATTTGTTCTGTTTTATGTTCACGCTTCCTGAGTCCTTAGGGAGTAGGGCGCATACAAGTCATTAATAATAATAATAATAATAATTATTATTATTATTATTATTATTATTATTATTTAATGGGCTCCATCACACTCTGGGTTTCCCAGACCCGCTGGCAGAACCAGGTCTTCAGCACTTTCCAGAAGAGTATTACAGTGGGGGTAATTGTGATCTCTAGGGGGATGATATTCCAGAGAGAGGGAGCCACCAGAGAAGGTGGGACTTTTGGGTCCTACCAGATGTATCTCCCTAGGGGATGGGACCTGCAACATTCCTTGCCTCCCTGCTCTAGTGGGTCAGGTAGATGTGACCGGCAAGAGACGGTCCCTCAGATAAACCTGGTCCCAAGCCATGAACGGCTTTAAAGGGGACAACCAGCACACCTTGAATTGCACCCGGAAGCAAATCGGCAACCAATGCAGCTCCCGCAGGACAGGTGATATATGTGCATACACCGACGCCTGCACAAAACCATGCAGGCTGCTGCATTCTGCACCAACTGCAGCTTCAAGGGTGGTTAAAGGAAATGAAAAATGGCTAGAAGTTTTGCAGGATAACCAATTTGCAATTGTAAATCGAGTTTGTAATTCAACTGTAAATTGAAAATGAACGTTGTGGTAAATGCTGCTTCTGCCTCTTGAGTGGGCTTTGCTGAAGGTGCCTTCTGTACCCCCTTCTTCTCCTGGCCACACAAACCTGGAGTATGTGCAACCCCTTCAGGCACACCACGGCCAGTTCGCAGAGTCCATCGCACGTCAGGTCTACGTAGTCCATGGATAACAAAGGGCTGGGGAAAGTGCGTTGCCAGACGAGGTGGAAATCCCCACAAGGCTGCTGGGAACAATGGCGCCTCGCGGTGGCCGCGACACGCGTGTTTTCAGCCCGGTATTTGTAGCATAAAAGCTCCTAAAAGACCAAGGAGGTTGCATAATATCACTAAGCGGGACAGGAAAAATAAAAATCAAGGTATATCTTTAGAACTCAGTATTCTTAAAAACCAAGCTTCTATCCCTCATGGGTGTGGAAGCGGAAAGTGATGGGACTCATCTCAGGGGGCGACGAGTCTGCCTATCGAGATGAGGTGGACTTTTTACTTTCGTGGTGTGGAGACAATAACCTGGTCCTCAACACCAATAAGACCAAGGAGCTGATAGTGGACTATAGAAGGGACAGATCAGACATCCAGCCCTTGCTTATCAATGGAGACCGAGTGGAGCAAGTGACCAGTTTCTGGATGTTACCATAAAAGAGGACCTGACCACAGGTGTCCACATTGCAGCCCTGGTCAAAAGGGCCCAGCAGAGATTATACTACCTGAGACTTCTCAGAAAACAACAACTGAATGAAAAACTGCTGGTGACCTTCTACTGTTGCACCATAGAGAGTATCTTAACTTACTGCAACTTGTGTATGGTTTGCCAACTGCACAGTGGCAGATAGGACAGCACTCCAGAGGGTTAAAGATCCAGGGTTGCCTCTCCTCTTTGGAAGAGCTTTATAGCTCCCATTGCCTTAAGGAAGTTCAAAACATCCTCAAAGATCCATCTCATCCTGGGAACCCTTTTTTTTGAACTATTACCATCTGGCAGACGGTACAGGACAATAATAAAAACAAGGACAAATAGGCTGAAAAACAGCTTCTATCCCAGGGCAGTAGCTCTTTTGAATCCTACTGTATAGTGCAGTGTTGGTGCGGTGTTGGGGGTTTTCAATTCAATGTGTGGAGGGTGAAGGATGTGTGTTTGTGTTTATTTTCATGGTCATGATGTGCACTGAAGATGGTGTTTGATCTCACTGTATGAGGTGCAAGGACAATAAAGTCAACTAAACTAAACTAAAAGGTACATTTTCAGATGCTGGCATCTGATCCGATCAACCAGGGGTGGGATTCAACCGGCATTACTACTGGTTCGGTAATTACGTTTTGCGCGTGCATGCGCGCACACTATTACTGCTGCTGGTCAGCTCTTAAATCTCAATACCTCAACAAACTCCATTTATATTTTTACCCCCACCAAAAAACCCTCCAATGATCTAGGAAAATGCCTTTAATCGTAATTTAATTGGGAAAAAACCAGACAGCCACACCTTTGCTGCAAGGACAGGAATGGCCAACCTTTTACCTGCCCGTAGGTGCCCAGCAGGATCTCCGGCTCGCTATCGAAGTCCACATCTGTCACCAGAGCACAGAGCACGCTGTCGTACCGGTCACTCAGGGGCAAAGCCAACTGGTCCTCCAGACCACTGTGCAGCACATTCCTAGAAGGAAGAGGGGAAAAAACGAGTTCTCAAGCAAGCAGAAGCCAGGTGGGCAGGGGATAGATTTCCCGTTCCACGTACTTTACTCACCTGTAGACCACCGAGAGTTCGAGCGTGCTGGTTACGAGGACACTGTAGCTTTGAGGGTTGGGATCGGGGGTGCCTAGGTGAGATGCAAAGGATCACAGAGCAGAGAAGTTGGGTTGAGTGAATGCTGTGCTTCCCATCTTTGGCAATTTGAAGATGGGTGGACTTCAAGTTGGTTGAGAAAGATGGAGTTAAGGATTTACACCAGGGGTCCCCAAACCTGGCAAGTTTAAGACTTGTGGCCTTCAACTCCCAGAATTCCTCCTCCATTCACATTAGCTGAGGAATTCTGGGAGTTGAAGTCCACAAATCTTAAACTTGCCATGTTGGAAGACTCTTGCCCTAAATCCTACAGAAATCCCAATTCTGTTAAGAACCTGCTAGAATTAGGTCTCGGACCACATTTTAAGACTTGTGGACGTCAACTCCAGCATAGCTGGCTGGAGAATTCTGGGAGTTGAAGTCCACAAGTCTCAAAGTTGCCAAGTTTGGAGACCTCTGATTTACATGGTTCTTCTGGGCTGCCAAAGGGGAGACTCTCCTTCCCAATCCTCATTTCCCCTTCCCTTCGGATCTCACCTTTCGTAGACGCAGCCCCAGGTGGGTCATCTGGCTGGCTGATGCTTGGGAGAGCAAAGACCAAGACCTTGGAGATGGGACTGTCTTGTTGGATGCTCCAGCTCTGCAGCACCACTTGAGTCCAGAAGAAGAGAAGGGGCACCAATCAATCAATCAACCACCTGGCCCCTTCTCTTACCAGGAAGGGTGGGAGTGAGGCCCTACCTCGCTCAGCTGGTTCAACCTGAGCAACCCGGATGTATCCACGGCACGAAGGTGATCCCGTCTCGAATGGGGAATGCCAGACATCAAGCCGGATGGGAAAGAAGACGGATCGTGAGAAAAAGGTTTGAGGGGAGGGAGGGAAGGAAGTGAGAGAGGGAGGAAGAGAGAGGAAGGAAGGAAGGAGAAAGGGAGGGAAGGAAAGGAAGGAAGGAAGGGAGGGAGGAAGGAAGGAAGGAAGGAAGGAAGGAAGGGAGAGAGGAAGGAAGGAAGGAAGGAAGAAAGGAAGGAAGGGAGGAAGGAAGGTGGAAGGAAGGAAGGGAGGGAAGGAGAGGAAGGAAGGAAGGAAGGAAGGAAGAAGGAAGGAAGGAGAGAAGGGAGGGAAGGGAAGAAAGGAAGGAGAGAAGGGAGGGAGGGAAAGACGGAAGGGAGGGAGGAAGGCAGGAGGGAGGGAAGGGAAGGAAAGGAAAGGAAGAAAGGAAGGAAGGAAGGAAGGAAGGAAGGAAGGAAGGAAGGAAGGAAAAAGAGAAAAGGAAGGAAGGAAGGGTTAGGGCTAGGGCTCCATTATGGTCATAAGCTGAAGATTACCTGCGTTAAGTCCCTACCACACCCAACACACTAACCTCTGGTTTAATTAGCAAACCACAATTGTTGGTTTCGCACAAGACATCAAACTAAACCCGATCAGCCACATTATGGGTCAGCAGATCATTGAGCCAAGTCAAGACCTGTTTGCCTCCTTTCATTCTGCCCCACCCTCCCGACCTCAAGCCGTGATAACAAACCAGGTTTGCCTACTTGCTGGGTAGCTCCTTAAGCTCCGGAAAGAGATTCTCGACCGGCTGCTCCTCAAATTGATGGAGCTCTTCATTCTGCAAAATAAATAAATAAAAGAAGGTACAGGTAGGTCCTCGCCTTACGACCCGCATTGAGCCCCCAAATTCTGCCTACAGGCCTTGGGATTTCCAGGGTGGGGGGCCTCCTATCCAATTGCTCACACAGAACAGAGGGAGAAAGAGATTCCCTATTTTCTGCTTTTCCTGGGGTTCCCCGCCCCCCCCAGTTCATCTCTATTAGAAACACAGGTAGTCCTTGACTTACAACACAACTGAGGCCCAAGATTTCCCTCGCTAAGCAAAAACAGCTGTTAAATTGAGTTTTGCCCCATTTTATGACCTTTCTCGTTGTTTCGTGAATCACTGCCGTTGTTAAGTCAGCCACACGGTGGTTAAGGCAATCTGATTTCCCCATTGGCTCTGCTGGTCAGGTCGTCACCAAAGGGGATCACGCAGAGGTGGTGTGCAACTGGTTTGCACCGGTTCGAGCGATCCGGTAGCGCCAGTCAGCGTTTCCTGTCCTATATTTCCTTTCGTCTGCAGCTAGTGGATTGCCCGCCCCACCTGTTTTACTCACCAGCGCTGAAGGTAAGTTTTCACACTTAAAATTGCCCCCTTTTAGAACGCTCCGTGCACGCACAAAGTGTGCTCACCCACAGAACTGGTAGTAAAATACTTTGAATTCCACTGGGATCATGTAACCGTCATAAATACGAGTCGGTTGCCGAGCCCCTGAATTTGGATCCCGTGATCAAGGGGATGCCACAAAGGTTTGTAACTCTGAAAAATGGTTGTTAAGTCACTTTTTTCAATCCCGTTGTAATTTGGAATGGTCCCTAAATGAACTGTTGTAAGTTGAGGACAGGGGTGGTATTCAGCAGTGGAAATTTTGAGTAGTTTGGAATCCCGCCTCTGACTGGCCCCGCCAACCCCATCTCTTCTCTGCCTCCCACTGAGTCCCAACTGATTGGCTGGGTCTTTGTTTGGTTGCCCTGCACAGGAGAACGGAGCTGGAAAGCAGGTTAGTGGGGTGGGGAGGGAGTGGGGTTTTGCAGTCTCCTCCCCTGCCACACCCACCAAGCCACACCCACCAAGCCACGCCCACAGAACCGGTAGTAAAAAAAATTTGAATCCCACCATTGGTCAAGGACTACCTGCCGTTGCGAGATGACCTGTCCGTTCCGAAGACTGCATTGGAAATGTCTAATCATGATGACTCAAAAGCTTGCCAGTTCCTCTCTCCTAGCTCAGCTCACACCAGAAAAGGTGTAAAAACTGCTGGTTTTCTTTTCTTTTTTCTTAACTTTTTTTCTAAAATTACATTTATATGCCGCCCTTCTCCGAAGACTCTTACAATTTTGAGGCGCAACCCAATCGCTCAGCAATAGCCTTCATTCCATTGTATATGCCTGCTTATTACTAAGCGGCATTTTTACAAAGTCAGCTTATTGCCCCCAACAATCTTGGGTCCTCAATTTACCTACCCTGAGAGGATGGAAGGCTGAGTCCACCTTGAGCCTGGTGGGATTCGAGCCTGCAATAATTGCAGGCAGCTGGAGCTTAAGTGCTAGGCATTTAACAGCCTGCACCACCAAGGCTCTTTACTTTAACTTTAAGAGAGGAACGGCTTAACCTCACTACACAGTGATTGGACCGGGGGGAAAAATACCTGAGATATGATGGAACGAAAGAAAGAAAAAGAAGAAAAGGGCCTTTGCAGTAGAATGCTGGGATTTAAAAAACAACAACAAACAAACCACAAAGGACCTAAAGGAGAAATGCAGAGGCACCATAGAGGAGAGGGACCAGAATGCCCAGAGAGGCCCAGTCCACCTGGAGGTCTCACCTCTTTGTAAAGATGAATCGCGGGATCGTTTCCGCTCAGAAGGAAGACGGTCTCTGGACGATCGGCAACCTGGACTCTACGCCACCAAAAGTAGCATCGAAATAGGTCAGTTTTGAAATCCCACCACCGTACTCCACAAGGAGAATACATGTGTTCAAATGCAAAACCTGTGTCTGGTTTAATGAAAAGAAGGACCAGGGCTGACATGATAGCAGTCTCCCAATATTTGTCAGGTGGCCACAAAGAAGCGGGAGTCAAGCTAAATAGAAACCTGTTTACCTTTTTTGCTCCTGGGTTGTCTCACATAGTCACACTGTGCGCACTCGTTTATTTTTTTAATTACGTTTTTCCCTCTTATTTCTTTTCTTTAAGGAACTTGCGGGTTATTTTTCTGATCAGCATCTGTGGCTCTTCTCCTCTTTTTAGAAGAAAGTGGTACCTTGCATCTATAGCCAGGGCCATCCCTGGGGATTCTTTGTATTTTCATTTTTTAAAATTTATTTCTCACACTTTTGAACTGTCCATCTACCTGGGAACTGGGTATGTCTCTAGTCCAGGGGTCTTCAAACTTGACTTGTGAACTTCCACTCCCAGAATTCCTCCTAACCTAACCTAGTCATGTTAGCTCAGGAATTCGGGGAGTGGAAGTCCACAAGTCTTAAACTTGCCACGTCTGAAGACCCTTGCACTAGTCTAGTGAAAAGAAGGACTAGGGGAGACATGATAGCAGTATTCCAATATTTGAGGGGCTGCCCCAAAGAAGAGGGAGTCAAGCTATTCTCCAAACCACCAGAAGGCAGGACAACGAACAGTGGATGGAAAGTAATCAAAGAGAGAATCAATCTGGACCTAACAGTGAGAACAATGAAGTAGTGGAACAGTTTACCTCCAGGAGTTGTGAATGCTCCAACAGTGGAGTCCCAAAGCTGCTTTTTCAAAAGGTAAGTGGACTTTTGTTTTTTTTGAAAAAGCACCTTTAGACCAACCATGACCTGGATGACTGAGAATCTCCATTGACACTGGAGGTTTTTAAGAAGGGATCGGTCAGCCATTTGTCTGAAATGGTATAGGGTTTCCTGCCTGAACAGTACTAGAAGACCTCCAAGGTCCCTTTCAACCTCTGTTATTTTGTTATTACCGTGTTTCTCTGAAAATAAGATCCAACCAGAAAATAAGCCCTCACATTTTTTCAGGATGCTCGTAATATAAGCCCTACCCTGAAAGTAAGCCCCAGTTAAGATCGTCAGCCAGACGGATGCATTTAGTACCGTATTTCCCCAAAAATAAGACCTAAATTGAAAATAAGCCCTAATGCATCTTTTGGAGCAAAAATGAATATAAGACCTGGTCTTGTTTTCAGGGAAACACGGTAATATCTGTTTAGAGCAATTTTCCCCAACCAAGGAAACTATTGGATTTCAAAGCTCAGCATCTACAACTAGGTATTGCCAAAGGTGAGTTAGGGGCATGTATTCGAGGCTGGCTGTACGTCAAATCACCAGAAAGAGGCCAGTTTAAGAGAACTGTCCCTCGCCAGTTCCACGTAAATGGACACTGAACAAAGGGAGGAAGGGGAAAAAATTAATTATCCTGTGTTTCTGACCAGATCCTTGTTCCTTCTCAAGTGCGGAAGTATCTCAGAGGAGACATGGCTAAGGTAGTGATTCATGATGAGGGATAAAGGGCTGGCTCATCGAAGAGGAAGCAAGGCTGAGTTTAACCACAGTAACAACTTTGGAGCTGCAGTGCAACTCCAACTATTTTAATTTAGAAAATTCTTGGAAGTCTACTCATCGGCCGTGTGGAGAACTCAAGCATCCTGAGTGCAGCTGACAGCCATTAGCTCAGAAAGTGAAGCAGACAAATATAGAAAGTGTATGTTTTCCCTGAATTATATTAGTCATGACAGACTTACGTCATCTTCAGATTCAAGGCCATGAACATCATTTGCTGGAGAACAATAATCTTTCTTTCTTTTCTTTCTTTCTTTCTTTCTTTCTTTCTTTCTTTCTTTCTTTCTTTCTCTCTCTCTCTTTCCTTCTTTCCTTTTTCTTTCTTTCTTTCCTTCCTTGTCCTTTCTTCCTCCCTCCCTCCCTCCTTCTCTCCCTTCTTCTCTCCCTCCCTCCCTCCCTTCCATTCCTATTTCCTTCTTTCCTTCCTCCCTCGTCTTACATTCTTCTTTCTTCTCCTGTCTTCTCCTCCCTTCCCTGTCCTGCCTTTTTCTTCCTTCCGTTCCCATTTTCTCCCTCCCTCCTTTCCTCTCCTGCCTTCTCTTCCTTCTCCTCCCTCCTTTTTCCTCCTCCTCGTCCTTTCTAAAAGACAAGTAAACACCGATGTGCGGAGCTTCTGCATGGCTCTGACTGAGTTAACCTCAGCAGGGGAAGGTGGCTAATGGCGAAGGCAAAAGGTTGGCTCGATTTGTGGAGGTACGTACTCTGCATGGTACAGCTGGAAAGGTGTGAACTGCAATTCCAGGTTCAAGCAGCTTTCTGTGAAGAACCAAAACAGAAAAAAAGCAACATGTATGAGAACCAGTGAGAAACGGGCACGGTTCCCAAACTGAGAAGGATACAGGTAGCCCTTCACTTACAACCATTCATTTAGTGACCAAAGTCAAACAGCACTGAAAAAGTGACTCACAACCAGCCCTCACACCTACGTCCATCACAGAGTCCTGACAGTCATGTGATCAAAATTCAACCGGACTGTATTTTCAATGGGTTGAAGTGTCCCAGGGTCGTGTGATTATCTCTTAGGTCCTTCCCATCTGGCTTCCAGAAAGCAAAGTCAACGGGGGAAGCCAGATGTCAACTTGTAAAACGTTCCTATGCTTGTTTTCAAGTTGCCATAAACAAGGCGGGAGGGACCTGAAGGAGCAATATGGCAGTTCAAAACCAGAAGTACATTCCACAGTTATCTTACAAAGATTGTAGCTAGGCTACCTTCTGCCCTCGAAAATCCTTCATTGGAGAATGTGATTGATGACACCCAGCCCTTGAACGTGCTTCATTGGCGAATCTGATTTATGATACACCCAGGAAGGAGGGGGGAAACAGGGTCACAGGCAACTGTAAATTACACATGCCAGAGCTGGCTTCATTTAGGTTAATGCTGGCATGTTGCTCCTAATAAATCTTTTGAAGATTTTTGAAGCTTGGCCCAAGGCTCATGATTTAATTAGGGCAATCGCCGAACCCTGACACCAGATTCACTTAATGACCACCTGATTCACTTAACTACTGCAGTGATTCACTTAACCATGGTTAAAAAGGTCATAAAATCAGGCATGTCTTGTTGCACAACTGCCTTCTTTAGCAATGGAAATTCTTGTCCCAATTCTGGTTCATAAATTGAGGATTATCTACAGCAGGAGTCTCCAACCTTGGCAACTTTAAGCCTGGCGGACTTCCACTCCCAGAATTCCCCAGCCAGCTTAGCTCTGAATTCTGGACATTGAAGTCCACCAGGCTTAAAGTTGCCAAGGTGGGAGACCCCTGATCTGTAGGGTTTACATTTGGGGATTATGAGCATGTCCAAGAGAAATAATATCCTCAAACTGAAGGGAAATGATCATTATCAAGGAGTTGGCATTACCCTAGCTAGATACAATTTCTGAGATATTCTTTGAAAAATATACCAAGTCAAGTGCCTGCAAAAGGAGTCTCTTGATTGCAAGGTAAAAGGCACTGCATGCTGGTTCTTGTGGTCATCATGGTTTCTATCACTTGGAGCAACTATCCTGTTTCCCCGAAAATATGACCTACCCTGAAAGTAAGCCCTAGCTTGATTTTTCTATGTGCACCCAATATAAGCCCTACCCCCAAAAATAAGCCCTAATTAAGATCCCACCCACTCCAAGAGTGGATGAGTAAAAGTTAAGCTAGGTTGGGGATCGGGGTGGGGGTGGAGCTGACCCACTACTTACCTTGGGACAATTGTAGCCAGGCCTTGCACACCTGCCTTGCCGGCCCATTTCTTCTGCAGCCAGCAAGGCTGGCAAGACTTTCCTGAAGGCCTCTGTACCTGATAAGAAAGCTCTGGATCGATTCAGAGCTCGCTCTGTTATTGGCTGCAGAGGCCTTCAGGAAAGTCTTGCCGGCCTCAAAAAAAGAATTTACTGAAGGCCTCTGACAGCAAAAATTGAGGCGGGGGGGCAACACGCGCAAGCGAAGTTAGTCAGTGGATGACATCCCCCCCAAAATAAGACCTGGTGCTATTTTTGGTGGCAACAAAAATATAAGATAGGATCTTATTTTCGGGGAAACATGGTAATTACGTGTTTCTTTTCTCTTGTTAAAACAGCAGCCATGGGGAATCAATTGTTTAAAAGAGTCGTGTTTTTTAATAAACAAGAAAACATTTGTCCCGGGGACAACTGGACGAATGAATGACCTCTCTATTTTTCTCATATCCATTCTCTCAAAGGGAGGCTTTTCACAAAACCTCAAAGAGGCCAAGGAAGGAAAAACGGGAAGAAAAAAAAAAAGATGGCATCGGAGGACAGAGTTGTGCAGAGAAAACTCACGTGCAATAGAATCCAGATTATATTCAGAGCCGGGTTCATAGTCGCAATAAATATTAAGGAAGGGGCTGGCTTTATCTCCAGAATCCTGAAAAAGGAAAATAAGACCATTAAAAAAAAACCCGGGGCTTATATTCCAGGTTGTAAAATGACAGTTAGTCCTCGACTTATGACCACGATTGAACCCAAGTTTTCGGTTGCTAAGCGAGACAGTTCTTAAGTGAGCTTTGCCCCATTTTACGTCCTTCCCTGCCACTGTTGCTAAGCGAATCCCCGCCATTGTTCACTTAGCTGCACGGTCGTTAAGTGAATCCGGCTTCCCCACTGACTTTGCTCATCACATGGTCACAAAAGGGGATTGTGTGATACCCGGGACACTACAACCATTACAAACAGGAGCCAAGTGTCTGAATTTTGATCATGTGATCGCAGGGATGCTGCAACAGTTGTAAGTGTGAAGAACGGCCATTACCCCCTTTTTCGGTGCCGTGGTAACTTTGAACGGTCACTAATTTTTTTTTTAAATTCATATTTATATGCCGCCCTTCTCCGGAGACTCAGGGCGGCTTACAATTTTGGGGATACAACCCAGTGCGCTCAGCAATAGCCTTCCTTCCATTGTATATGCCTGCTTATTACTAAGCGGCATTTTTACAAAGTCAGCTTATTGCCCCCAACAATCTTGGGTCCTCAATTTACCTACCCCGAGAGGATGGAAGGCTGAGTCAACCTTGAGCCTGGTGGGATTCGAGCCTGCAATAATTACAGGCAGCTGGAACTAAGTGCTAGGCTATTAACAGCCTGCACCACCAAGGCCCCTATTAAACCGTTGTAAGTCAAGGACTACCTGTATTATCCAACAACCTGTTACTAAGTGAATAAAGATGAGTGATGGAGAACACAGGTTCTGGGAAAAGATGAGAAATACGTTTAGCCCCAAAAAGAGGGGAAAAGAACCAAGGGAAAAATTCATACACAATTATCGTATTAATGGATTTTTCTTTTAACACCAGTGTTGCAAGTTAATAAAACCTACAAAATATCCGTCAGGGTTCGACGGATGCCCTAATTAAACCGCGAGCCTCGAGCCAAGTTTCAAAAGAAATCCAGTAATTTATCAGCAGCGTTGACAATATCCTTGGTCTGCTGCCAATCATTCTGTCCCACCCGGTTGCTAAGCAACAGCAAGACGAGGCGGAATAGCCAGCAATAGTCAACTGGGAATATGAGGGACAGGAGATACTCCCACCCCCCAAAAAAGAAGAATCCAGTGCATGAGGCATAGAAAAGCAGAGATCTCGGTGCCTAGAGTGTCTTCTAGAATTTATCTTATTAAAGCAGCCTTGTCCGTATGTATGGGGATGGGTCCCCTTTGATTTGAGGGGTGAGCCGCAGTGCCACAGTGGTTAGAGCGCAGTCCTGCAGGCTACTTCCATCTGCCTGCTGTCTGCCTGCAATTTGACAGTTCGAATCTCATCAGGCTCTAAGTTGACTCAGCCTTCCCTCCTTCCGAGGTTGGTCAAATGAGAAGCCAGATTGTTGGGGGCAAAATGCTGACTCTGTAAACCGCTTAGAGAAGGCTGTATACTGTGAAGCGGTATATAATTCTAAGTGCTATTGCCCTTCCTTCCTTCCTTCCTTTCTTCCTTCCTTCTTTCCTTCTGTGTGGTTAGAATGCAGCATTGCAGGCTAACTCTGCTCACTGCCAGCAGTTCGATCCTGACCGGCTCAAGGTTGACTCAGCCTTCCATCCTTCTGAGGTCAGTCAAATGAGGAGCCAGATAGGTTGGGGGCAAGAGGCTGACTCTGTAAACCACTTAGAGAGGGCTGCAAAGCACTGTGAAGAGTTATATAAGTCTAAGTGCTACTGCTATTTATGCAAATGAAAAATCCAGACAAATCCATGGATTGAAGTAATGCCCTGAAGTCACCTCTGGCCACTCCATGGCCTCCATTAATTCTGTTTCATTAGCAGTCAACCTACACTTGCCAAAAAGTAAAGGACTGTTTTGTTCTCGCGTCGATGCTGACGGATTCAAGCTTTATGCACAGAAGTCAGATCAAGCACTGTGGGCCTTCCATGATTCCAAGTTTGCACAGGTGCCCTCTGCTGTCTTAAATGATAGTTTCTGTGATGCTAAGAATAAAGCCGTGAATCGCTGAGATGCACCAGAGAGCTTGGAGCAGAGGTCTTCAAACTTGGCAACTTTAAGACTTGTGGACTTCAACTCCCAGAGGTCCACAAGTCTTAAAGTTGCCAAGTTTGGGGACTCCTGCCTTAGAAGCAGGTGTTGTGGCTCGCCGGAAGCCTGTGCAGACAGCAGCGGAATCAGACAGTGGGGAAGAATGGGATCCAGTCCAGGAGTCTGGAGAGGACTCTGACAAGGGTCCTGCGTCCGATGCAGAGATGGGGCCAGGACCATCTGGGAGTCGGGTGCTGCCTCTGGAGCTCCGGAGTCTGGCAGCAGCGAGGCAGAGAAACAAGGGAAGCCTGTTCCTAGTGCGCATATGTGCAGAGCTGCTAGAAGGCAAGAGCAGCTGAGACAAAAGGGGCAACTCGGGAGTAAGGCTTGGAGGTGATTGCCCCTCCCATAAGGCATAAAGGACAGGCAAAGGTAGAGAAACGTTTGCAGGAAGCAAAGTCATTTGCTCTGTTCAGATTAAACCTTGAAGCTCTGTGTGGACTTGGTACTTCGGTTGGTTTTTTATATAATTCATTTGGTACTCTAGTTGTTGGCAGCAATTCAAAGGAGAGAAAGGTGGGTGCTTATCTCGAGGGACTGTTTGGGACTCATTACCGGCTGGGAATGAAAATAATTCCCAGTGTTGAAATAAAACAAGAGTTGTTTTAACTAAGCGTGTGCTTAATGACGGTCTTGGGAAGCCTTCGTCAGAACAGTAGGATAGTCTGTGTTGTTAGGCATAGGTTTCAAAAGTATACAACACAGGTGGTCCTTGACTTCAAGGGGCTCTTCAAAGTTACAACGGCACTGAAAAAAGCCACACATGACCGTTTTTCACTTATGACCGTTGCAGTGTCCCCATGGTCACATGATCAAAATCCAGATGTTTGGCAATTGGCTTGTTTTTATGACGGTTGCAGTGTCCCAGGGTCATGGGATCACCCTTTGCGACCTGATGAGCACAATCAATGTCACTTAACCACCATGTTACTAAATTAACAACAGCAGTGATTCATTGTGGCAAGAAAGGTTGTAAAACGCGGCAAAACTCACTTAACAACTGTCTTGCTTAACAACAAAAATCTGGGCCTCAACTATGTTGTAAGTCAAGGGCTACCTGTGTTTATAATTCTTGGGGAGAGGAAAATAAAGATGAACTGGGGGAAAAAAAACTGGGATAAGCAGAAAATATGGATTTTCTTTCTCTCCCCATTATATAACTGTCTGGTTTGGTTCTGCAACCCAACAGGACAGACACAGACTTCGGAGGATAATTAGGACTGCAGAAAAAATGATTACTACCAACCTGCCTTTCATGGAGGACCCATATACTGCACGCGTCAAAAAGAGGGCTGTGAAAATATCTACAGACTCCTCACATCCTGGACATAAACTATTTCAACTCCTTCCCTCAAGATGACACTATAGGGCACTGCACACCAGAACAACTAGACACAAGGACAGTTTTTCCCCGAACACCATCATTCTGCTAAACAAATAATTCCCTCAACACTGTCCAGCTATTTACAAAGTCTGCATTACAATTACTGTTAATCTTCTCATCACTCCTTATCACCCATCCCCTCCCACTTGTGACTGTATGACTGTAACTTTGTCGCTTGTATCCTAATGATTTTTCCTGACTGTTTCCTAGTATGATTTGATTGCTTATTGTACCCTATGAATATCATTAAGTGTTGTACCTGATGATTCTTGACGAATGTATCTTTTCTTTTATTTACACTGAGAGCATTTGCAGCAAGACAAATTCCTTGTGTGTGCAACCACACTTGGCCAATAAAGAATTCTATTCCTATTCTATCCTATCCCATCCCATCCCATCCCATCCCATTCCTATTCTATTTCTATTCCTATTCTATTCCTGTTCTATTCCTATTATTTCTAGTTCTGTTCTATTCTATTCTATTCTATTCTATTCTATTCTATTCAACAGAGCTAAACAGCAATTGGATAGGAGACCCCCTGGAAATCTCAAGGCTATATAGGCAAACTGAGAAGTTGCAAAACCTCTCAGAAGGGATTGAATTATTTCCATACCGCTGTCAACAAAATGACATAGCTATACCCTGAAACCATCAGAATTAAATCTAAATTCAAAGGAAATATGGTTGCGTAGAAAACTTTTTTGCTGAACTTCCAAATTTTCAAGGATCTACAAGGTACTTACTGAGGACAGCTGCTCAATAGCACAACTTGTGATCAAACTGTGTTCCAACAACAGCAAAACAAACGTTCGATTAGCAGCCCACAACATTACTGCAAAAACGCCGCACGCCTTAAGAGAACATAACAAATGTATGCACGTCACTGTAACACATTGCAGGAAAAACAATGAATGAAATGACCTACATACCTTAATGAAGGTAATTCCCACAACAAGGCCTCTTTTGGGAGATGGTTTGTTGAAAGTGTCAATAGAAACAATCTCAGCATCAACTGGAAAAATAAAAGAGCTACTTATATTGTGCAGTGCTACCAAAGATCACAGAAAGAAAATCTTGCAGGCAGTTACATTTTACAAATCCATTATTTATGACTTGGAATCTCCTTCATATACAGGTAGCCCTCAACTTAAGACCTCAACTTAAGACCACAATCGAGCCCAAAATTTCTGTCGCTAAGTCGTTAAGTGAGTTTTGCCCCATTTTATTACTTTTCTTGTTAAGTGAATTGCTGCAGTTGTTAAGTTAGTAACATGGTCATTGAGTGAATCTGGCTTCCCCATTGACTTTGTTTGCCTGCAGTTTGGCAGTTCAAAAGTTCAGAGGTTGACTCAGCCTTCCCTCCTTCTGAGGTCAGTAAAATGAGGACCCAAATTGTTGGGGGCAAGAGGCTGACTCTGTAAACCACTTAGAGAGGGCTTTAAAGCAGTGTAAAACGTTATATATGTCTATAGGCTATTACTCACTTCCTTCCTTCCTTCCTTCCTTCCTTCCTTCCTTCCTTCCTTCCTTCCTTCCTTTCCTTCCTTCCATGGTGCGCAGTGGTTAGCATGCAGTATTGCAGGCTGACTGCTCATTGCCAGCAGTTCGATTCTGACTGGCTCAAGGTTGACTCAGCCTTCTGTCCTTCATAAAATGAGGACTCTGTAAACCACTTAAGAGAGGGCCGTAAAGCACTGTAAAGGGGTATATAGTCTAAGTGCTACTGCTATTTTCCTTCCTTCCTTCCTTTCTTATAGAATGCAGCATTGCAGGCTAACTCTTCCGACTGCGAACCTCACCAGCTCAAGGTTACTCAGCCTTCTGTCCTCTGAGGGATCCAAATGAGGAGCCAGATTGTTGGGGGCAAAATGCTGACTCTGTAAACCGTTTAGAGAGGGCTGTAAAAGCACTGTGAAGCGGTATGTAAGGGCTATTGCTATATGGTGACCAAAACTGGATGCAGCATTCCAGGTGTGGTCTTACCAAAAGTATTATAAAGTGGTATTTAACACTTCACGTGACCTTGATCCTATCCCTCTGTTGATGCAGCAGGGAAGGCCAGGCAGGAGCCCCCAGCCCCCCTCCCCTAGAACCCCCCCCCAGACATGGGCACACACACCCCCCGCCCTTACCTGGGATGTAGGTGAACTGCACCTCCCTGGCCACCGGCCGCAGGTTCCGCTTCATGTCTTGGTAGCGGAAATAAATGACTTTCCCTTTGAGGGTGGCCACCAGGAGCCCCCCCGGACCTTCCCCGGGGGCCCCCGCCTGGCCGGGCCCGCCCAGCCCCGCTGAAAGGTCTGGTCCCCATTGGGATAAGAGCTCTCCCCCGGCTTCCTCCGACCCCGCTGGCCCCTCTTGTCCTCGCCCGCCGCCCCGAGCCGCCCCGGGCAAGGCCGCCAGCCCGTAGACGTTGCTTTGGGAGGAGAAGCGGGTGAAACTGTCCTCCAGGAAGGGGGAGCTGCGGGGAGGCTCCATCCCGACTCAGGCACCTCCGGGGGCAGCCCCGTCCTCCATGTCTTCTCCCTCCCAGGACGCGACGGCCACGGGGGGGGGGCTTTCGACGCAGCAGTCGCCCTGCCGGTGACGTCACCGAGAGGGCGCGGCGTCGTGGAATATGCGCGTTTGACGGCAGCTAGGCAAGGCGGTGACGTCATCTAACAACCAGGCTGGAATGTTTGACCCAGTTTTTGGCTTTGTTTGCATTCTAATCTGAATTGAAATTATTTTTTAAAAAACATAGGCTTCCTCGGGCAGCCCTTGTTCTTCCCGCCTAATAGACTGCCTCGTTTCCCTCTTCGACTTTGCTTCGTCACTGGAGGTTTTGAAGAAGAGACTGGACAGCGGCTTGTCTGAAATAGGGTAGGGGTCTTCAAACTTGGCAGCTTTAGGACTTGTGGACTTCAACTCCCAGAATTCCTCTTTCAGTCATGTTAGCTCAGGAATTCTGGGAGTTGAAGTCCACAAGTCTTAAAATTGCCAAGTTTGAAGACCCTTGGGATAGGGTATTCCTGCTTGAGCAGGGGGTTAGACTAGAAGACCTCCAAGGTCCCTTCCAGCTCTATTCTGATGGATGGATGGACTGTAGATGTTGTAAGAGGGCCTATGGCAAGGATCTTCAAACTTGGCAAGTTTAAGACTTGTGGACTTCAACTCCCAGAACTCCTCAGCTAACGTGACGAGGAGGAATTCTGGGAGTTGGAAGTCCACAAGTCCTAAAGCTGCCAAGTTTGAAGACCCCCTGGACTATGGTGACCTCAAAGCGACATTTTAGAAAAACTGGATTTTTCTAAAGGACAGCAGCAACATCGTGAGAGATTTTTGGACTCAACATACTTGGAAAAGTGTTTTGCCATTTCAAAATGTCTCGACAAACACAATGAATTTGTAGCCCATTAAAATTTATTTACATTACACATTAGTCATTATGCCCTTAATAAAAATTATAAGATTCCTGATCTCTTCTCCCGTTAATAACTTTACCTGTGCTTTCTCCCAATTACAGGTACTCAACTTAGGACCACAATTGAGAGCCAAATTTCTGTTGTTAAGTGAAACATTTGTTACACGAGTTTGGCCCCACTGCGACCTTCTTGCCATAGTTAAGGGAATCCTTGCAGTTGTTAAATTAGTAACACCGTTGTTAAGCAAATCTGATTTCCCTTTGCTTGTCAGAAGGTTGCAAAAAGTGATCATGTGACACTGCAACCGTCATAAATGAGTCAGTTGTTGTGTCTGAATTTTGATCATGTGACCGGGGGATGCTGCAATGGTCATAAGTGTGAAAAACAGTCATACGTCCCTTTTTTCAGTACCGCTGTGACCTTGAAATGGTCACAACTTACAACAACTTGTTGTAAGTTGAGAACTACACCTGCATTAGACCATCTGTTCATTTTTTTCTATTTTACCTGTCACCTTTATTTTAAATCCCATCCCCAACCATTTTTGTTTCAGCCCTCTTCAGGACGTTTTACTGGCTGTGCTGTGGTTTTTAACCAAAGGACGTGGTACAGAATCAAGGTATTCACTTTCAAGGTAATACAAGATCTAGTTGGGAGTCACAAATGCCAGCTTCATGCTTTATTTCTAGTTTGTACTTTTAACATGGCAAGAACAGTTTACAAAAACTCTACTGGTCTAAATCACGCCAGGAGGCAGCTAATCCAGGTTATGCTTCCATGAACACATCCTACTGTCTCTTCTTGTCTGGCCGGTTTTACTACTTCCACATCACCTGGCCATTAGTTCTGTGACAAGAGGTATTAAGCACAAGCAGCAGCAAATATGAGATGTCACAAAAGTTTTATGACTTCAGAGCTACATAACGTTTGAAATAAAGCAAGCTCTGGAGTCAAGTCAAACGTGGACCGTTCCAGCAAGTCGTGGAATCAGGGCATTAGTCCAATTCTTGTGAATTAGGGACAAACTTTACTCTCATTTAGATAGCATCTTTGAGGATTTGCAATGTAAGTATTGAATTGCTTAACATATACTGTGTATTATAGTTATGGGCCTATGTTTTGGCAAAGAATATTAGCCTCCTTCCTTTAATACGCCCCCTCCTACTCCCTGAGACTGGCAGATGCTGCCCTTCTCTGGAGAATATTAATGTGATGTAAATGTAATTGCTACAGAAAAAAACGTCCCTCTTCAATGAACACCAACTACTTCTTGCTGCAATCCTTGTGGAAACCTCAAATTCAGCCATGTTCAAGCTGCTTTCCTCTGGACTGCATGTCTTTTCATTCCTGACAATTGTCACCATTTTCCAGGTGGTTTTAATGGCTGGGTAGATACACTGCTCAAAAAGCACTGAGGTTTAGCAAAAGCTACTTCAGTGCCAGCAGGAAAAAAAAAAAGAAAGATTCCAATTAAGAAAGTGAAAATTCAATGCCCTGCGTAGAGAATTATATAATTTAAAGTAATCTTGATTATTTTTTTTAAATATGGGAACATGCTTATTTGTTATGCAACTTCAGAGGACCTACAACTCTCACTCCTGTAAGCAGGATTTTTCATCCAAAATCTATTGCGGTCACAAAAATTGGTACACAGATATACAAATTCACACACACACACACACAGAGGCAGCCAAATTCAAGCATGCAGGTGTATTTTTAGACAGTGAGAATCACAGCCAGCGTTCAGGAACTGGATCACAACTTAGAAGAACTGATGGGGAAGGGAATCCAGAAGGAAAGGGTGCAGGGAAGGACAAGGAGAAATGAGTCTGAAAACAAGCAACACTTTGATAGAAGCAA